>OY992538.1:222646601-223204101 GCA_963921195.1 Pegoplata infirma
TAAAAGTCTGCAATCCTGACCAGAGTCATAGAGTAGGACAACAAATGGCGTTTGAAAAAGTAGTAAAGAAAATCCATATGGTATTGTTTGCGAAATTTGGAAGATGGAAGATACCAGTTTTACAGTGAGAACCCGTATTGTTTTTTGCCTCTCTTTGCTTTACGTTTGGCATTGCCATAATTTTCCAATTATCTTTGGTGATGCCAGATCTACAAAACGGTTGATGGATTACTTTATAAGTTTGATCCTGACCTTCCAACTCAGAATTGACAAATTGCCAGATTGGGTGAGATGGAGGGCGCTCGTCGACAAGCAGTGGCCTTGGTTAACGGGGAATCGCTTCCGCTTTTAGCCAGGACTGACGGTATTATTAGATTTGGCCTTTTTCATATAAGAGTCAATGTCAACAAGGGCGACCAGAGGCCTATTTTGGACGCTGGCAAGCCAGTGTCAGAGTCGGCTGGGGAGGAGATTCTGGAAGAGGTTGATATTCAGCTGACCGATTCTAGGCTGATGCATCTGAGATGCATCTGGCATTTTCGAAACCGAATCTGGTAACGAATGCGACTTCTGTGATGACACGGAGGATAAAGCTAATGCCACGATGGGTGACATTCAGGACGAGGCCGATGCAGTGAGGAATTCGGAGAGTTCTGTTGCCTCCGATTCAGAACAGATGGGGCACACGGCTTATTCGAAACCGAATATGGGGACGAATGCGACCTCTATGATAACACGGAGGATGAAGCCAATAACACGGTGGTGGAAAGGATGGTGGAAAAAAAGCAAGATGTTGCGGTTCCTACAAATAAACCTCCATCACTGTAAGGCAGCCTCAGTTGCACTCTTGCTGGGCCTGACGACAGGAGCAGTTGACTTGGTTTTTATCCAAGAGCCCTGGGTGCGGGGTGGTAGGGTTTGCAGATTGAAGACCACTGTGTTCAAGTTAATGGCTCACCAAGAGCCTGCATCTTGGCAAAAAAATGGCTTAAATATATTCTTTTTATCAACTTTTAGTGATATGGATGTTACAGCGGCTAGCTTAGAGCTTCATGGGAAGTCTATTTGGCTCGCCTCTGCGTATTTTCCTAATCCTGGGACAATACCCCCGGAGAAGGTAGGTGGTCTGATTCGGGAGTCTGAATCTAGGGGACACCAGCTAGTATTGTGCTGTGATGCTAATACTCAACATTCGATATGGAGAAGTACAGACACAAATGATAGAGGCGAATCACTTTTGGAGTTTTTGTTAAACACTAACCTGTATATTTGTAACAAGGGCAGTGAACACACTTTCGTTACAAGTACGCGGCAAGGTTCTTGACGTAAAGCTAATGGTATCCTATAGAAAGGTTTTACGGTCGTTGCAGAAAGCAGCTTTGTGAAACACAAAAAATGGAATGACAAAAAATCAATATATTGACTTAGCGAATTTGCTGGTCGCATCGGTCGTTGTCGTGAGCGTCGTTGTTGTTAGGGACCACCAATGTTGGGATGATGAGTACAAAAAGTACAAAATTTTAAAAATTAAGAAAAATCATCAGGAAAATTCAGAAATAATTCAAATAAAGTAAAAAAAATATATAAAAGGAAACAAATGCATTTTCAATAAAAATTTCTCAAAAATTATGAAAAAAATATAGAAATTTAAATAAAAAATTTTGAAAAGTGGGAGCGAAATTCCGCAAAGCCACATATTTCACTTTATAAAAAATATTATTTTATAAATTAATAAAATAAAATTTTATAAATTAAACCTCTTCCAGATTCTGTTAATAATTATTTAAATTTTTTAAATTTGGCAAAGCCAAATATTCAGATAGTAAAAAACATATTTTTTTTTACATTATCTTTTAAATTAATATTAAATATTTATTAAAAGTCATTTTAAATTTAAAAAAAAAAAAATTATATTATTTTATAAGTTAATATTAAATTTTTATTTAAAGTCAAAAACATATTTTTTATATTATTTTATAAATGAAAATTATTTTCTAAATTTTTCCGGTATTTTAAATTGGAAGTTATCTACCATTTCGAATGTCAGCAGATTGTTTGCTGCCATCTTGAAGAGCCTAAATACCTCAATTTGGTATGCAACCTTTTCTTCTGGATCGGTTATGAGTGATAATTTCTTTTTGATGAATTCCATAAGATTATCCGATTCTTTTTGGCGTGCTGATTCTGTTTGGGATTCTGCGTTCAGAAACGTTTTATGCTCGTTGGATGATGTTGTGGCTGTCCTTTCTGTTGCTGGTTTGGTGGCTGATGATGATGGTATAGCTGCTGTTGAAACCGATGCAGATGAGGAGGAAAATTCAAGTCTCCTACATTTTTTTGGTTGAAATGTTGGAGATGAAGCTGATGATGATGATGATGCAGATGAGGAGGAGGAGGAAAATTCAAGTCTCCTACATTTTTTTGGTTGAAATGTTGGAGATGAAGCTGATGATGATGATGATGACGCTGCTGCAACAAGTGGTGATGATGCTGCTGCAACAACTGGTGATGAAGCTGATGATGCTGCTGCAACAACTGGTGATGATGAAGCTGATGATGACGCTGAAGGAAGTAGTGATGAAGCTGGTGGTGAAACAACTGGTGATGGTTCAATCGGTGATTTTACATCTGATGACGCTGCTGACAATATTCTTTCAGATATAGATGATGCTTCAGTTGATGGTGCTAGTTGTCTTTTGGCCATTGATGGTGCTGTTTTAGCTGGTGATTTAGGTGGTGATGTTGCTGATTTAGCTGGTGAATCCCAAATAGATTCTGAATCATCTTCTTGTTCTGGCTCATCATCATTTACTTTAAGAACTCCTCTTTCAGCCATTAGCTTCCTGTCTTCATCTGACATTTTTTTTTAACTTTTTCGCTTTTTTTAAATTTGAAATATTTATGTAAGACCTTTAACTGTTAGGATCGTACTGAGCTTGTGTTTTATGCATGGACGCTATTTATATTATTTCGAATATTTGCCGTTAAAACAGGTAAATCCTTTAGTTACCTAATATTTCTATAAAGGGTTTTTTTCCTTAGGTTAGCTAAATATTATGAGTGCCTCTAAGAAGTGCATTGTCCGATAGAGTTATTAAATAAAGGGGTTATTCCTAAACATACCTGTTATTTGTGTGTTTTATACTTTACGAAATTCGATAAAGAGGTCATATTAACAAGTTACCTGTGCTGATGCACATTTATCCTTTTTATGGATTCACATTTATCCTTTTTATGGATTTAGCTGCGTCTATTTGCATAAATACAAGGTAAACAAGTAAGAAAATTATAGTCGGTCAAGACCGACCATAAAATACCCTACACCAGAGTTTCCCGGAAAATGGGTCCCAAGTTCAAACATAGACTGATTAGATCTATATTTTGTCAAATCTTTAATAAGTGTAAAAAGCACTCACTAATCAAATTTGAGTGGAATTGGGTTCTTTTTGTTGACAATAAATCACTTCAACTGAATATCGGGCAAAATTTCCACATGGGACTAAGTCCAAAAATGGTCCGATGATAATCAGATTTGATAAGGTTATTAAAGTACGCGTTTAACATACACAAACAGAATTTTAATTAAATATTTTCTATTTTCATGAAATTTGAGAGATTTATGTGAAAATCGGAAGGTGGTTTGTATTGGGGCTACAATAAGAACTGGTTCGATTTCTTTAAAATTTGGAATGGTGATTTGTGTTGATAAAACATGATTACCTGCCAAATATATACCTGTTAAAATGCGTCTATTAGAGTCATTTGAGCCAAAACTAAAGAGAACCTTTGTATGGCGGCTAGGTCTAAATATGCACCGATTTTTTCCAATTTCAATAGGCTTCGTCCTTGGGCCAAAAGAGGCTTAAGTTTCAAATTTCAAGTCAATTGATTAAGAATTTCGACCTGTATCGTGTTTACACCGTTTACATGGACAGACAGACGGACGGACGGACGGACGGACGGACGGACATCGCTAACTCGACTCAAAAAGTGATTCTAAGCCGATCGGTATACTTAAAAGTGGGTCTAGGACCAATATTTCGGGTAGTTACAAACATCAGCACAAACTCATTATACCCTGTACCACAGTGTGGTGTAGGGTATAATAATAATTTTTTTTTTTTTTTTTTTAATAATTTGATCCAATGATCAGTTTTTATTTTATTTTTCCAATTTAATTACAAATCATTTTTAATAATTTTAATCTACACGAGAACTGGAAACAATGACCGTCGTCTCGTTGTAGCGAAATAAACCAAGGGTTTTTGTGGGAATCGAACCCACAACCTCCTATTTCATAGGCTAGCACGCTACCAACTAACCTACAGGGGCCCCCTAAAAAGGTAGGGTATAAAAAGTAAAAAGTTTATAATCATTCAGAAACTGCTGAAGTGAACAGTGCGAATATTAAATTTAAAAAGTATCACGTTAAAATGGCCGAAAGCAAAACTATTTGGACTCTGCAATTCCTTGGACTGCTGAAATCACTGCCGGTAATTTGGAACAAGCAACATCCCCAACGATATGCAGCTGATGTTAAGGATGCAGCGCTCGATTTACTAATGGATAAATTTTACGAGATGTACCCAGCTGCTGACTTGGACATGTTGTTAAAACAGATAAAAAATTGGCGCTTCGCAGTGTTACGGGAGATCCAGAAACTGAAAGAAGATCGAGAGCACGAAATAACCTTGTGGTTTTTCCCTCAGGCACTTTTTATGGCGGATAAAAACGACCAGGACTTTGTGCACGATATTCAAAAATCCCAAGAAAGAAACCCAAGCACCAAAAAGGATTCAACAAAAAAAAAACACAAAATGGCCGAAAGCAAAACTATTTGGACTCTGCAATTCCTTGGACTGCTGAAATCACTGCCGGTAATTTGGAACAAGCAACATCCCCAACGATATGCTGCTGATGTTAAGGGTGCAGCGCTCGATTTACTAATAAATAAATTTTACGAGATGTACCCAGCTGCTGACGTGGACATGTTGTTAAAACAGATAAAAAATTGGCGCTTCGCAGTGTTACGGGAGATCCAGAAACTGAAATAAGATCGAGAGCACGAAATAGCCTTGTGGTTTTTCCATCAGGCACTTTTTATGGCGGATAAAAACGACCAGGACTTTGTGCACGATATTCAAAAATCCCAAGAAAGAAACACAAGCACCAAAAAGGATTCATCAAACAAAAAACACAAAATGGCCGAAAGCAAAACAATTTGGACTCTGCAATTCCTTGGACTGCTGAAATCACTGCCGGTGATTTGGAACAAACAACATCCCCAACGATATGCTGCTGATGTTAAGTGTGCAGCGCTCGATTTATTAATGGAGAAATTTTACGAGATGTACCCAGCTGCTGACGTGGACATGTTGTTAAAACAAGTCAAAAATTGGCGCTTCGCAGTGTTACGGGAGATCCAGAAACTGAAAGACGATCGGGAGCACGAAATAACCTTGTGGTTTTTCCCTCAGGCACTTTTTATGGCGGATAAAAACGACCAGGACTTTGTGCAGGCTATTCAAGAATCCCAGGAAAGAAACCCAAGCACCAAAAAGGATTCATCAAAAAAAAAACACAAAAGGAAGTATTCAGAAGACCCCATTGGTGCAAGTACCAGCAAAGAAGCAGCTAAAAGATTGAAAAATCAACAAGCACCAACGGAAAAAACTGAAGAAGAAGGGAGACAAAGCCTACAAGCTATTATCGATGAATGTTTGGCCATTAATGAGGGTGAAGAAGATGTGCCTACTTTCACAAACGAGGAAATTGAAAGCCTCATTAATAATTATGCTGCTGAAAATGCCGATCTTGATGCTTTATCTCCTCCAAGCGCCGATACAAATATAAGAATCGAAAATATCAGTCCCGATGAAGGTAAAACTGCCGTTGTCCAAAATACCTCAGTAATGGCGAATTTTCCGTTGTTGAGGACTACTCTGGATAAATGTACAGAAGAACAACGAAATTATTTAATTTATTTAATTCAAACATTGTTTGTAAAAATTAAATAATAAATAAAATGTATAGTATTAATTTAAATATAAATAAAGTAGTTTTAATAAAAAAAAACAAAATTATTTTGGTTAAAATATTAATAAAAGTATTAATTTAAATAAAAATTTTGTTATTTTAATAAAAAAAGTTGATAATTTTTGTTTATAATAAAAAAAAAATAAAAAAAAATTGCGTATTTATTTCTAAAATGTTATGAAACTTTGATTGCAGAGAACCAGCTTCACAATAATTTTCACTTAACTTGTTCTGAATAATTATATATAATAATATATACGAAAAACTCATGCTTTTTCATTCAAAAAGTGTAAAAAATATTAAAAACAAAACATGTATGAAAAAAACATGTATGAAATTTTATCAAAAAATAATGTTATATTATAAGTAGGGATGAGATTTTCATGCACTAAAAAATCGAAAATATGCGCTTAAAATATGCACAAAAAATTCTAAATATGCACTAAAAATAAAATGTGTGCAATAAAAGTCTTGTTTTCATTCGAAAAACTTCTTAAAAAAGCAAAAAATTGCACCGGGCTTAAATAGTAACATTTTAAACTTTATATAAGCAGGATTTTTTTAGAAATTAGGACAATCTATAAAAAAAATTAAAAAGAAAAAAATTGTTTTTCTTATTTTCATAATGTGCTCGACTCTGGAATACGATTTCACCATTCACCTACTTTTTTAAAAATGTATATTCTTTTAAGTTTTAAGATTTTAAAATTTGTTATTGAAATTATTAAAGACTAGCTGGCCCGGTCCGCGTTGCTGTCCCAAATATAAGATCAGTGTTATATTTCATCTCGCTTCAAACATATAGCCTTTCAAAAAATGTAATGAATTTCTTGGCTTAGAAAAATTTGTGGGCGTGGTTTTAAAGACCCAGGCAGATAATTATCTTCAAATTATATTTGAGGAACTAAAAAAAAATACCATGTCTTCGACTTTGTGAACTGTACAAATTTAAAACTTCTTTAGTATCATTACGAACTACACAAAAATAAATTACGCATATTTTTCGTTTTTATCGTGAGCTATTGAAAATAACCTTTATTATTTTCCCGAATTTCTTATTTTTCTGGGACACTTCTTATTTATATTTCATTAAAAATTAGAACTATAATTTACATAAAAAAAAATCAGTCCGGTCATTAGTAGTCGACATATTTAGACAAAAGTGGGCGTTAAAATTTTTGTGGAAGGTAAACTTGTACATACGTTAACAATTCCCAAGGATTTAAAATCTTTTGTACCAAGTTTAAGCGGAATTTATTAAGAAATATTTTTATTGATCAAATTAGAGTAAAAAATAATTAAATATATATCGTGGACAATTTTACTTTCCGAACAATTATAGGGACTATTACGAACATTTAAAACAAAAAAAAATAGCCAAATTGGTCTAGGTGTTCTTAAGTGTTGCAAATTTAAAGCATATTGAAAAATATGGGCTTTGGATTGTTGGAGGACAATAATTATTTACCGAATCCGGCCAGTCGCTCTCCGATTTCAGATGTATTGAAAAAAAAGGAAGACTAAAAGTGGGCGTGATTAATTTCTTTTCCGAAAAAACCTAAGACGAACACTTAAAAAAAATAAGACGAACATTAAAAAAAATATTATCCAAATCGGTCAGTTCTCAAGTGATGTGATTACAAACGAACTACATTTGATTTTTATTAATATTTTATTATTCTATATTTTATTTTTTTATGGAGAAAATTTTAGTTATAGGGCCATTCCAGAAAATTTAGCTCAAATTTTAGTCATTTTTGGAAATGGTGTCTCAGAATAATTTGAACCTTGACACATAGATAGCCCTCATAAATATGATATATGTACCATATATCGTTTTTTTACATTTGGTGTATTTAACGAATTATGGCGGGTCAAAGATTGACTTTTTAAGCAAAAGTAAGAAAAATACATCACGTTTAAATAGCTGTAACTTCTTAACCAATGACCCGATTTTCACAAATTTAGACTCATGTGAAAGCTGGGGTTCTTCTTTAAGAAAATATTTCTAAAATAACACAGTTTTTCTTACAGAAATGATGTTAAAATGCAAAAACATTTTTTCTTTTCGAATATTTAAAAAAACACATCTTCGATTTTTTTTGAAAAAATTCTGGTGAAAAATAACAATGTTTTGTATAACATATTCAAAATTTAGAGTGGGATCTCCATGGGATCAAAAACTATTCTGTTTTAAGTACGAGGTTCTCATATTTTCCCCTTAGAAAATTTAAATTTCTAATGTTTTAAATGTTTTTCAAAATTTTAATAGTATAATTTTATTTGAAAATTAAAATTTTTATATTGAAGAAACATAAAATTCTAATTTTCTAAGGTAAAATTTTAGAACTTCGTACTAAAACCAGAATATTTTTTGATCCCATTGGGATCCCACTCTGAATTTTGGATATATTGTACAAAACAGTATTGTTTATCATCAAACTTTTTTTTTAAAAAATCGAAGATGTGTTTTTTTTAAAATTCGCAAAAAAAAAATATTTTTGAATTTTTGCAACACTTCTTAAAAAAACCGTATGTTTTTGAAAATATTTCGTAAAAGAAGAAGAATTAAGCTTTCATATAAGCCATTACTTGGGACAATCGGATTACTAGTTAAAAAGTTAGAGCACGTTAAACGTCATGTATTTTTCTGACTTTTGCTTAAAAAGTCGAACTTTGACCCGCGATAATTTGAAAACTACAGCAAATTTTGAAAATCCAAAAATGCAACATATCTCATATAAACGTGGATATCTATGAGCCAAATTCTCAGTGGCGTCCAAAGGCATGTTTCCGAACAGTGGGGCGAAAATTTTTGGAATTGCCCTATATCGAAAAGAGAGTCGGTGTACAACTTTTTGAACTTAATCAACTCGGTTCAAAATTGAGCATAGAAATGGAAGATTATTCTTTTGCGAAAAACCTTAGTAGGACTATGACAAACATTAAAAACAAAATTAGACAAATTGACCCAGCCATTTCATGATTTAAAATATATATATCGGGAAAAGTGAGCGAAATAGTAGACGTGGGAAATTTTTATTTCCTTAAAAATCTTTTTCGGACTATAACCAAATGGGAAATTTTACTATCCGTAAAAACCTTAGTTGAATTATGACGAACATTTTCAACAAAAATTAGCCAAAGTGGGCGTGATCAATTTCTTTTTTCGTAAAAACCAAAGTTGGAATATGATGAAAATTCATTAAATAAAAATGTATTAAATCGGTCCAGCCATTATCAGATTTTAGATTAATTGAAAAAGTGGGCCTAAAAGTGGGCGTGGTCGATTTTTGTTAAGTTAAAACTTAAATTGTATTTCTACGAACATTTATATAAAAAATTACCCAAATAGAGCAGCCGTTTTCCGATTTTAGATAAATCGAAAAAAGTGGACGTAAAATTGGGCGTGGTCAATTTTTCTTCACGTAAAAACCTAAGTTGGACTATAACGAACATTTCAAAAAAAAAATTGTCCAAATCGGTCCAGCCGTTCTCAACTGATGCTGTTACCAACGAACGACAATTGATTTTTATTTATATAGAGATAGATATTAACTAGATCTTCAATTGTTACAAGAAAAGTTTGTTCTATTACGTAAAATTTGTTAAAAATGTCAGAAAAAGGACATTATTTAATGATCTTGTTTATTTGTTCTAAATGTTACAATTTTATGACGGGGGTAGTTAAATTCGTGGAAAATATAAAAAACATTTCATTATTTTATGATTTTGTTATTTGTGCGCGTGGTAATAAAACTTTTGGAAATTTACGTAAAATTTACATTATTTTATGATGTGGTTTACTTTCAATTTTATGACACAGGTATTTAAATTCCTGGAAAATTGCAAAAAAGGGTTATTATTTTATGATCTTGTTTACTTGTGCGCTCTTAAAATTAGAATTTTATGACGCAGGTATTTAAATTCTTGGAAAATTGCAAAAAAGGGTTATCATTTTATGATCTCGTTTACTTGTGCGTTCTTAAAATTAGAAACGACGCAGGTATTTAAATTCCTGGAAAATTGCAAAAAAGGATTATTATTTTATGATCTTGCTTACTTGCGTGCTCTTAAAATTAAAATTTTATGACCCAGGTAATAAAATTCCTGGAAATTTAAATAAAAAGGTTATTATTTTATGATCTTGTTTACTTGTGCGTTATAAAATTTAGCATTTTATGTGTCACTTACTACTACTTATGATGTTGTTTTATGCTTGAACTAAATTATTATAAAAGTTTTATGTTGCTAAAATTTTAGTCATTACGTTTACGATCCTTAAAGAGCGAACACTAATTTAAAAAAAAAAAAAAACAAACTGAACATCAAACAAAAATTTAATAAAAATGTTATGGAACAACCAAACTCATGCCAATATTGCGGTTGGCAAGATTTGTATGGTAGGAAGGAGAGAGACACAATCTACAGCATGATGATTTTAAAATATAAATTGGAACAGCTGGAAAAAGAGAATACTGAACTGAAGAAGACAGCTCTTACAGCTATAATTCCCTCGGCTAAAGCCAGCCCCGAATCGATCGCATTTGCCAAATTAATTGTTCTGGTAGGCAAACACACAACGACGACGATGGGACTATCTGCCAAAATCTGGAGTACGACTCATCAAAGGCTTATCGTTTCCTTCGAGATGGATTAAAATTTCAGCTTCCATCTCAGGAAACGCTTAGGACTTGGCGACCCATCAAGTGTGTTAAGTCCGGAATCGATCCTGAAGTAGTTAAAAATATTCAGGAAATGATTAAGGACTTTACACCAATGCAAAGGGAGTGCACCTTAATGCTAGATGGGGTAAAGATCCATGAGGATCTTAAATACAATAAAGCCAACGATTGTATTGACGGATTTGTGGATTACAGCAAAGGACAACGATGCAAAGTAATTGCAACGCAAGCACTAGTTTTTATGCTGAAGGGAATATTTGGCACATGGAAGTTTCCGCTTAGCTACTATGCCACAACGGACGCTCTTACAAGTAAGTTTTAAATATTTTATTCCATTTAGAAGTAAATTGTAATTTCAAATTTTTTTCTTTTTATTTTTTTTTGCAAAAAAAGACTTGAAAGATTTTATCCTGGATAACATAAATGTTGCCGAAAATATTGGATTGTCAGTGACGAGTATTGTTCTCGACCAGGGAGGCGCTAACATTGGTGTTGTCAACGCTTTAAATGGAACCGTGGAAAGGCCTTATTTCACATCTTAACAGGGCAACAAGATATACATTCTCTACGACTACTGTCATTTGATCAAGTCAGCGAGAAATGCCTTTGTTAATAATGATGAAATAGGAACCAGAAACGGACCTGTGAGCAAACATGTAGTTGAGGCTGTTTACGAGTATGACCAAAAGCGATTAGGAATGAGAATGATGCCAAAGCTTAACGAGTCACACATCCATCCCACCCCAAACAAAAAATGAGCGTTCCTAGGGCGGTTGAACTGCTTAGTGACACTGTCGCTTCAGCCACCATAACGATGCGAGATGAGGAGAATTTCTTCAACTCAGATCTCCAGCCAATGGTGGATGGGATTATAACATTTATTGAAAAATTCAATAAATTAATGGATGTTCTGCGATAAAAATGCAGACAAGTTGCCATACTACAGAGATAGCCACGATACAGAGCTATTTTTCATTGATTTCATCCACTACTTGGACTCTTTAAAATATCCAACTGTAAATAGAGCGAGATGGATTTTTGGGTTAAAGATGACACTTACTGGCCTACTGCAATTTAGTTCCGATCTCTTCAAAAAATATGAATCGGTCCAATATATTTTATTTGGAAAATTCAAGCAAGATGCCTTGGAAAATCTTTTCTTTAAAATAAGATATAGGGGCGGATCCAATACACACCTTCAATAAATGAAGTCCAATACATTTTGGCACGTCTAATGTCAATGAAAATCATCATTTCGAAACACAACAATGCCAACAAGAATTGCCAAGATGACAGAGATGATGACGGTGCTGCAATCGAAATGGAGCAATGGTCATATGCAGCAGCCGAAACAGATATTATATCATCAGCTAGGTCTGTTTACATATCAAACGACTTGAAAATTCCATTTTCGATTGACATGAGGGATGAAAAATCACCTCCTGAAGCTCTGCAATATTATACTGGCTACGCAATATTTGCAAAATTCATCAAAAAACACAATTGCGCCAAATGCATTCAAAGAGCCAAAGGTCCAGCATCAGCAGCCGACACATTTTCTGGCCATAGAGCTTTCAATGTTGAAAACATAGTCATCCCAAGTGACGAATATTTCGAACTGTCTCAAAAGATTTTTCCTATTTATCGAAAACTTTTTTCCGAGGGTTTTTATAAACACTCTCTCCGCAAAAACATCATCAGAGCAATTAAAACAGAAAATTCGTTCAACTGTTGACGAGTGTGGACGTGTTTTATTTTAACTCCGTGCTATAAATTGAATTACTAAAATTGTTCGTAATAGGTTTGTTCGGAATAGGTATTTTTGTGATATTTTCATTACCACATCAAGGAAAATGAAAATATGGACACAAATGATACCGATTTAATTCGAGGCTCTGCCTCACCGACTGGTGCTGGTCCTAGCACTGGTCTTAGGGTTGCGATCTTGAAGTCCGGCCTTGATTCTGGTAGGGGTGCTCAGCCTAATATTGGTGGTTAAAAGAAAAAGAAACTTAAGCCATCAAAGGTCAGGCACAACCAGAGAAGGCTTTATTTGAAAATAATCAACAGACTAAGCCAACTCCATTGATCGAAGCTCTCCGAACGTGAGAGGCCGTCGCTATCATGGGCGAAAGGAGTCATTGAAGAACAGGACAAACTTTCGGCAATGCGCGCATCTGACAAACAGAGCGCCATTTCGGACTCGTCATCGAAGTCTGGTAAAAGGTTGCTCTCGCCCGACGAGAAACTTTTACCTAAGAGGTCTAGGGTGACCGGCAACATCTGGATTCATTGTCAGTCTTTTAGTGAAGTGGTGAAAGGTAACTTCGTTAGGGCTGTGATAAACAGGCAAAATGGGGATTGTAGTATTCCAAGGGACAAGTGGAGTTTAGTTGAAACTAAACTAAATGAAATCTACTATAGGCTTCTTGAGAGTATGCCTGATTTTCTCCCTACTACTGTCAACGCAGATTGGTATCAGGGGCGAGTAAAACTCGTTGCTTTTGGGAACGAAAGATCCGCAGCCGTGTTTAAGGTTGCCATTAGCCAAGTGGGAGAGTTATGGCCTGGAGCCAGACTGGACGTTGTGGAAAAACATGATATCCCCTCGCAACCCAGAGCTCATGCATGGATCCCAATGGCTACAAGTGACACTGCGGTGATTCTAAAGATGATAAAAGTCTGCAATCCTGACCTTCCAACTCAGAATTGGCAAATTGCCAGATTGGGTGAGATGGAGGGCGCTCGTCGTCAAGCAGTGGTCTTGGTTAATGAGGAATCGCTTCCGCTTTTAGCCAGGACTGACGGCATTATTAGATTTGGCTTTTTCATATAAGAGTCAATGTCTACAAGGGCGACCAGAAGCCTATTTTGGACGCAGACAAGCCAGTGGCAGAGTCGGCTGGGGTGGAGAATCTGAAAAAGGTTGATATTCAGCTGACCGATTCTAGGCTGATGGGAGATGCATCTGGCATTTTCGAAACCGAATCTGGTAACGAATGCGACTTCTGTGATGGCACGGAGGATAAAGCTGATGCCACGATGGGTGACATTCAGGACGAGGCCCATGCAGTGAGGAATTCGGAGAGTTCTGTTGCCTCCGATTCAGAACAGATGGGACACATATCTGGCTTATTCGAAACCGAATCTGGGGACGAATGCGACCTCTATGATAATACGGATGATGAAGCCAATAACACGGTGGTGGAAAGGATGGTGGAAAAAAAGCAAGATGTTGCGGTTCCTACAAATAAACCTCCATCACTGTAAGGCAGCCTCAGCTGCACTATTGCTTGGTTTTTATCAAAGAGCCCTGGGTGCGGGGTGGCAGGGTTTGCGGATTGAAGACCCCTGGGTTTAAGTTGATGGTTGCCAAAGGTAAGGGCTCACTAAGAGCCTGCATCTTGGCGAAAAATGGCTTAAATATATTCTTTTTGTCAACTTTTAGTGATATGGATGTAACAGCAGCTAGCTTAGAGCTTCATGGGAAATCTATTTGGCTCGCCTCTGCGTATTTTCCTAATCCGGGGCCAATACCCCCGGAGAAGGTTGGCGGTCTGATTCGGGAGTCTGAATCTAGGGGACACCAGTAACTAGTGTGCTGTGATGCTAATGCACATCATTCGATATGGGGAAGTACAGACACAAATGATAGAGGCGAATCACTTTTGGAGTTTTTGTTAAGCACTAACCTGTATATTTGTAACAAGGGTAGTGAACCAACTTTCGTTACAAGTACGCGGCAAGAAGTTCTTGACGTAACACTTGTATCAGATACATTGTCTGATAGAATTGATGACTGGAGAGTTTTGGAAGAGCATTCTTTTTCAGATCATCGCTACATTGAGTTTTTACTCAGGGAGCGTGCCCCGGTTGAGACAGTCTCTAGAAATCTGAGAAGAACAAACTGGGTGAAATATAGGGAGACTTTTTTCTTTGCTTTTGGATGAAGTACCCCTATCTGAACCGCATAGTTTAGCGGAAATTGACTGTCTGGTTGACCATATAACAAATGTTTGTAATAGGTACCTGGATGCGTCTTGCCCTTCTGCAAAGCCTAGAGGGAAAAAAAGCCACCTTGGTGGTCAAATGAGTTGCAGACGAGCAGAGATTCCTGCAGAAAGCTCTTTAATAAGGCTAAATCTTCAAGAGCGGACGAGGACTGGTCTGCATACAGGCTGCAACTTAAGAGTTATAAGAAGATGATCAGAATTGAAAAATGTGATTCTTGGAAAAACTTCCGTGAAAACATAGATGACGTTTCTGAGGCATCCAGGCTGCGCAAGGTTCTGGCTTCTTCTCTTTGCACCCTATCTCTAGAAGCACGTGGTTGTCATGTTGTCGCATATGCTGACGATGTGGCGATAGCGGTAAAGGGAAAGCATCTGCCAACATTAAGGGACATTCTTCTGTCTAAATGGGCTAGAGACTGTGGTCTGGGAGTTAATCCAAGTAAAACAGAGCTTGTTTTGTTTACAAGGAAAAGTAAGATTCCTGCTTTTGATCCTATTTCTCTGGACGGCACTAAAATCACCTTCTCAGATAGAGCTAAGTATCTTGGAGTATTTCTAGATAGGAAGTTGAATTTCAGGCGTAATGTTGAGGACCGGCTGAGAAAAGGAGCGATTGCTTTATATTCCTACAAAAGAGCCATTGGAAAACGATGAGGTTTTAGCCCTCAAGTCGTTCATTGGATCTATACAGCAGTGGTGCGTTCAATTCTGCTGTATGGAATCATTGTCTGGTGGCCTGCTTTAGAAACAAAAGCGAACTGTGTCTTTATCACGAAGGCACAAAAAATGGCGTCGATGTGCATCATTGGTTCTCTTCGTACTACACCTACGGCTGCATTAGAAATCCTCCTTCACCAGATACCATTGGACATATTGGGAAGGCAGTATGCGGCTACGTCGACAATTCGGCTAAATAGCAATGGAGGAGCAGCGATTGTAACCATAGCGCGATCTTGAAGAAGATAACAACACCACAGAATGTGGACTGTGCTCCCTCTACGAGCCTTTTTGAGCGCCACTTTACCACTATGATACCTTCCAAGGAGTTTTGGATAGGAGACATTCCGGGAAGTGGAGTCACCATAAATTTTTACACAGATGGATCGAAGCAGCACGAACAAGTGGCCTTTGGAGTCTTCGGAAGAGCTTGGATTGAGCCTGGCTCGAAGATTGCCAGATCATTGCAGTGTTTACCAGGCAGAGATTCTGGCAACAAGATCTGCCCTTAACTGCCGCACGTCTTTAAATGAGATGGCCAAGCAGTTTAACATACGACTCTTATGGGTCCCAGGGCACAGAGACATTCCAGGGAATTGCAAAGCCGATGAGCTTGCAAGACTAGGAACTACCTTACAGGTTCCAACAGAATTGGAATGTGTTGGTATGCCTCTAGAAACTTGCAAGCAAAACTTACGGCTTTTTTCCGCGACCCAGACTAATGGGCAAATGGATGGACGTGTGAGACAACACGACTGATTTGGACTTCTCTTAATCAGGGGCGCACAAGTCAGCTCATATCGCTTCCAAGAAGAGAGATTTCGACGGTGGTTGCTATAACTACTGGACACTGTCTTATAGGGAAGCACGCAGAGCGGTTAAATGTGCCGTCGAATGACTTTTGCCGTAGTTGCATGGATGAAGAGAAGTTGGAAACTATCGAACACTTTATTTGCCATTGCTCGGCACTTTCTGGTCAGAGACTTGCTTCACTGGGATCTAGGGAGCTGTACGATCTTTCCGATTTGTCGGATGTCAAACTGGTTTAACGATAGGGACTAGTGGGAAACTTATTACGGTCCCGTGGTATCACAATGGACCTCAGAGTCTACGTGTGTTGACGTAAAACGTCAGCAGCCACTTCCAACCTAACCTAACCAAAACTTTACAAAAACTTATGTCGTAGTTACAAAAATCTTAATGAAATGTTTGGTCAATTTTTAAGTTTGTTAATTATACATTTATAATCTTAAAGATATTTCATTCAAGTTAATTATTTTCCAAAAGTTAAACCAAATAATTTAAAGTAGAGTACTATTTTCAACATATTTGCGGATATATCCCCCATGGTTTATTGTGCTACCAATGCCTCTAAAGCTTTTTTTTTAACATAATGTTTAAAACAAGTTTTAAAATTGCAATTATTGTTAAACATTAATGTTTAAAACGAGTAAATATGTATATCAATCTTTTTAAATGAGCATAGAAAATTTTTAATAGGTCATGAAGATCATTATGCAACCCTAAAGCAGCCCGAACAAATGAAATAAAGTGCACCAGAAATTTTTATTAAACTTTGTCTCCGTTCTTATGATGGTGTAACCTCACAAAAAATATTTAAAAGTTCTTAAAAAATACTCACAAAAAAAAGAAAAATACCCAAAATAAACTCAAAATTTTGTTTACAAAAACAAAATATTGTATTTAATAAAAAAAATTTCAGTCAAAAAATCTAAAAAAAAAAAAAATTCTAAATAAAAAATTTACCTAAATAAAGTTGTCAGAGCACTCAGCCTGCCTAAATTTAAAATTTTTCTTTTTTCCAGTTTTAAAAATTTTTTTTTGACTTCAAAAATTTTTTTCAACTAAAATCTAAAAGTTTCACTAAAAAAAACTATATTTTTTAGTAAAAAAAATAAATTTGGTAAAAAAATTGTAATTATTTTTGCAAATTATTATTTCTGTATAAATTTAACACTTTTTTTCACGAACATGTTACCACCACCATCTCTATCATAATCCACTTATACCGTTTATAGGGTATAATACACCGAAAGGTAACTAAAAACTAGAGCATTATCAACAAACAAACATAATAAAATAAATTGCATAATTGCATTCAACAATTGTTAAAGATTATTATGAAATTTATGAGAACTGCTTTAAACATCAAAATGAAATTAAAAAAAAATATAAATAAATCTTTTTTGTTTACAGTTTCAAATGAATGGGAGTGGGTTTGTTTGGGTTTTTAAATTTAATTAACACTAGAAATACCGAATACAAGTTTTTGTAATAGAAAAAAATCAAATTAGAAAAAAAATCAAAAATATTGACCACGTAACAAATAGTCTTGTCTTTAAAGTTTTTGTCTTTATCTTAAAAGTTTTTCTGCGAAGCCGGCCTTCGGCCCTCTCCGCAAAATAAACTTTTTGTGTAGTATGTGTGAAAAAACAAAATTAATTTTAATTCAGTTTGGGTAATTTGACACTTCTTTCTTGGGCTTGGGCGAAGTTACGTATTTTTCTTTTTGGGTCCTTTTTCATATTTTTTGGGCGATTTTTCATTTGGTCGATTTTTCAAAAAAATTTTTGGGCAATTTTACATACAGCCCTGTAGACAAATCGCAAAAAAAAAAAAAAAGAAAATGAAATTTCGCTCAAAAACTTTTCATACAAATTTGGGGCACATTTCATATGAAAAGTTATACAAAATTTCTGGGCACATTTTCGTTGTTTTTGGGCAAAATTTCGAAATCAAAAATTGAAAAATTGTCCATTTTTATACCCTCCAACTACAGTATGGGGGTTTACTCACTTTGTCAATCTGTTTTTAACGCATCGAAATATAGGTCCGGGACCCATAAAGTATATATATTATTGATCTATGATCGTTGTTAAGACTTTTCTAGAATGTCCGTATGTCCGTCCGTCTGCAGTCCAAAATAAAAGAGCTAGACTCGTTAAATTTGGCAGAAATATGTCTTTTGACCCTAGGCAGCTTAAGTTCGTAAATGGGCACAATCGGACCAGGGGGAAAAAGTTCCCCCTTGACGAACTTAATTAACATCTGAAAAACGCCATATTTTCACAGTTTTTTTTTGTATTTTTGTTAAGCAATTTAATGTCAGAAAAAGTTGAAGGTCCTGCAAGTGGACCAGGAAATAAAAAAATCATTTTTTTACCCGCCCCCCTTTTGTGGGCGTGGATATTAAAAATGCATTGAAATAATGATAAAATTGTGTTGCTTAAGCTCAAAAAGAGTAATAAATGAATTTATAAACATTTTTAGCGTGTGTTTATGAGTGCCCCAATGACCACTAATGACCCCCTTCCAACCCCCCACCCCCCAAACCCAAAAAAAACGGAGTGTTTTAAAGATTATGCACAGCCGAATTTAACACTCTCACTTGTTTTTCTGTATCTTTTTTCGCCCTCTTCTCTCCTTTCTTTCGAATTCGGTTTGGGGGGAGGTAATTTCCTGTACATCCGCGACTGCTCTATCACCATATTTTGTACACAAAATATTGTAATTTTTGTAAAAAAAAAACTAAATTTTTTTTTGTGTACATTTTTTTTTTTTTTGAGTGTAAAATTTTTTTTTGAGTGTAAAATTTTTTTCGAGTGTGGTTTTTAAGTTACCAATGCTTTTAAAACTAAACAAGTTTAAAAAGCATTACTTAAAATTTAAACAAGTTTGAAAAGCATTGTTTAGTTACCACCAATGCTTTTAAAACTTGTTAAAACACGTGGCATTTTAGATGAAACTAATTTGAAATACAGGGTTTTGCTTATAACTTTTGAACCACTAGACCGATTCAGCTGAAATTGAAAACCGGACAGACCCGAGGAACGACAAAGATACATACCAAGCGTCAGTAGTCTCATTGTTGTCTTTCGAAAGTTATCGTGTTTTTTATCTCATAAATTCGCGAAACACCCTTGCCGAAATTTACTCTTTTGCTCATAACTTTTAAACCACTGGACCGATTTGGCTGGGTTGCAATACCAACCTGACCAGGTAAATGACTAATATATATGCCAAACTTCAGTAGCCTCTGTAAAGTCTTTCAAAAGTTAGCGTGTTTTCTACGGACGGACAGACAGACAGACGGACGGACATCGCTAGATCGACTTAAAATCGATCGAGGATCATAAATATATATACTTTATGGGGTCCTAGACCAATATTTCGAGGTGTTACAAACGGAATGACAAACTTATATATACCTTCTATCACTAGAGTGGAGGGTATAAAAAATATTAAAAATAGAAGACTTTTGTGTCCTAAATATTAAAATGATAACTGATTTTTTTTTTTAAAATGTCATACTTTCATAATAAGCTAATTAAAAAAAAATCAAAAGAGGTGAAAGTTGACGAAAATGCAGTAAAAAAATGCATTTGCATTTAAAATGAATTTTTTTAATAACACAATTTTTTTTAACTTTCAAGTTTAATGTAGAGGACTTAAGCTTTTAATTTCAGTTTTGATTTTAAAAATCGGATATTTACTTAAGATGTTATCGCTCATCAAACTACATTACTTTTTCATATTTTGTGATTTTTAAAAAATTGAAATCGCGAATAAAATCGCGAGATTTTGGAATTTAATAAAACCGTAAATGGGAATGTCTAAATGGCTCCATAGTGTATCCATGTACACAATCTAAAGATCCCAGGTCAAAAAATACACTTTTTCTCGTGATGATTAACGGAAAAGGCGTATATCGTACAAAACTATTTTTGAAAATTGGGGGGGTCAAAACTGATTTTTGAGACATGGTTTGTTCGGCATTTTTTCTTAGAATTTTATGCAGAATCCAAATATCCTAGACGATTTTGTCGAAAATTTTGCTTGAACATTTCACTCCGCTCTATTATATATACCCTCTATCACTAGAGTGGAGGGTATAAAAATAATGATTCCATCATTTCAATTCAACATGGGATGAGAATAAAAGTAATGCATGCTAATTATTTCATAGCATCCAGTAAGTATAAAAGTAATATATATTATAAACATTATTGTTTGGTAAGACATTTTAAAATATGCTATTAATAAGTGAAATATATTAGCTGGTAATGTCTTATATAATTACCACCTATTACCAAGCTTTTTCTGGGTCCCTGCCGATGAAAATCTTCGTTTCAAAGCCACTTTAGTGTTAATTAGAGTTTGCAAAACGATTAAAATCATAATCGCGATTAATCGCACCAATTAATCGTAATCGGCAAAAAAATTATGCGATTACGATTAATAATTTTCTATCAAATATATGGAAAATTTCCACCAAAAAAATTTGGAATTTTGAAAAAAGTTTAAAAATATAAATAATTTGCAATACATTTTATTGATTTTGGCATGATGATTACGAATATCAAAAATTTTCTGAAATCGGATTATTAAAGACCGTGCTGCTTTTCGATTGAATTTTCTAATTTTTCGTTAGGTTTTCCAAAAATCCTACAGGTTCAAATGATCGGATTCGACTTAAATTTAAATAAAAGTTCGTTTCAAGCTTAAGAGGAAAAAATGTTGAGATTTAAAAAAAATAAAAAATTGAACG
Organism: Pegoplata infirma; assembly: GCA_963921195.1. Lineage (NCBI taxonomy): Eukaryota > Metazoa > Arthropoda > Insecta > Diptera > Anthomyiidae > Pegoplata > Pegoplata infirma. Next base: position 222,667,622 of record OY992538.1, read on the forward strand.
TTGGAAAACCGACATTTTTGCAAATTGCGAATTATATCTCGAAACCCGCTTGACCAAATTATTTTTTTTTTTATACCCTCCACTCTAGTGATAGAGGGTCCCAGCAAAACTTTGGTAATGGGTAGTGATTATATAACACATTACCAGGTAATGTATATACCTTATTTGTAGCATTATTTTAGGATGTCTTACCAAACATTTGTTCCACAAAGTATTATTTTCAAGTGAAAAATAATACATTACTAAAAATTTGCTACGTAATGCATGATTATTGGAAAAATGAATTTCATATTTATTATTTCTAAACATTATATCATGGATGATTTATATTTGGTTACATTATGTATTATTTGAAAGTTTGAAATAATGCATTATTTATAACTAAATGCATAATGCATTACAATAACATAAAAAATAATTATATTATAAAAAAATGCATAAGTTTAAACTAGAGATGGGCTCACGACAAGAAATTTCTAACGACACACACTCACTAGCATATTATATCTACTTACACTCACTTACAATCACGTGAGTAAATTTAATACAAAATTACTTTTTCACTACTCGTAACACCTTATATATTACGTTCTGGTATGCTATATTATATACCTTACTCGTAACCTATAAAATATCATATATTTTACACCTTACTGGTATTCTTCGTTATAAATTTATGACTTATTTTATACCTTACTGGTATTCTATGTGATAATGTGGATGCATTACTTTGAGTCTCATCGCCTGTTAAAATCATCAATGCTGCAATGTATAAAATAAGAGATCATATACCTTATTTTATACCTTATTTGGTAATCTAAGTTTTGTTGGGGTATATATAAGTTTGTCATTCCGTTTGTAACACCTCGAAATATTGGACAAGGACCCCATAAAGTATATATATTCATGATCCTCGATCGAGTTTAAGACGATCTAGCGATGTCCGTCCGTCAGTCCGTCCGTCCGTCCGTCTGTCCGTCTGTCTGTCTGTTGAAAACACGCTAACTTTTGAAAGACTCTACGGAAGCTCCTGAAGTTTGGCATATATGTTGGGAATTTACCTGGTCAGGTTGGTGTTGCAATCCAGCGAAATCGGTACAGTGGTTCAAAAGTTAAAAGCAAATGAGTGAATTTCGGCAAGGGTTTTTTTGGAATTTACGAGATAAAACACACGCTAACTTTCGAACGGCAATTCGAAAGGTGCTGAAGTGTGGCATGTATATTTGTCGTTCTTCAGGTCCGGTTCGTTTTAAATTTCAGCCAAATCCGTCCAGTGGTTCAAAAGTTATTAGCAAAACCGTAAATTTTAGATTCGCCTCACCTTAAATTCACGTGTTGAAAACCCGTTAAACATGTTTTAAAAACATTGGTAAGTCACAAAAATATTTTACATCGCATTTTTGTCATTCAAAAATATTTTACACTAAAAGAAAAAAAAAATACACTCGAAAAAAATTTTACACTCAAAAAAAATTTTCCCCTTAAAAAAAAAAAAAATTTAGTAAATTATTTTTTTTTTTCAAAAATTAGCTAAAAAATTAGTTAGTTTACACTTAAAGAAAAAAAAAATACACGAAAAAAATTTTACACTCAAAAAAAATTTTACACTCAAAAAAAAATTTAGTAAATTATTTTTTTTTTCAAAAATTAGTGTTATTTTTTCACTCTAGAAAATTTACTATAACTTAAAAAGGGCATTGTGGAGGGTATTCATAGATTCGGCCAAGTCGAATTTAATTTTTCTACTTGTTATATATTCACATTTTTTTTCTTATAAGAATTGCAAGAAGTATTTTTTAATTTTTAAAAATCTAAAACTTTGATCGCTACGGGTTAACTTAATTCGATTGGTCTCAAATTTGTACCACATACATAAATATATTGTGCTCGATTCGGGAGAACTCTTTCAACATTCACCTAATTTTAAAAAACCTTTCGAATTTTAAGATTTTTATCGTGTAATCATTGAAAATATTAAAATTCGAAAGAATAACAAATTTTTAAAAATTAGGTGAATGGTAAAATATAATCAAATAGAGCTGCTAAAAATATTGGCCCGTACCAAAGAAAAATAAAAAGTATATTTTAACAACAGTTTTGTTTTAAATTTCAAATTTTCTATACATTTTTTGAAAGTCCATTTTTATAAATCTATTGCAATTCAATTTATTTAAAAATTCGATTAAACGATAATCGCGATTAACGGTGATTTTTTTTAATCGTAATCGCGATTTTGAGATATCTCGATTATTTGCAAACTCTAGTGTTAATATTAAAAATATATATATTAAAATAACCAAAATAAGTTTAATTATCTTTATTTTTATTTTTTTTTTCTTACTTAAAATTTATTTCATTTTATTTAAAGCAAATACAAAATATAATATTTGTTTTGCTAATAAATGTCTACAGAAGCCATAAAAATCATTTAAAGACTGACACTTGATTGATTGTTTTTTATCAGCAAAAAACTAAATAAAAAACGTAGACATTCATATGCACAAGTTTTGGGAAACGAACACGGTTGGAGCAACATAATGACGTTGGAGCAAAGTGCTGTTTGCAGCTAATGTTGGTGGCAGTTTTAGTAACTCCTAGTAAACTGCTAAAAGCTGTGTCGTGTGCTACAATCTATAGTAAATTTTTTTTAAGATTATTATCATTTACTTGTTTTATAGAGCATTTTTTTCGGCTTAAAAAAAAAAAACTTAAACAACATAAATAACTTGACTAGGCCTTTAAATTTTAATATACTTGTAATATATCCTCTGGCTATAGGAAACAGAAAAAAAAATTATACACGTAGAGAAAAAATTAGGGGTAATAAATTTTTTTGGTGGATATAAACTAAACAGTAAGAAACGTTATGAAAATTAAACAAAAATATATATTATTTTTTAATGTGATTGAAATTAAAAAAAAATATTAAATATTTTTTTCATTGATTCAACAAAAATCGTAATCAATATTAAAGTTCATTTAAGTAAGCAACAGAAAAATTGTATACACTTAAAATTAGAGCAAATTGATAGAAAATGCAAAGAAATTACTTTATTAAAATATTTTGTTAAAAAAAAAAAAACAAATATTCAATTAATTATTTTTTTGATTCAATTAAAATATTAATCAATAACAAAGTTTTTTAATCAAATATCGATAAATAAATTTGTTAAACAAATTTTATTGCCGTTTAAATCTATTTTATTGATTATTTAATTAATTAAATCAATTAAAAAAGTTATTGCCAACCGAAAATTTTATAATTCCTTTGTTTTTAAATTTTAGCATGATAATGTTGTTAGGCTGGTGTCTAATTTTAAAAAAGTTGCAGGACGCCACCTCAGTTTGACTATATAAGCTAACAAATAACGAAAAAGAATACAAGAATTACTATTTTCATTTTCTTAAAACCAAAAATTTTAACAACTTGGGTTTGCAACTTGGATAATAATTCACCGCGTGGTGAATAAAACCGTTTTTCACCAGCTGGTGAATAAAAAGTAACATTATTATTTTTCAACAAAAAAATTTTTTTTTTTATAAATTTTTTTTTTCATCAAATTTTTTTTTTCATCAATTTTTTTTTTCATCAATTTTTTTTCCATCAAATTTTTTTTTTCCATAATTTTTTTTTTTTCATCAAACTTTTTTTTCATAATTTTTTTTTTTTTTTTTCATAAAATTTTTTTATACCCTCCACTCTAGTGATAGAGGGTATATATAAGTTTGTCATTCCGTTTGTAACACCTCGAAATATTGGTCTAGGACCCAATAAAGTATATATATTCATGATCCTCGATCGATTTTAAGACGATCTAGAGATGTCCGTCCGTCCGTCCGTCTGTCTGTCTGTCTGTCTGTCTGTTGAAAACACGCTAACTTTTGAAAGACTTTACGGAGGCTCCTGAAGTTTGGCGTATATGTTGGACATTTACCTGGTCAGGTTGGTATTGCAATCCAGCGAAATCGGTCCAGTGGTTCAAAAGTTATAAGCAAATGAGTGAATTTCGGCAAGGGTTTTTCTGAACTTTACGAGATAAAACACACGGTAACTTTCGAACGGCAATTCTGAGGGTGCTGAAGTGTGGCATACATATTTACCGTTCCTGTGGTCCGGCTCGTTTAAAATTTCAGCCAAATCGGTCTAGTGGTTCAGAAGTTATTAGCAAAACCGTAAATTTCAGATTAGTTTCACCTTAAATTCACGTGTTGGAAACCCGTTAAACATGTTTCAAAAACATTTGTAAGTCAGAAAAATATTTTAAAAGGTATTTTTGTCACACAAAAATATTTTGACACTAAAACAAAAAAAAAATACACTCAAAAAAAAGTTTACACTCAAAAAAAATTTTACACTCAAAAAAAATTGGTAAATTATTTTTTTTCAAAAATTAATAAAAAAAAAGTTTTTTACACTAAAACAAAAAAAAAAAATAAAAAATACACTCAAAAAAAATTTTACACTCAAAAAAAATTTTTCACTCAAAAAAAAAATTAGTAATTTTTTTTTTTTTTCAAAAATTAATAAAAAAAAGTTTTTTTACAGAAAATAAAATATTTCTAACCAAAAATGCTATTTTTTTCACTTTAGAAAATTTACTATCACTTAAAAAGGGCATTGTGGAGGGTATTCATAAATTCGGCCAAGTCGAATTTAACTTTTCTACTTGTTTTTTCATCAAATTTTTTTTTTTCATATTTTTATACCCTCCACTCTAGTGATAGAGGGTATATATAAGTTTGTCATTCCGTTTGTAACACCTCGAAATATTGGTCTAGGACCCCATAAAGTATATATATTCATGATCCTCGATCGATATTAAGACGATCTAGCGATGTCCGTCCGTCCGTCCGTCCGTCCGTCCGTCCGTCCGTCTGTCCGTCTGTCTGTCTGTTGAAAACACGCTAACTTTTGAAAGACTTTACGGAGGTTCCTGAAGTTTGGCATATATGTTGGGAATTTACCTGGTCAGGTTGGTATTGCAATCCAGCGAAATCGGTCCAGTGGTTCAAAAGTTATGAGCAAAAGACTGAATTTCGGCAAGGGTTTTTCGTGAATTTATGAGATAAAAAGAACTATAACTTTCGAAAATCAATTCTGAGGGTGCTGAAGCTTGGCATATATATTTTTCGTTCCTCCAGCCTAGTTCGTATTGAATTTCACCCAAATCGGTCCAGTGGTTCAAAAGTTATTAGCAAAACCGTGAATATCAGATCAGCTTCACCTTAAATTCACGTGGTGAAAACCACACAAAAATATTTTAAAACGTATTTTTGTCTCTCAAAAATATTTTTTTACCAAAACAAAAAAAAAATACACTCGAAAAAAATTTTACACTCAAAAAAAATTTTACACTCAAAAAAAAATTAGTAAATTTTTTTTTGAATGTAAAATTTTACACTCAAAAAAAATTAGTAAATTTTTTTTTTTAATGTAAAATTCGAAAAAATTTTACACTCAAAAAAAATTTTACACTAAAAAAAAAATTAGTATTTTTTTTTTAAAAAATTACTAAACAAAAATTTTTTTACACAAAATAAAATATTTCTAATCATAACTGTTATTTTTTTCACGTTAGAAAATTTACTATCACTTAAAATGGGCATTGTGGAGGGTATTCATAGATTCGGCCTAGTCGAATTTAACTTTTCTACTTGTTTTTGTTATCATTTTTTTTTTTTCATCAAATTTTTTTTCATAAAATGTTTTTTTTTTATCAAATTCTTTTTTTTCATTAATTTTTTTTTCATCAAATTTTTTTATCAAATTTTTTATTATCAATTTTTTTAACTGAAGTTTTATTTATTTCGGTTTGAGTCCATATTAATTATTTCTGAGAAATAATTATTTTTGTTGTACAACGAGAAAATCTGAAAAAAAAAAATTAATTGACAACACAGGCTAAGTGGAGATGTCGACAGCTTTCGGAAGAAGCCACCCTTCCTTCGTCAGCACTCTTCGATTGTCACTGTAGGTGTGTAAGATTGAAATTAGCTATTTAAAAGTACATTAAGGTGAAAAAGCGGACGGGAATTATATCACATTTCATCACCCATATGTTACGTTTAGCACGAACTTAATCAATCTATTTTTAACTTTTTCCAACACAGTTGTAATTTCTTACACTGTAGTAGATTTTCTCAGAGTTGCAACCCTTAGTAGGACTATTCAAGTTTTGAAAAATGTCCGTTAGGACAATTTTTTTTACATCAAAAAATTTTTCTTTTCATCAAAAAAATTCATCAAAAACTTTTTTTCATCAAAATTTTTTTTCACAAAAAATTTTGGGTTCATTAAATTTTTTTTAACATAATTTTGTTTTTCATGAAAAAAAAAAAATTTTTTTTACCAAACCTACTTTTTCGCCAAGTCTAAGCTTTTCGCATTAAAATTTTCCATTTGTTTATCAAATTAACATAAAACAAGTGAGAGTGTTATATTCTTTGGTGCCGAATCTTTTATACTCTCCAAAATGTAAAAACACTTTTTTGCACTCACTTACGAAATATACTTTTCGTTTTTTAATGGGGTCTTCGACTGATATTTCAATTCGTTTTGCATGGAATAGCAAAGTAATATAACATTATTTTTTCTAAAAAAACTTTGCTTTGGAAAGTACACCCAAATCTTCCGCAAAACATTATCAGGATTTAATTTTTTGGGCAAGAGTACAAAATTCGCAGGCATTTTTTCTTAGTGTATTGTACCGTAAAATATAAATTTGTACCAAATGTACAAGATTAGTTTTTATTGCTTTGTACTTTACTAAAGTTGTAAAGTGAAAAATGCAAAAAAAATAGAAAAAAAGGAACATAATAAAACAAGTGTGGAATATATTGAACAAGGATATGGTACTTTATAAATGCACCCTAAATCATGGTGTTAGACAGAAGATATATTCCAAAAAAAATATTTAAGAACAAGTTCAAAATGGAGTAGGGTATGAGCAAAACCATTTAAAAACATAAAAAACCAGAATATTTCCGCAAAATCCGAAAACTGTGTTTCTTAATGGGTTAATATTGGTTTAAGCTAAATTTTTTGTAAGACTTTTTCTATAAGTCTTGTTTTTGAGTTTCCAAAAATAATTTCCATCTCCTCTAATTTATGTATTTAGTATGTAGGGTATTTATAATCTATGCCTTGTAATATTATAGGAAACCATGCAAAAAAAGCAAAAGTAATGTGCACAGGGAAAAAAATCTTAAACATAAATTAGATTTTTTTTTACTATATAATACAAAGCAATTTCATGCTACATGCAATAAATTTTGTATGGTTTTCCAAAAAAAAAAAAGTGAAAGGACTTTAAATAAAATAATATTAAAATTTGGAAAAAAATAAAGGCCACTAGGAAATTAATATAATAAAGCAATTGTTTTAAATATACATACTAAAAAAAATTGACAAAAAATATTTTGAAAACTAAGACTTTAGCAATTTAGAGATTAACCCTCGGGTGAGCCAAATTATTTTTTTTTGCATAATTTTTTGCAACAAAAGAAAACAAAATTTCCCTTTGAGTTGTATGGAAATAATTAAATTAGTCGAATTAATCCAATATCGAGCCGGTCAGACAAAATTTTTGTTAAATCTTTATTGTCGAATAAATGAAACCCTACCCAACGAAAACATGTAAGAAAATAATAGGTAGTCAAATCAGACCACATACTACCTAAACCCAGTGCTCAAAAAAACATTGATACATAGTTCAATCATTTCAATTTTACTTTGGTACATATTCTTATAAAAATGGTTCTCTAAACTAATAATTCCAAATATGGAAATGCCTGCGGAAAAAATTTTCACACAAAAGTACTTTTTGAAAAGTTTTAGAATAGTATCCCTGCCGGAAAAGTGACCGGTCCACTATGCTTCCAAGTAATTTTTTTTTTGTCAGAATTTAAAAAAAAAAATTATCAAAATGCTTATGCCTACATTTTCTCAAAGGCAACACTCAAAATATTTTGTAGGCAAAAACAAATGAAAAACACACTTAAAACCAGTGAATAAACGATTGAAAACCATCCCAGTAATTATTCATTTGTTTTAACAAACATCAACATTTATTTTTTACTGTTGACAAACTTTTCTTAAATAAATAACGTTAAACATTAGAAAATAACGGTTTCTTCACTCTTTTTTACCAACAAATTTGAAAAAAATAACCAACGAAAACATTAAAAATTAATGATAGTTCTGTTATTTTTACCAACAAATTTCAAAAAAAATAACCTACGAAAACAATAAATATTAATGATTCGTAGGTAATTTTTTACAATTTTTTATTGAAATATTTTTTTAAAAATTTTTAATAAAATTTTTGGGGAATCGATCCCGCAATCAACTATATTCTGGCCAGACACTCTACCCATCGTGCCAAAGTCACTTAATACAAACATGTTTTTATATTTCTATAAATAATTTTTTGATTTTTTTTTCTACAAAAAAATAACTGACTTGTGTAGGTAAAAACTAATGATATTTCATTAAAAAATACCAACAATTTGAAAAAATTTACTTACACAAATCATTAAAAATCTAAAGAATAATCAGTAGTTTTTACTTACAGAACAAAAATAAATGACTTTAAAAATAAAATGTTAATGAAAGTCTTTATTTTTTAGTGTGTTATTTTTGAAACAAAGGACTGAAGTAGTCATTAATAAAAACTGAATAGGAAACAAATGTTTTTTCTTTTAAAAACGACTAAACGGAAAACTTTTTAAATAAATTAAAAACAGTTAATGACATAATTTTTTGAGTGTAGGCATCTATTTGTAGCCAATAAACCGCCTTAAGTGAATATCGAGCGAAATTTTCATATATTTTTTATTCAAGCGAAGCGACTTTGCTTCATTTTTAGAACTTATGCCAAAAAAATGCATATAGGACCAAAGTGCAGCGGTGTAAAAAAACATTCCGAAAAACAAACGGTGGTACATTTTCTATCCCATAGAGTAATCTCATAGAGTAATCTATCTAAAAATTATAAAAAAACACTATAGTGTTTACCTTTAAATAATTGCAATTTAAGGGATAAAAAAATGTTTTTGGTACTCTTCTCTTTCTAAATAAAGGAAAGTTTTTTTTTTTTTAAAGGGAACATTGGTACTTTTTTGATATTTTGAAATAATGCCCATAGAAACTTGATATTGTGATTATAGAATATTCTAGCGAAAAAAAGCTTTGTGGAAATTCCGATTTCAATGAAATAGACAGTAAAAAAATGCTACAAGGGTCATGCAGAAAAAAATATGCTGATAAAAGTACTTTTTAGAATGATTCGATTTTAGGTTCGATCTTCTGAAATAATTGTCACAGAAACTTTAAAATTAGGAACAAAGAACCCTCTGGGGAAAAAAATCCGAAAAAGTCCTTTTTGAAATTTCCCCTTCCGAAGGGTTAAAAAAAGTAACTTGGTATGGTTATGTGGTCACCATACCAAGACTACTGGTCGTCGAGGTCGCACCGTTGGTGTATCTGGATGTGCTCTTCTGATATGGACCCCTAAGCCCGACTTAGTCGAGAAGGAACGATCGCAAAAGGCACAAGGATGTAAATCTGCCGTGTCAGATATCATCCTGTTCTGAACATCCGGGGCGGCGGATGTCAGTTGGTCATAATAAGGATGTATATCTGCCGTGTCAGATATCATCCCAGAACTCCGACCAGAGGTCGAAGCTCTCTTTTGATCATCTGGGGCGGCAGATGTCAGTTGGTTAGAATTAGGAATTAAAATTGAATGGTCTATACTTGGTTCCGCCACAGGACTAGTCAATGTAGTGTGATCTCGAAGACTTAAAATATTGTGTGTAAGCGAGACAACTCGAGTATCCGTCACACTACTATTTTCGGATACCGAGGGCATGAGATTTAAAGCCGTGACTTGACCCCTATTTGTTCGTGATCGCAGGGTTCGGGGTGTTCTGTTATCGCCTTCACCAGCTTGAGCGCTGGAAACAATTGATTGGTCGCCCCGAGCAGAGACTCAAGACGTGGATCTTAGAGGCTTATTTTTATTACTTTTAGGGCCAATCGAAATAAGAGTCGAAGGGGGTGGCAACCCCAGGGACAATTTTAAGCCTTGATTAACTAGCCGTGCATGGATCAGGAAATTCACCAGTGTAACTTACTGATTACCGAACCGAAACACCATACCCGTTTCCAGGAGACACCACAATGGAGGACTAATCAGCGGCACACGTGAGACTTAGCTTACTTTTGATGAAACGAGAGTTACTTCATCAAGAGTGACACGGTCTCACTTCGACTCCCAAAATAATGCACCTTAAAACTTAAATAATAATTTAAATTCGTTGAATTCAAAGAAAAATATTTAAAAAAAAAAACTTTTTGTAATGGGGTAGAAAGGTTAAACAAAATTGTTGGTACTTTTTTTTCTAAAACAATAGTTCTGAAAATTTTAAATGTAGGGGCTTTTAGAGAATAAAAATATTCTCAAAAAAGTACTTTTTACAAAGTTTAGATTTTAGGAGAACAATAAAGTGTACTTTGGTACTTATTCAAATCTTATGGATCTAAGGGTCATTAATGGTTGGTTTTCGTTCAACTGTTGACAAGTATGGAAGTGTTTTTACTTTAAATCCGTGCTCTTAATTGAATAACTAAGATTGTTCGTAATAGGTTTTTGTTCGTAATAGGTTTTTTTTTGTCATATTTTTATGACCACATCAAGGAAAATGAAAATATGGACACAAATGATACCGATTTAATTCGAGGCTCTTCCTCTCCGACTGGTGCTGGTCCTAGCACTGGTCTAAAGATAGCGACCTTGAAGTCTGGTCTTGATTCTGGTAAGAGTGCTTAGCCCAATATTGGTTTAATCTATACACACCATGAATAAACTGGTCGTTATTTTAAAATGGAGGGATACCAGAGTCGTCTTTATACTGGGAAAAATTCCCACACAGCTCTGAAAGATTTCAGACCAATTTGTCTGTCTTCTTTTTTATTAAAGACAATGGAACGAATGATAGACTCTGCGTAAAGTTATTGACCCGCGGTGTTTTTAATAATGGCATCCCAGACTCGATAATTGTGGCATTGTCTGGTATGGGAGTAAAGCGTGAGATCGTTTTAATAGTGAAAACCCTAGCGCAACGACGTATGCAGGACTGTTTTTTCAGGGCCCAACAACAACAACAAAAAACTTTTTGTTGTTTTTTTCGTGAGATTCGTGTTTTCCAATACATATAAAAAAAATATTTTTTTGTTGTTGTTGTTGGGCCCCCCCCCTGTATACGCCGATGCCCTAGCGCCTGTCATATCTCGATTTGTCAATAGGGGCACACCACAGGGAGGTGTCTGCTGCTATATTCTTCTGTTTTCTGAAATAATGGTCCTAGAAACTTATTATTTTAAATCTTGGATCCTTTAGAGGAAAAAAACATTTAAAAGAGGTTCTTTTTGGAAATTCCGTTTTCAATTGGGTAGAAGGAATAAAAAATTGTTCTTTGGTATTTTTGTTAAATATCTAATGGTTCTACACTTAAAAAAAAAACCTTGTAAAATTACAAGAAAAATTTTAACTTTTTTTTTTGGAAAATTTTTATAAGATTTTTGAAAAAAAAAAATTTATAACTTTTTTTGCTACTTTTTCTCAAAAAAAAAAAAAAAAAATACAGATACAATTTTGATGTTTGGTAACAAAAACTACTCAAAACAGAAAACATTTTTGGTTATAAAAAATAAGAAATATTTTGTTTAAATCTGTATTTTAGCAGAAAACTCTGTTAATTACACTGCGTGACAAAAGTGACCACTATTTCAGAAAACAAGAGGTACGACCATCATTTCTACATATTTCGGACATGCTGAATCGAATGGCGTACTCCGTTTTTCGATGTATGGTACAGTTTTCTTGCAAAATGTCGTTAAATATTTGCTGATTTCGAGCCAGTTTTTCAACAAAAAAATTTGCAAAGTTAATGATTTTAAAATTGTATGGCATGGAAAATAAAGATATGACTTGTAGCAATATTTCTTATGCCAAATTGGTTTAAAGCTTTTCATCTTTAGCTCTTAAATTCGCGAATTTATTAATTTTTTGAGGTTTTCGCGAAATTAACCGCCAAGTTGGTCTTTGATTAAAAACTTGCTTTTAGTGAATCAAAAAGGCATCCCTAACAGTACGAATAGTGCACAAAAAACAGCTATGTTATATGGACCATCATGATGAAAATCGCGAAAACCCGTTTTTTTGTATATGCCAGCATCACTTTACGAGATGATTTTAGACTCCATCTTTTAGTATATAATGTGGGATTCTTAAAAAATTAACTGACCAAAAATTTGTCCAAAAAAGTTTTCATTTGCAAAAGTTATCTTAACAAAAACTATTATTTCAGTGTTAACCCTACAATAATTATAGTTTTTGTTAAGATAACTTTTGCAAATGAAAACTTTTTTGGCCAAATTTTTGGTCAGTTAATTGTTTAAGAATCCCACATTATATACTAAAAGATGGAGTCTTAAATCATCTCGTAAAGTGATGCTGGCATATACAAAAAAACGGGTTTTCGCGATTTTTATCATGATGGTCCATATAACATAGCTGTTTTTTTTCTACTATTCGTATTGTCAGGGATGCCTTTTTGATTCACTAAAAGCAATTTTTTTGTCAAAGACCAATTTGGCTGTTAATTTCGCGAAAACCCTAAAAAATTAAGAAATTCGCGAATTTAGGGGGTTAAGATAACAAGCTTTGAACCAAATTAGCATAAGAAATATTGCTACAAGTCATATCTTTGTTTTCCATGCCATAAAATTTATAAATCATTAACTTTGCAAATTTTTTTGTTATAAAACTGACTCGAAATCAGTAAATCTTTAACGACATTTTGCAAGAAAACTGTACCATACATCGAAAAACGGAGTACGCCATTCGATTCAGCATGTCCGAAATATATAGAAATGATGGTCGTAACTCTTGTTTATTTTTTAGTGTTCCGTAGTGTTATCTGTAAAATTAAGATTACAAATAAAAAAGTAATATAACAGATAAAACTTTGTTTTATGTCACAACAAAATACAAAGTATTTTCTTTAAATCTGTATTTTGACAGAAAATTCTGTCTAATATCTGTTGAATTGAGATTACAGTCGTTTTACAGATTATTTTACAGAGTTATTATTTTGAATGTAGGATATGAACATATGACACAAGACATTAATATTTTTCTCGAACATGTTAGAAAAGTTTTACTGTAAATTTTTAACAAAAATCCAACAGATTTGAATTTGTTTATTTACTAAGTTTGACCATTCAAATTTACTACTGGGATTTTTTTACTAGTAATTTGTTTACAACTAATTTAATTTTTTTTTTATTTTTTAAATATTTTTTGTTTTGTCTTTTTAAACTTCATGTCATAAAACTTAATTTTTAACCTCACGTTTTTTTTTTTTTTTTTTTTTTAATTTCGTCAGTTCAGTTTCAAGCTTAGGTTGCTTTGTAAATAAAAAAAAATAAAAATTAATTGATTTTTAGAGGTTCAAATCAACAGACACATACAGTTCACTACTTTAACAGAGTGTTAACATACTAACGGCAGGTGGTTTCAAATAACCCGCTGTATAACAATAAATTAATAACAAAATTTTTTGAAAAACACAAAAAAATGCAACAATATGTGAATTAAAGTAGTTATCACCTTGTTTTTTGTTTTAAACAAAAATTTTGGTGCAGCATTATGATTAAAAGATTTAAAACGTGAGATAAATAATTATAATCATATTAACCGAATATCATGCCACCTAAGAATTTCAACGCCAAAAACCATGTTTTTTTTAAAAACACATCCTTTTTTTTAAGTAAATTTATGCAACAAAAGATTTTTATCTGCAAAACAGTATTGAAAATGTTATAAAACAAAGTGTTAGAATATAGGTATAACACCATATTTTTAAAAAAAAATTTTCAATATTTTTTTTTAAAATTTTTACCCTGTTATAAGTAGTTTTTATAAGCAACACCTTTTTATGGCTTTACTTTTAACGCCACCTTCTTTTGTAATTTATTATTGTTTCCTTTTTTCGAAAAACTTTAATTTATTATTATTTTATGTAGTTATTGTATAATTAATCAAAAAATTATTTTGTTTATTATTTTTATCACAAAACATTGTCTTTGTGTCAGCAGCTGGAAACATGAATCTTGTGTGTGGCAAAGGCTGCACCTGAGTTTAATGTATGATTATTTATTTTTTCAGCTTTTTATTATTAAACTATCATCCCTTTAAGAACAATTTATTTTTAAATTTACAATTTTTCGGTACTTAAAACATTTCAGGTTTTAAAAGTTTTTCAACAAAACCAAAATATCTAAATATGCACAGAAAAAAATAAAAAAAAATTTTGAGTAAATTTTTAATACTATTGAGTAAAAAATTACTCAATTTTCCACCAGTAAACGATTTAATAGTATTGAGTAAACTTTTAATAAAAAATTATTAAATGCTTAATAAAAAATTTGAGTAAATTATTAATTCACACAATTAAATCTTTACTTAAAATTTTTTAATATTTTTAAGTAACTTTTTAATTGTGTCAAGTAAAAATTTACTCAAAATGCATCAAATTATTTTTTTAAAAGTTTAAAAAGTTTCTAATTATTTTTTCCAAAAAAATTGCTTTTACAAACTTTACCAAATATACTTATGTCTTCAAGATAAAGTAAAATTTTATAAAGATGATTTCAAACTTTCATATACATGTACAAAAAACAATAAACTAAATGAGAAATCAAAACACCAAGAGAAAAAAATAAAAAAAAAATATTAAATTTGTATTAAATTATTTACTCAAATTTTATTTTCAATTTTTGAGTAAATTTTTAATTGCGTCAATTAAAAAATTACTCAAATTTGTTTTAAAAAATTAAACAAGTGATTACTCAAATTTGTTTCCTCCATATTTTTTTCTGTGTGAGAATGTTTTAGAACGTTCATAAACAAAAAGTAACATAAAAAAGCCTGCGAATTTTGTACTCTTGCCCAAAACATTAAATCATGATCATGTTTTGCGGAAGATTTGGGTGTACTTGCCAAAACAAAGTTTTTTTAGAAAAAATAATGTTATATTACTTTGCTTTTCCATGCAAAACGAATTGAAATATCAGTCGAGGACCCCATTAAAAAACCAGAAGAGCTATACATTTCGTAGGTGAGTGCAAAAATAGGTGCAAAAAAGTGTTTTTACATTTTGGAGAGTATAAAAGATTCAGCACCAATGAATATAACACACTCACTTGTTTTATGTACATTTGATAAACAAATGGAAAAATTTTAGGCAAAAAGCTTAGACTTTGTGAAAAAGTAGTTTTGGGAAAATAAAAAAAAAAAAAAAAATCACAAAAAACAAAATTATGTTAAAAAAATTTAATGAACCCAAAATTTTGGTGAACAAAAATTTGAAGAAAAAAGTTTTTAATGAATTTTTTTGATTAAAAGAACAATTTTTTGATGTTAAAAATATATGGAAAAAAAATTTTTGGTGAGAAAACATTTGATAAAAAAATTTGATGAAAAAAAATTGATGAATAAAAATATGATACAAAAAAAATTTATGAAAAAAAAATTTTGATGAAAAAAAATTAATGAAAAAAAATTGATAAAAAAACAAAAAAATTGATGAAAAAAAAAATTTGATGAAAAAAAAAAATTGATGAAAAAAAATTAATGAAAAAAAAAATTTGATGAAAAAAAAAATAAATGAAAAAAAAAAAAATAAATGAAAAAAAAAAAAAATTTGATGAAAAAAAAAAGTTTGATGAAAAAAAAATTGATGAAAAAAAAATTTGATAGAAAAAAAAATTGATGGAAAAAAAATTGATGATAAAACAAGTAGAAAAATTAAATTCGACTTGGCCGAATCTATGAATACCCTCCACAATGTTATCTGATAGTAATTTTCTAAAAAAAATTTAAAAAAATTGCGTTACAAATTTTTTATTAGAAATATGTATATTATTTTGAGTCAAACTTTCTTTTAATCAATCAAATTTTTTTGAGTGTAAAATTTTTTTGACTGTCAACATTTTTTTGAGTCTGCCATTTCATTCAAAAAAAAAAAAAAAATTATAATGTGTACATTTTTTTTGAGTGTAACATTTTTTTTTTTTGAGTGTAAATATATTTTTAGTGTACAATTTCTTTGAGTAACAAATTGCTTTGTAAAATATTTTTGTTGTTTTATACCTATATGTAATAGAAAAAAAAACTATTTCACATATTTTCCTCTTTTTATATCACCATCCTCTTCTTAAAAAACCAAAAACAAATTAACATTCAATCATACACATACTTTATTTGATTTTTTTCCCGTTACATACAGTTACACTAACAATAACAAAACAATAACAAATATTTACTTGTCTAACAACTAAACTGCACCCCACGACAAGAAAACAAACAACAACAAGTTTTACAAAACTGGTATTTCACCATGCTTTTAAAACTTGTTTAACGAGTTTTCAACAGTTTAAGGTGATACAAAACTGAAATTCAGTGCTTTGCTTATAACTTTTGAACCAACGAACCAATTTTGCTGAAATTCAAAACAAAACAGCCTTGGGGAACGACAAATATATATGCTAAGTTTCAGCCCCCTCAGAATTGTCTTTCGAAAGTTATAGTGGTTTTAATCTTGTAAATTCGAAAAATACCCTTGCCGAAATTTACTCTTTTGCTCATAACTTTAGAACCACTGGACCGATTTCGCTGGATTGCAATACCAACCTGACCCGGAAAATGGAGAACATGTATGTCAAACTTCAGGAGCCTCCGTAAAGTTTTTTAAAAGTTAGCGTGTTTTCAACGGACAGACAGACAGACGGACGGACGGACATCGCTAGATCGACTTAAAATCGATCAAGGATCATGAATATATATACTTTATGGGGTCCTAGACCAATATTTCGATGTGTTACAAACGGAATGACAAACTTATATATACCCTCTATCACTAGAGTGGAGGGTATAAAAAAATTTGATGAAAAAAAAATTTTTTGGTTAAAAATTATTATGTTACTTTTTATTCACCAGCTGGTGAAAAAAGGGTTTATTCACCACGAGGTGAATTATTATCCAAGTTACAAACTTAAGTTATTAAAACTTTGGGTTTTAAGAAAATGGAAATAATAGCCCTGTTTTTTGCAGACCGGATTAAGATTAGGATTAACTCTATTTAGTTAAAAAATGGATCAAATCAAGTCCAGAAATTTTTTTATATTTTTTTTTCTAAAATTTACATCCAATTTGTTAATATAAACAGGAAAAAAAATTAAGCGTTGTCCAAAATGTAAAACGGTATAAATAAATTTGAGTTAATCCTAGGATTTAACTAAATTTATTTCTCATTCTTTGCATTTTGGACAAAGCTTAATTTGTTTTTCTGTTTATATTTACTAATTGTATGTAATTTTAGAAAAAAAATTCTGGACTTGATTTGACCCATTTTTTAACTAAATAAAGTTAATTCAAATCTAAATCCGGTCTGCAAAAAACAGGGCTAGAAATTCTTGTTTTCTTATTCGTTAATTGTTAGCTTATATAGTCAAACTGAGGTGGCGTCCTGAAATTTTTTTAAAATATGACACAAGCCTAAAAACATTATCATGTTAAAAAAAAGTGACAACATCTAGCGAGTTTATAAGTAATTTCTACAAAGTTAAACATTCGCGTGCGAAGCATTTAAACGGGCGCACTTAAATGATTTTTTAAATGATTATTTTTTGTCAAGTTATTACTTCTCCCTGCTTCTTGCACATTACATTGGATGATAATGAATAAGAATTTTTATAGTTGCCAAATAAAAAGTGAATTTAAACAAGAGATTAAAAAATAACGTTTCGCTTGCGCACCATTAAAGTGGGGAATGCATTTAATCAGGCACATTTTAATTTTAGTTTTTTCTCTCAGTTTATGAAAGTACTAAAAGGAAACACAATTTTCATATTTTAATATCCCCTGCTCAAATCATAATTTATAAAAACCTACATCTACCGCTCAAATGCGTCACTAAATATGTGAGCGTTAAAAAATGTATGCGTAGTTTGTACCCTTGCCCGAACCATTAAATCATGATAATGTTTTGCTGTAGAAATAGGTGATCTTTCCAAAGCTAAATTTTCTATAAATTAAAAATATATAAATATTTTCCTAAAATTTAGTTAAATTTAACTTAAAAATGAGAAATTTTCTTAACTATGAGGAAACATTTTTAGTTCATTTACTTATAATTAGTTCATAGTTTTCTTTAAATGAATTTTTTTAATATTAGGAAAAAAATTCTTACTACCAAAGAAATTTTTCACAAATCTAAGAATCGTATCTTTATTTTTAAGACATATTTCTTAAAAAAACAATTTAGTTCAAGTTTAGTTAAAATTTACTAAAAAAAACATCATCGTATTTCTCTTCTATGAATTGAGGAAGTGTACTTCTTAGAATTTAGTTAATGACATCTGAGAATTTAGTAAATAACTTCTTAGAATTTAGTTAAAAATTCAAAATGGCGATATCTCGAAAACTAAGCGAGATAGAGCGAAACGGATGAAATTTTCAAAAGAAAGACTACAAAGAAAAATATGGAATAGCCTAGCTCTGCATATCTGTCGGGGTCTCAAGACCCTAATTTTAGATCTAAAATTTGAAATTCCCGAGATTTTATATATGTACATATCTCGGTAAATACTGCCAACACGAGAAAAGGTCCAACGGCATTTTTGTAGCTCTTGACTCGTAGAACTCCGCAAAATACCCGAAAGCCTTCCGATTAATAGTTTTTGAGTTATCCGGTTTTTAAGATTATCTAGACCCTATCAGGCCCCTTTTTACCGTATCTCAAAAACTAAGCAAGTTAGAGTGAAACGGACACAAGTATTGGTTCAAAATCTATGGGGACCCTTAAAGGACACAATGGGGTCTCGAGTTAAATGGGGTCCGAACCCATGGGTCCAGGGTCTAGACTCAATCTATTTCTAAAATGTGAAGTATAATTTTTCCCATTTTCTAGTTAAAATTGGCTTAAAATTAAATAACTTTGTTTTCCTTATTTTTGGGAAAATTATGAACTAAAACCAAGAAAAAAAATCTTTGGAGCCAAATCATTCCCTCTTTTTCTCAAAATTGAGTTAATTTTCCCAGATTTTAGTTCATTTTTTTTTTTGAGTGTATATGTATATTATTGATCCGTAAAGGTTTTTAAGACATTCTTTTACTAGAATCTCTTTGTCGATAAAAAAAAAAGTTTTTAATGAAAAAAGATTATTGATAAAAAAAATATTTGATGAACAAAATTTATGAAACAAAATATTGACGAAAAAAAATATTGATGAAAAAAATATTGACGAAAAAAAAAATTGCTGAAAAAAAAAATATTATTGAAAAAAAAAAAAAATATTGATAAAAAAAATATTGATGAAAAAAAAGAAAATGTTGATAAAAAAATGGATGAAAAAAAATATTGATGAAAAAAAAAAAATATTAATGAAAAAAAAAATATTGGTGAAAAAAATATTGATGAAAAAAAATAGAGGTGGAAAAAAAATAGAGATGGAAAAAAAAATATTGGTGAAAAAAATATTGATGAAAAAAAATATTGATGAAAAATTTAAGAAAAATAATTATGTTACGTTTTATTCACCAGCTGGTGAATATTTTCTTTATTCACGACGAGGTGAATTTTATCAAAGTTACAAACCCAAGTTACTAAAATTTTTGGATTAAAGAAAATGAAAACAGTAATTCTTATTTTCTTTTTTTGATAATCGTTAGTTTTAATAGTCAAACTGAGTTGGCGTCCTGCAACTTTTTTAAAATTAGACACCAGCCTAAAAAACATTATCATGTTAAAATATACGTAATACTTGTTACCGGTAATGGTTTTAATTTAAAACTTTTAAAGCAGAGAAGTTCTGAGTTCATGCACGCAAAGTTAACTTTTATTAGAACTTTTTTATTATAAATGTGTATATTGTTATTTTTGTTCCCAATTATTTCATGTATTCAACTTTGAAATCAAATAAATTTAACAAAAACTTTGTAAATTTTCAGAGTTTTTTTTTTGATAAACTTTTGGTCATTTAACTAAAACTTTGTAAATTTACAGAGTCTTTTTTTGTAAAATTTTGTACCCATAAAATGCATTTAACTAAAACTTTGGAAATTTACAGAGTTTTTTTTGTAAAATTCTTGTCGTTTTTATCAACATTTTACAGATAATTCTGTAAATTTACAGTTTTTTTATCGAAATCACTTTACAGAGTTTTCTTCGTAAAATAACTAAAAATCTTGCTGTTGGAAAATCTATGTTATTTTCTGCTGGCTCAGCAGAGTATCTCTGTAATTTAAAAGAGTGATTATTTTGAGTTTAGGGTTTTTTATTTCAAGTTCCTGGGGCCTTTATTTCAAGAAATAGAATAAGTACCAAAATCCGTTGTTTTACATTTTTAGAATCGAAAGTCTTAAAATTGCATAAATTTT
Source organism: Pegoplata infirma (assembly GCA_963921195.1). NCBI lineage: Eukaryota > Metazoa > Arthropoda > Insecta > Diptera > Anthomyiidae > Pegoplata > Pegoplata infirma. The sequence goes on from OY992538.1 coordinate 222,688,129, forward strand.
TATTTATTACGGTTCTTAATGGGTTAATATAACAAACATAGCTATTGATCAAAGAGGTCTTTGCTAACTTAAAATTATATTAATAAAGTTGTTTAATATTTATAAGCATAATTTTTCATTTGCCATAATGTTGCATATTATGTCTAACTTAATTTTAAGTAAATCATAATTAGATAATTTAATCAAATTATAAAGTAGATTAACTTATAAATTGGAAAATGAAAATAATGAACAGAAAATTTATTAATATAGAGAAGGTAATACTAGTTTATATGTATAAGGAAAAATGTTGGGTTAGTTAAAGTGAAAGCTTAGTAGTGAACAGAGCAAACAATAGGGTGGTCGCAGGTTTGAGTCCCGTAGGATCTTTCAGGTATCCTAGGGAGCAAGCAGAGGAAGCCAGAACTTTGCGCGTCCTGGATGCCTCAGAAAAGTCTTCTTCGTTTCACAGTAGTTTTTCCAAGAATCACATTTGGCAATTCTGATCATCTTATAATAACTCTTAAGTTCCAGCCTGTATGCAGACCAGTCCTCGTCCGCTCTTGAAGATTTAGTCTTTTTAAATAGCTTTCTGCAGGAATCTCTGCTCGTCTGCAACTCATTTGAACATCAAGTTGTTTTTTTTTGCTCCTAGGCTTTGCAGAAGAGCAAGACGCATTCAGGGACCTATTACAAACATTTGGTTTATGGTCAACCAGACAGTCAAATTCCGCCAAACTTCATCTAAAGGCCGAGAAAAAGTCTTCCTATATATCACCCAGTTTGTTCTCTTCAGATTTATAGAAATATAGCGATGATCTGAGAAAGAAAGTTCTTCCAAAACTCTCCAGTCATCAATTCTATCAGACATTGTATAATTTTTGGATCAAAATCGTTTTTTAAAATTTTTTAGATAACACACTTTTGAGACCAATTTGGATAAAAAAAATGTTTATGTTTAGAAATCAGCATCTGTGAACCAAAATCGCAAATGTGGATTTTTTAAAATATTTTTCCAATAAAGTACGCAAAATTTCCGAATTTTTGAGCCGGATTTGGTCAAAAAATTTGGACAAGAATTTTGGTCGAAATAAGTAATTTTTTTTTAATTTTGACCTCTGGTTGCCGACTGATGATGACCTTGCGAAACTTTTTCATAAATTTTTCCACAATCCGCTCTAACGTGGCTATCTTTTGGCAAAAAAAAAACTTTGGAAAATTACCAGAAAAGTTTGTTACTTTTTTTTGCTACGACGAGAATTCCTACACTCAAAAAATTATGTCATTAACTGTTTGTAGTTTATTTAAAAAGCTTTACGTTTATTCGTTTTTAAAAAAAAAAACATTTGTTTTGTCCTTTGTTTCAAAAATAACACACTAAAATATAAAGACTTTCATTAACATTTAATTTGTAAATTCATTTATTTTTCTTCTGTAAGTAAAAACTACTGATTATTCTTTTAATTTTTAATGGTTTGTGTAAGTAATTTTTTTTTATTTGTGGTGTTTTTTAATGAGATATCATTAGTTTTTACCTACACAATAGCATGTCCCGAAATCAGGAAATTTTGGAATTTCTTTTGGGCATACCCCTAGAACGATGCTAATTAAAGAGCTGATTACGGGAAAAATTATTTAAAAAATTTTGGAAGTCATCTTCAGGACACAACCAGCGCTTAAAGTTTGCATCCGTGGTTCATTTGGTCAAAAAAAAATATTTTTTTTTATTTTTTAAATTGGTGCCAAAAGTTTCGTTAGGTTAGAGTACATTCTGGAAAAAATATTTGTAAAGTTTTCATGGAGCAATTTTGGTCCAGCACATCGTTTTGAAATTTTGAAAAGGTGTAATTTATTATATAGTTTTTTAAATTTTTGTAAAAACCGGAGTTTGTAAGAATTCTTTTAAAATTTTGTGCAAAACGAAGTTTATGTTCAAGCCTTTGTATAAAAAGCCGTTTTTTACGAAAACTTAAAAAATATGTAATAAATTATGCATCTTCGAAGTTTCAAAACGTTGCGCTGGACCAAAATTGCTCCATGAAAACTTTACAAATATTTTTTCCAGAATGTACTCTACCTAACGAAACTTTTGGCACCAATTTTAAAAATAAAAAAAAAAATATTTTTTTTTTTACCAAATACACTACGGATGCAAACTTAAAGCGCTGGTTGCGCCCTGAAGATGACCTCCAAAAATTTTTTAATTATTTTTTCCGTAATCAGCTCTTAACTAAGCATCATTCTAGGGGTATGCCCTAAAATTTTTCATTTTCGGGACACGCTACTACACAAGTAGGTTATTTTTTTGTAGAAAAAAAAAAATCAAAAAAATATTTATAGAAATATAAAAACATGTTTGTATCGAGTGACTTTGGCACGATGGGTAGAGTGTCTGGCTAGAATGTAGTTGATTGCGGGATCGATTCCCCAAAATTTTATTAAAAATTTAAAAAAAAAATATTTCAATAGAAAATTGTAAAAAATAACCTACGAAATCATTAATTTTTAATGTTTTCGTAGGTTATTTTTTTGGAATTTGTTGGTAAAATTAACAGAACTATCATTAATTTTTAAAGTTTTCGTAGGTTATTTTTTCCGAATTTGTTGGTAAAAATGAATGGAAAACCCGTAATTTTTTAATGTTCAAAGTTATTTATTTTAGAAAATTTTGTCAACAGTAAAAAACAAATGTTGATGTTTGTTAAAACAAATAAATAATTACTGGAATGGTTTTCAATTGTTTATTCACTGGTTTTAAATGTGTTTTTCATTTGTTTTTGCCTACAAAATATTTTGAGTGTAGTAATTTTACAAGCTTGTTACCAATAATTTTGTAATTTTACAAGGTTTTTGCAAATAAAATTGTAAATTTAAAATTTTTTTTGAAGCGATAAAATCTAGGAGTTTTCGTAATTTTACTAGATTTTTTGATACCTCCTATTTTACGAGAATTGCTAGTAAAAATTACGAGTTTTTTTATAATTTTACAAACTTTTTACCAATAAAATTGTAAATTTACAACTTTTTTGGAGCAAAAAAAATTTACAAGGAATTCTCGTAAATTTACTAAATTTTTTTGTAAAATTATCTTGGAAATATGTAAAATTACAAAAAAAAATTGTAAAATTACAAAAAACATGTAAATTTCGATCCAAATTTGTTTGTTAAAAACAAGGAAAACTTTCACATATTAGTAAAATGGGATAACGAGACTTTTTCTAGTAATTTGACATTTTTTTTTTGTGAGTCGAAATAAAATTCGGAAATTTAAATTTTGATGGGACGCTCTACTGAGCACCCCTGCCAGATTCAAGACCGGAGTCTAAGATCGAAACCTTTAGACCAGTGCACTATGGTTCCAAATGCATATTTTTTGGCAGAAATTAAAAAAAAAAAAGAATTTAACAAATTTCCAAAAGCTTATACAGTTTCTCAATGGCAACACTCCAAGCCATTAAAAAAGCATAATAAAACAATTTGATGGCAATACTGTCAGTCTGCCAAGGTTTCAAAGTTAATAGTTTTAAGGGCACGAACTTATATGAGTCTTTAAATGTGAAAGTGTTTTCTAGATGGTCTATTTAATTCTAAAATTAACATTTAGCCAGCATTTTTCGGCAAACTCTCACAATTGCCATTATAGTTTAGCACAAATTTCGGCAAAATTTTCGGTTTTTTGCGTGACACATCTTTAAACTTTTATTAACTATAATTTTTTTGCCTTCGGCCGAGCTAACTGACTACTAAAAATATATTATTGTTGATAATTCTTTTTTTCCAAAAAAAAAAAATATTTTTCAAAAAAAATTTCCGATTTTTTTTTTTATTTGAAAATCATTCTGTGATTGCGTTACGAGATTAAAAACATTCCAGATTCAAAACTAGCGACTTTGCTTCATTTTTGGAATTTATGCCAAAAAAAAATTGATTTAGAACCATACACTCAAAATAATAACTCTGTTAAATTACAGAAAAACTCTGCTAATTTAACAGAGTACACCATTCTTTTCCAGCTAACAACATTTCTTGGTAATTTTACTAAAAAACTCTGTAAAATGATTTTGACAGAAAAAAAAATGTTAATTTACAGAGTTTATAGTAAAATATTGGTTAAATATGAAAGCTTTTTTGGAGAGAAAACTCTGTAATTTTACCATTAAACTCTGTAAAATGATTTGGAAAAAAAACTGTTAATTTACAGAGTTTCTATTAAAATATTGGTTAAATAAACCACCAAAGAAAACTATACAAATTTACATATATTTGAAAAATAGATTTGATGCAAAAAAAAAAATTCACAGAAAAAACTCTGTAAATTTACAGAGTTTAGTTAAATGCAGTTATTTTGTAAAATTTTTATAAGATTTCTTAAAGGTTTTTTTTGATAACTTTTTTTTGACACTTTTTCAATTTTTTCTCAAAAAAAAAAAAAAATACAGATAAAATTTTGATTTTCGGTAACAAAAACAAAAACTACTTAAAACAGAAAACTTTTTAACAGAGGAAACTTTGTTTTTTTGTCACAGCAAAATACAAAGTATTTTCTTTAAATCTGTATTTTGACAGAAAACTCTGTCAAATATCTGTTTAATTGAGATTACAGTCATTTTACAAAGTATTTTACAGAGTTATTATTTTGAGTGTAGTGCAGTGCTAGGACCAGCACCAGTCGGTAAGGCAGAGCCATGAATTAAAGAGGCATCATTTATTTCCATATTTCTTGATGTGGTCATAAAAATATCACAAAAACCTATTACGAACAATTTTATTAATCCAATTAATAACACGTAGTTAAACTAAAAACACGTTCACACTTGTCAACAGTTGAACGAATCTCAATAAACAATTGAATTTATATTTTTTTACTAATAAAATTCATTAAAAACTTAAATTTTCTTAAAAATGATGATAACCCATATTGATAATATTATCCTAAATTTTACCCAAAATACCACAATATAAAGTATTCATAAATTTTTTTTCTATTCTTTCTCAACTTAATCTTTTTAAACAATTCCTTAACAATCAGTCTTTTTAACTATTTTGTTAAAACAAAACTATTTACATCTGACATTTAGCACTTCACAGTTGAACCCCAGTGATCTTCAAAAAATCAAAAAAAAACAACAGCATACACAAAGGTTAAAAAGGTAAAATCTTAAAAACCAACGCCTTGAACTTCAAAGTACTCTATTGTTCTTAGCCAGCGAAAAACAAAAATCTAAAAAAAAAACTTTCAAAGTTTTTAACTAAAAAAAAATCTTGGCAAATCGCGATTAAACTATTGTATAGCAACAACAAAAAAATTTCACACAGCGGGATAATAACATACGTATATTTTTAAGCAACACTACAACAATTTTTCTGCAACTTTTTAATAGAATTTGTTTTTAAGGTGGTGTATTTAAAAAAAAAATAATAGAAATGCTTGAAATATTCTTAAAGTGTAGGGAGAAATTAAAGGAATTCAATGTTTTTTAATAGAAAAGTACAACATTTTAAAAAACTTTATATTATATTTTGAGTGGGTTTATTCTAGCTCGAGGTGATTATTTTCTTTACTAATTAAAACTATGATATTCTCAAAGAATAATTTTCAAGAAAATAATTTTTGTTTTAAATTTATTTGTGTTGGTTTTTTATATTTGCTAAATAATCTTGACAATGAAATCTGACAAATTCCGAAACACGTGTCGATTAAGTCTTGCAAAAATGACCAACACAACAAACAGTTGGAAAAAATGCACAACAAAAATTTAATTTCTAAAAATTATAGACATTTTTGGTATTCCCATACCGGTTTTAAACACTCCAGTTTGTGTTATCATCAGGAGGATGATAATACTTTCTTTCAACTTTTTTGTCTCTTACATTATTTCGCAAGGGTTAGCAACATGATCTGAAATAGCAGACACAAATGGAGGAATTTGCATTTTCTGTTTCGGAGACGTGCCTAATGGCAACATATTTTGTCAGTAATTTTATTTGTTTTTTTCTGAAAGGACAGATCAAGCTCGGGCTCTAATTATATGTTGAAAAAATGCAGAAGAAAAATTGAATTTCTAAAAATTATAGACATTTCTGGTATTTCCCATACCAATTTCAAACACTCCAGTTAGTGTTCTGTTAGTGATCTGTAAATTTTATAAAAAAAAATTGATGATATTTTGACTATACAGTGAGCGTCAAAAGAAAGTGTACAGGTCTGAAATAGATGTAATTCCTTAACGAAAAAGTTGACAATAAAACCCCTTATTATTATTAATCGACTGTCATTTAAAAAACACGCTATAAAGGAAATTTTCCAAGCTTTAATTTAAGCTTGATAGCGTCCAGATTGAGCAAATATTAATTGAGATACGAGGGTTGAGCTGAAAAATCAAATTATCTGTAGACATTTTTTAGAAAAATTTTAAAAAATATTTTTAGGTTGATTGTTTTCAAGTTCAAACATTAAAAATTTAAAAAATAGTACAATGGTTTAAATTCAGCTATCAACTCATTTTTCCAATGACCCAAACAAAAGCCAAAATGCAGTAAAAAAATATGCATTTTTTTGACCTCAAATTCTTTTGACCACCAATTTTTTGTAAACAAAGAAAATTATTAATTATTTTCATATCTCTTTACTATGCACTTAGGTGTTCTTAAATTAGTAAACAATATAATCTTTTCTTTGTTTACAAAAAATTGGTGGTCAACAGAATTGGAGGTCAAAAAAATGCATATTTTTTTACTGCATTTAAAAAATTTTGATTTTTGTTTGGGTCGTTGGAAAAATGAGTTGATTACTGAATTTAAACTATTGTACTATTTTTTAAATTTTTTAAAAATTTTCTAAAAACCGTCCACAAAGATTGTCAATTTCCAGCGCGATCTGGACAAGTTTAAATTAAAGCTTGGAAAATTTCCTTTATAGCGTGTTTTTAAATGGTAGTCCATTGATAATAATAAGGGGTTTTATTGTCATCTTTGTCGTTAACGAATTACATCAATTTAAGACCTGTACACTTTCTTTTGACGCTCACAGTATAAGCTAAAAATTAACGAAAAAGAAAACAAGAATTACTATTCTCATTTTCTTTGAACCAAAAATTTTAATAACTTGGGCTTGTAACTTGGATAATAATACACCTCGTGGTGAATAAAGCCGTTTTTCACCAGCTGGTGAATAAAAAGTAACATAATTATTTTTCAACAAAAAAAAAATTTTTTCATCAATTTTTTTTCATCAAATTTTTTGTTTCATCAATTTTTTTTCCGTCAAATTTTTTTTCCAAATTTTTTTTTCCTCAAATTTTTTTTTATTCATCAACATTTTTTTTTTCATCAAAATTTTTTTTTAAATTTTTTTTTGGTTTTTTCATAAATTTTTTTTCTTTATTTTTTTTTCATAAAATTTTTTTTTTCATATTTTTTTTTTTATCATATTTTTTTATATCAAATTTTTTTATCAAATTTTTAATTATCAATTTTTTCCTCACCAAAATTTTTTTTTTTCATATTTTTTTTTCATCATTTTTTTTTACATCAAAAAAATTTTCTTTTAATCAAAAAAATTCATCAAAAACTTTTTTTTTGCACCAAAAATTTTGGGTTCATTAATTTTTTTTAACATAATTTTGTTTTTCGTGAAAAAATTTTTTTTTTTACCAAAACTACTTTTTCACCAAGTCTAAGCTTTTTGCATAAAAATTTTCCATTTGTTTATCAAATGTACATAAAACAAGTGAGAGTGTTATATTCTTTGGTGCCGAATCTTTTATACTCTCCAAAATGTAAAAACACTTTTTTGCACTTATTTTTGCACTCACTTACGAAATGTACAGCTCTTTTGGTTTTTTAATGGGGTCCTCGAGTGATATTTCAATTCTTTTTGCATGGAATAGCAAAGTAATATAATATTATTTTTTCTAAAAAAAACTTTGCTTTGGCAAGTATACCCAAATCTTCTGCAAAACAGTATCATGATTTAATGTTTTGGGCAAGAGTACAAAATTCGCAAGAATTTTACTTTGAAACATTTCACGAAATTTTTTCTTAAAAAAAAAACTTTCATCCACAAAATCTCATTTCCATTAGAAAAAAATATTTTCTACAAGAAATAGTGGATCGGTTTGGAATTTGATTGTGGTACAACTTCAAGTTTTTGGAAAAATATTGAAAAAAATTAAAAAAAAAATCAATTTTTATAAAATATGCAAAAATATGTATTTATACCAAAATACGCAAAAATATTCAACTAAAAATCGATGTAATTTTACTGCAAATTTTCAGTTTCGGATAGTTATTTAACTTTTATCACGTTAAAAGTACCGAACAAAAACATCCATTTTCATGGAAGTACTTGCACTAGTAATCAGTTAAGTTATTTTAAAAGAATTATTATTATTTTAAGGATTTCTTGTTTTCTACTTTTTTCGTAGTTTAAAAATAATAATTAACTGTCTTAAAAATGAATTTTCTGTTACATTCTATTTCGGCAGTAAAAAATGTCTTCTATAGTTTTACTGTTTTTCAATACAAAATAAGTGAATATTCATTCATTTTTTAATGTTTTGGTTAGTCATTAAATTAACATTAAAAATTGACTGTAATATGATTTTATTTTTAATGAAAAAAAAAACAGTGGAATAGTTTTTAAATAAAATTTCATTTGTTTTAAATGAATATTCACTGGAATTTACCTACATAATTCATTGAGTGTGTGTTTTATGCATGGACGCTATTTATATATTTCGAATATTTACCGTTATAAGCGGTAAAACCTTTAGTTACCTAACATTACTATAAAGGGTGTTTTTCCCTTAACTTAGCTAAATGTTATGAGTGTCTTTAAGAATGCCCGAAATTCATGTACCTGTCCAGAAGTGCATTTGTCCGATAGAGTTGTTAATAAAGCGGTTATTCCCAAACATACCTGTTATTTGTGTGTTTTATAATGGTCGAAATTCGATAAAGAGGTCATATTAACAAGTTACCTGTGCTGATGCACATTTATCCTTTTTTACGGATTCACTTTTTAGCTGCGTCTATTTGCATAAATACAAGGTAAAAAGTAAAAAGTTTATAATCATTCAGAAACTGCTGAAGTGAACAGTTGAACCCTAAAATTAAAAAAAATCAAAAGTAAAAATGGCCGACAGCAAAACCATCTGGACGTTGCAATTTCTTGGACTGATGAAATCACTGCCGGTGATTTGGAACAAACAACATCCCCAACGATATGCTGCTGATGTTAAGGGTGCAGCGCTCGATTTATTAATGGAGAAATTTGAAGAGATGTACCCAGCTGCTGACGTGGACATGTTGTTGAAACAAATAAAAAATTGGCGCTACTCAGTGTTACGGGAGATCCGGAAATTAAAAGAAGATCGAGAGCGCAAAATAAAGTTGTGGTATTTCCCTGAGGCACTTTTTATGGCAGATAAAAACGACCAGGACTTTGTGCACGATATACAAAAATTGCAAGAAAAAAACCCAAGCACCAAAAAGGATGAATCAAAGAAAAAACAAAAAAGGAAGTATTCAGAAGACCCCATTGGTGCAAGTACCAGCAAAGAAGCAGCCAAAAGATTAAAAAATCAACAAGCACCAACGGAAAAAACTGAAGAGGAGGGAACACAAAGCCTACAAGCTATTATCGATGAATGTTTGGCCATTAATGAGGGTGAAGAAGAAATTGAAAGCCTCATTAATAATTATGCTGCTGAAAATGCCGATCTTGATGCTTTATCTCCTCCAAGCGCCAATACGAATATAAGAATCGAAAATATCAGTCCCGATGAAGGTAAAACTGCCGTTGTCCAAAATACCTCAGTAATGGCGAAAACTGCCGATGTCGAAGATACCTCAGTAATGGCGAATTTTCCGTTGTTGAGGACTACTCTGGATAAATGTACAGAAGAACAACGAAATTATTTAATTTATTTAATTCAAACATTGTTTGTAAAAATTAAATAATAAATAAAATGTATAGTATTAATTTAAATATAAAAAAAGTAATTTTAATAAAAAAAAACATAATTATTTTGGTTAAAATATTAATAAAAGTATTAATTTAAATAAAAATTTTGTTATTTTAATAAAAAAACTTGATAATTTTTGTTTATAATAAAAAAAAATTGCGTATTTATTTCTAAAATGTTATGAAACTTTGATTGCAGAGAACAAGCTTCACAATAATTTTCACTTAACTTGTTCTGAATAATTATATATAATAATATATACGAAAAACTCATGCTTTTTCATTCAAAAAGTGTAAAAAATATTAAAAACAAAACATGTATGAAAAAAACATGTATGAAATTTTATCAAAAAATAATGTTATATTATAAGTAGGGATGAGATTTTCATGCACTAAAAAATCGAAAATATGCGCTTAAAATATGCACTAAAAATTCAAAATATCCACTAAAAAATAAAATGTGTGCAATAAAAGTCTTGTTTTCATTCGAAAAACTTCTTAAAAAAGCAAAAAATTGCACCGGGCTTAAATAGTAACATTTTAAACTTTATATAAGCAGGATTTTTTTTTTAGAAATTAGGACAATCTTTAAAAAAAATTAAAAAGAAAAAAATAGTTTTTCTTATTTTCATAACGTGCTCGATTCTGGAATACGATTTCACCATTCACCTACTTTTTAAAAGATGTATATTCTTTCAAGTTTTAAGATTTTAAAATTTGTTATTAAAATTATTAAAGATATTAACTAGATCTTCAATTGTTACAAGAAAAGTTTGTTCTATTACGTAAAATTTGTTAAAAATGTCAGAAAAAGGACATTATTTAATGATCTTGTTTATTTGTTCTAAATGTTACAATTTTATGACGGGGGTAGTTAAATTCGTGGAAAATATCACGAACATTTCATTATTTTATGATTTTGTTATTTGTGCGCGTGGTAATAAAACTTTTGGAAATTTACGTAAAATTTACATTATTTTATGATGTGGTTTACTTTTAATTTTATGACACAGGTATTTAAATTTCTGGAAAATTGCAAAAAAAGGTTATTATTTTATGATCTTGTTTACTTGTGCGCTCTTAAAATAAAAATTTTATGGCACAGGTAATAAAATTCCTGGAAATTGCAAAAAAAGGGTTATTATTTTATGATCTTGTTTACTTTTGCGTTCTTAAAATTAGAATTTTATGACGCAGGTATTTAAATTCCTGGAAAATTGGGTTATTATTTTATGATCTTGTTTACTTGTGCGCTCTTAAAATAAAAATTTTATGGCACAGGTAATAAAATTCCTGGAAATTGCATAAAAAAGGTTATTATTTTATGATCTTGTTTACTTGTGCGTTCTAAAATTTAGCATTTTATGACACAGGCAATGAAATTCCTGGAAAATTACATAAAATGGTCCTTATTTTATGATCTTGTTTACTTGTGCGTTTTAAAAGTTACCATTTTGTGACACAGGCAATGAAATTCCTGGAAAATTACATGAAAATTACATTTCTCTTGTGTGTCACTTATGATTTTGTTTTATGCTTGAACTAAATTAGTATAAAAGGACTGTGTTGCTAAATTTTAGTCATTACGTTTACGATCCTTAAAGAGCGAACACTAAACACACTGAACACAAACTGAACAAAAAACAAAAATTTAATAAAAACATTATGGAACAACCAAACTCATGCCAATATTGCGGATGGCAACATTTCTATGGTAGGAAGGAGAGAGACACCATCTACAGCATGATGATTTAAAAAATAAATTGGAACAGCTGGAAAAAGAGAATGATGAACTGAAGAAGACAGCTCTTACATTTATGATTCCCTCGGCTAAAGCCAGCCCCGAATCGATCGCGTTTGCCAAATTAATTGTTTCTGGTAGGCAAATATACAACGACGACGATAGGACTATCTGCCAAAATCTGGAGTACGTCTCATCAAAGGCTTATCGTTTCCTTCGAGATGGGTTAAAATTTCAGCTTCCATCTCAGGAAACGCTTAGGACTTGGCGACCCATCAAGTGTGTTAAGTCCGGAATCGATCCTGAAGTAGTTAAAAATATTCAGGATATGATTAAGGACTTTACACCAATGCAAAGGGAGTGCACCTTAATGCTAGATGGGGTAAAGATCCATGAGGATCTTAAATACAATAAAGCCAACGATTGTATTGACGGATTTGTGGATTACAGCAAAGGACAACGATGCAAAGTAATTGCAACGCAAGCACTAGTTTTTATGCTGAAGGGAATATTTGGCACATGGAAGTTTCCGCTTAGCTATTATGCCACAACGGACGCTCTTACAAGTAAGTTTTAAATATTTTATTCCATTTAAAAGCAAATTCTAATTTCAAATTTTTTCCTTTTTTTTCTTTTTATTATTTTTTTTTGTAGAAGAAGACTTGAAAGATTTTATCCTGGATAACATAAATGTTGCCGAAAATATTGGATTGTCAGTGACGAGTATTGTTCTCGACCAGGGAGGCGCTAACATTGGTGTTGTCAACGTCTTAAATGGAACCGTGAAAAGGCCTTATTTTACATCTCAACAGGGCAACAAGATATACATTCTCTACGACTACTGTCATTTGATCAAGTCAGCGAGAAATGCCTTTGTTAATAATGATGAAATAGGAACCAGAAACGGACCTGTGAGCAAACATGTAGTCGAGGCTGTTTACGAGTATGACCAAAAGCGATTAGGAATGAGAATGATGCCAAAGCTTAACGACTCACACATCCATCCCACCCCCAAACAAAAAATGAGCGTTCCTAGGGCGGTTGAACTGCTTAGTGACACTGTCGCTTCAGCCACCAAAACGATGCGGGATGAGGACAATTTCTTCAACTCAGATCTCCAGCCAATGGTGGATGGGACTATAACATTTATTGAAAAATTCAATAAATTAATGGATGTTCTAAATTCAAAGAGTCCTAGCGATAAAAATGCAGACAAGTTGCCATACTACAGAGATAGCCACGATACAGAGCTAGTTTTCATTGATTTCATCCACTACTTGGACTCTTTAAAATATCCAACTGTAAATAGAGCGAGATGGATTTTTGGGTTAAAGATGACACTTACTGGCCTACTACAATTAAGTTCCGATCTCTTCAAAAAAATATGAATCGGTCCAATATATTTTATTTGGAAAATTCAACCAAGATGCCTTGGAAAATCTTTTCTTTAAAATAAGATATAGGGGCGGATCCAATACACATCCTTCAATAAATGAAGTCCAATACATTTTGGCTCGTCTAATGTCAATGAAAATCATCATTTCGAAACACAACAATGCCAACAAGAATTGCCAAGATGACAGAGATGATGACGGTGCTGCAATCGAAATGGAGCAATGGTCATATGCAACAGCCGAAACAGATATTTTATCATCAGCTAGGTCTGTTTACATATCAAACGACTTGCAAATTTCATTTTCGATCGACATGAGGGATGATTCAACATCAGATGAAAATTCTGCTACAAACTCACATCCTGAAGCTCTGCAATAAAATCCAGGCGAAATCCAGCTCTTGGGTTTGGGGGGGGGGGGGATTTTTTTTGCAGGAAACTTCAGATTGAATTTGAATCATTGGTTAAGGTTTTTTACCCTTTAACTCTTATATATTATGATTTTTTCTATGGAAACATTTTCATATTTAAAAAATGTATTCCTATAATAAAAAAAAATACGTAAATGTTTGTATTTTGAAAAATGTCTCTTCAAGAAATTTTCAGGTTCTAAAGCATTTTTTTTCTGACAGCAAAAGACCCATTTTCGGACATAATTTTCTTTTAGAAAGTTTATGATTCTGAAACGTTATCCCAATAGAAAAATTCTGAGGTTCTGAGGCATTTTGATACAGAAAAGCTTTTAAAATTTATACAAATTATTTCTTTTACTTATTAAAGCTGTGATATTCTCATAGAACAATTTTCAAAAAATTATTCTATGAGAATATCAAAGTCTAAATAAGTAAAGGAATTAATGACCTCGAGAACCTACTAAAAATATAATATTTTAAAGTTAGAATGTAACGATTTTTATTTTTGAATAAAAATAATTCATAATTTATACAACATTCTCAGATACTTATGCAATTCTCACACCAAAAATTTCTATATTTAGAAAAAAATTTCGTAAAGAAAATTCTCAGATTTAGTGAGTTTTTTTTCCATTGAAAACTTCTTAGGTTCTGAAATATAAAAAAAATTAAGATTTTTAATGCTATTTAAAATTTTTGGAGACAATTTTCTAGATTCTGTGACATTTTTCAATTTTTGTTTTTTGAAAAACTTTTTCCTACACCGAAAAAAATTCCTGCCTTATATGTACGAAAACGTTCGTACATTGTACGAAAAATTTCGTTGTTTCGCACCACGAAATTCTTGCGTACAATGTACGAAATGCACGAAATTGTTTCGTAAAATAAACGAAATTGTTTTTGTATTTTACAAAAAAATTTCGTAAAATAAACGCAATAAATTTTTGTGTTTTACGAAAATTTTCGTAAAATAAACGAAATATTTTTTTTATTTTACGAAATTATTTCGTAAAATAAACGAAATATTTTTATTTTTACGAAAATTTTTTGGTAAATAAAAAAAATGCTTAAATTAACGAAATTACATGTAAAAATTCTTTCTTGAGAATAAGAACAACGTTTTCAACGTTTTGACAGCAACATTTCCAAGCAATTAATTGTTTCTTCTTAACAAAGACTTATTGATTTCATTCATTATTTACAGTGATTTTGTTTTAGGCTACGTTCACACTACAATAACTTATGATGATATGTTGAGATGAGAGAGCTTTTAAGTCGGCTGTGCCGAATTTTTATTACCCCAAATATGTAAAAAAAATATCAGAGTTATCATTATTAAAATTAATTCTTTATGCCCACGACCACAAGGCATTTTCTAATCCCCTGGGTCGAAGCTCATTACTTTAAATTTTTTTTGACATAAAAATGTTTCATTTGTTTAACAAAACAGAATGCCTTAGAATTTATCATGGATCAATAATACATATACTTTATGGGGTCCCCGACCGATATTTTTTTATTATACCCCAATACTGTAGTTGGAGGGCATAAAAACACCCTTTAAGCATGCATTTAAAGATTTCTTCTTTTTTCATTAGTTTTGTAAAATTTCAAAATTCTTGATTATTTTTTTCGTAATATAAAGTCCACTTTCGTATATTTTAAGAAAGAAGTTTTTACGAATTATTTTCGTAAAAATACGAAAGTCTGTACACTTTTTTTGTAATATGCAGTCAACATTCGTATATTTTACGAAAGAATCATTTATATTCTTTTTTTCGTTACTTTCGTAAAATTACAAAAGTTTTTACAACATTTTTTTCGTAATATGTAGTCAACATTCGTAAATATTACGAAAAAAATATTTACTAATCATTTTCGTTACTTTCGTAAAAATACGAAATTCAGTACTAAAGTTTTTTGTAATATGTAGTCAACTTTCGTGTATTTTACGAAAATAAAAAGTACGAAACTTTTTTTCGTAAAATGTTGCATGGATTTTTTTCGGTGTAGAAAAAGTCTAAGAAAGTCCAGCATTTCCTGAGAAATATTTTCATAAGAGAGTCTATGAAATTTTTCCTTAAAAAAATTTTTAGTTTCTGAGGGATTTTTCCCATAAAAAAAGTCTCAGAGTCTGAGTCTCCGAGTCTTCTATGGGAAAAATGTCTCAGAAACCAAAAAAAAATTTTTAAGAAAAAATTTCTTAGACTCTCTTAGATTCTGAGTCATTTTTCAAGTAAAAAAAATCGGAATATAAGACCATGTTTTAGATTATTTGATATTTTTTTCTTAAATTCTCTGTCTAAGGCAATTTTTTTAGAAAAAGACTTGGATTCTGAGTTATTTTTCCTATCGAAAAATTCATAGATTTTAGAATATTTTTTTAATATTAAAAATAAAAAATTCTGAGATGTTTTTAATATCGAAAAAATCAAAAAAAAAAAAATTCTAGGATTCTAGTACTTTTTTGCTACAGAAAAATACATTTTTCCTATAAAAGTCCCAGATTCTGTATAATTTTCCCTATAGAAAAAGTTTAAGATTCTATTGCATTTTTTGTATAAAAAAATTTCCCTGAATAAAATTTTCATATTTTTCCTCTAGAAATTTTTTAATTTGAATTTTATTTTTTTTTATAAACAAATTTAAGATTTAACAAGTAGAAAAGTTAAATTCGACTTTGCCGAATCTATGAATACCCTCCACAATGCATTTTTTTAAACGGTAGAACATTTTTTAACGTGAAAAAATTAGCAATTTTGATTAGAAATATTTTATTTTGAGAAAAAAACTCTTTTTTTTGGCATTAAAAAAAAAAAAAATTACTAATTTTTTTTTTTTGAGTGTAAAATTTTTTTCGAGTGTAATGATTTTTTTACTGTAAAAATATTTCTGAGTGAATGCACGTAAGTATGTACACAAAATATTGAAATTTTTGTAAAAAAAAAAAAAACAAAATTTTTTTTTGAGTGTAAAATTTTTTTTTAGTTTAAAATTTTTTTTGAGTGTAAAATTTTTTTCGAGAGTAATTTTTAAGTTACCAATGCTTTTAAAACTAAACAAGTTTAAAAAGCATTGCTTTAAAATTAAACAAGTTTGAAAAGCATTGTTTAGTTACCACCAATGCTTTTAAAACTTGTTAAAACACGTGGCATTTTAGATGAAACTAATCTGAAATTCAGGGTTTCGCTCATAACTTTTGAACCACTGGACCGATTGAGCTGAAATTTAAAACCAAACAGACCCGAGGAACGGCAAAGATACATGCCAAGCTTCAGTAGTTTCATTATTGTCTTTCAAAAGTTATCGTGTTTTTTATCTCGTAAATTCGTAAAACACCCTTGCCGAAATTTACATTTTTGCTCATAACTTTTGAACCACTGGACCGATTTGGCTGGATTGCAATACCAACCTGACCAGGTAAATGACAAACATATATGCCAAACTTCAGTAGCCTCTGTAAAGTCTTTCAAAAGTTAGCGTGTTTTCTACGGACGGACAGACAGACAGACGGACGGACGGACATCGCTAGATCGACTTAAAATCGATCGAGGATCATAAATATATATACTTTATGGGGTCCTAGACCAATATTTCGATGTGTTACAAACGGAATGACAAACTTATATATACCCTCTATCACTAGAGTGGAGGGTATAAAAACAATCAGCCTTACAAGAAAATAAAATAAATTTAAAATTAGCTTTTAGTTTTATTTCCGTACAAATTGTTTTTGTTTTTAAAATCGACTTTCAAAAAATGTATTGAAAATTTTAAATTTAAAATAAAACTTTTGTTAAAATAGCCTTTTTGTTTTCTTGTGGTACGGCCAATTTTTCTAAAGAAAATTTTTGAAATTCTTGAAAATCCTAGAAAAAATTCTTACCATGATTTCATTTCCCCTTTTCTTTATACCCAGAAGAATTGTAAAATTTTCAATATAGAAAATTCTCAGATTTTTCCTATAAAAAAACTTTCAGACTTTTCCTATAGAAAAACTGTTAGATTTTTCATATAAAAATTGTTAAAATTATAAGATTTTTCCTATAAAAAAGTTCTTAGAAAAATTCTCAACTTTTTTCTATAAATTCCCAAATTATATAAAAATTCAATAAAAATCAGAAGAATGGATATGTTAATTTTTGGATAAATTGAACCACCATCGGCTGATTGCCTATGCTATCAACGACCATAAAACCTTTCTATAGGATACCAGAAAACAGCTTTGTGAAACACAAAAAATGGAATGACAAAAAATCACAATATTGACTTACATTAGCCGAATTTGGTGGTTGCGTTGGTCGTTGTCGTGAGCGTTGTTGTTGCGAGGGACCACCAATGTTGGCACCATAGTTAGTACATTTTTGTTTTTACATTTTTGTTTTTTTAATGTAAAAAAAAAAACGAAATTAGAAAAAAAATTAGTTAACATTATAAAATTAATATTTTTTTGTTAATAATTTTTTTAAATAGGTTTTTTGGCAAAAACAGAAAATAATGATACTTTTATGAGAAAAAAGTAAAAAGTGATGGAAAATTGAATTGATTTTTCTAATTTTATTTTTAAATTAATAATGGTATTCATCTAACCGTATAAACTCCTCGTGTAATATGTAAGTCTGATAAACTTATACAATTTATGTCAAACTACATTTATAAAAAATAAGTTTGGTAAGTTTATACGGTATACTTGGTGTATACGAGTTTAAATGAATACGGCCAATATTTATATAAAATAATGAAAAAAATATTTTTATTTTTGTTTTTTTTAAATTTTTTTTTTTAATAGGAATTTATATATATTTTTTAATACATAGTAGTATAAGTAAGGTTTACAAATTTGTTTCTATTAACTATCAGTTTATGTTGTCATTTTTCTTTGTTTTTCTTGAACATAATAATCATCATCAACATCCCAATTAGAAATGTCGTTAAGACATCTAAAAGACTTCCTTATGACAATGTCAGTGTACCTGCTGACTGAAAAATCTCTGACCATACAAAAAACCTCATGACACCTCCTGACTTTTTCAAGTATTTTGTCAAAATTCCTCGCCGACAAGTATGCAGGTTGTCAATAGTGCTGACAACATTATGACATGTACATAGTACGTCTGAGATCGGTAAAAAATTTAAAATTTATTAATCACGTCTTTTAATTTACACTACTTACTATTTTTATCTGACCATTTCTTAAATTTAATTTTTGATAACTTACTATTTTTATCTGCCTCACTTGGTCCGCGAACTCAGAACCTTCTGTTCACTGGTCTAGCACCTTACCCCTTTAGCCAAACTTTGATAATAAATGTGTTTATTTAAAAACAAATTTAAATTAATTTATTATTTGAATTGTCCTGTTATATATATTTCGTCACCTGAATTGAAAAATGCTACAATATAAATATTTCATCCTCAAATATAACATTTTTTTTAAATATTAATTGGAATTTGGCTTCATCCTATTTAACAAGATTTTTTAGAGTTATTTAAGCGTATCTGAGTTGTTTTTAATATTATTTATACAAAACAAAAAAAATCATTTACAAAAAAAATATTGCAGGAGCCCTTTACAATTAAGGTGACGATATATTCAATTTATTTTGTTTTTGACAAATTTGAAAATATTATGATTTCAAAATATATTTTATTACAAACAATTTTAAGTTGTGGTTGGCCTAGTTGTCTAGCAGGTTCGACAGCTTACGTGTTGTAGATTTTTGGCGTTGGTTCAATCCCCGGTCGCGGATTTTTTTTTTATTTTTTTTTTATTGTTTTAAGACCAATTCAATTTTATTTTTTTAATTACAAAGAAAATTAAAAGAGTTTTAAAGGATTAAACAAAATTACATCGATTTTACATCGGAAAAAATTTGTTTAGTGATGGGTCGGATTTGCTATATAATTGTCATCATTAAATTCATGATTTTTCTAAATTGATAAGACAACTTATATAACAAGTCAGTACATTTATAGAACTTGGAGCTCCGACAAAAATTATGATATGTCATTAAGTTGTCTTTAGTAAAATGTATTCACTTGCTGACTTCTACCTGATGAATCATTACTGACATTGTCTTAAAGACAAAATTTCTAATTGGGATTAGGGCATTCTCGTTGTAAATATTCTTTTAAAAATTTAGTATTTTTATACAACAATACTGTAACGTAAAAATCTATTAGAGCATGGTGATGATGTTTGCAGGGATCATCGTCCTCAAAATCGAATAATTCGTTGTCTTCTCCAATAGAAAGTTCTGTTTTAATTGCTCTGATGATGTTTTTGCGGAGAGAGTATTTATAAAAACCCTCGGAAAAAAGTTTTCGATAAATAGGAAAAATCTTTTGAGACAGTTCGAAATATTCGTCACTTGGGATGACTATGTTTTGAACATTGAAAGCTCTATGCCCAGAAAATGTGTCGGCTGCTGATGCTGGACCTTTGGCTCTTTGAATGCATTTGGCGCAATTGTGTTTTTTGATGAATTTTGCAAATATTGCGTAGCCAGTATAATATTGCAGAGCTTCAGGAGGTGAGTTTGTAGCAGAATTTTCATCCCTCATGTCAATCGAAAATGGAATTTGCAAGTCGTTTGATATGTAAACAGACCTAGCTGATGATATAATATCTGTTTCGGCTGCTGCATATGACCATTGCTCCATTTCGATTGCAGCACCGTCATCATCTGTGTCATCTTGGCAATTCTTGTTGGCATTTTTGTGTTAAGAAATGATGATTTTCATTGACATAAGACGTGCCAAAATGTATTGGACTTCATTTATTGATGGATGTGTATTGGATCCGTTCCTATATCTTATTTTAAAGAAAAGATTTTCCAAGGCATCTTAGTTGAATTTTCCAAATAAAATATATTGGACCGATTCATATTTTTTGAAGAGATCGGAACTTAATTGTAGTTGGCCAGTAAGTGTCATCTTTAACCCAAAAATCTATCTCGCTCTATCTACAGTTGGATATTTTAAAGAGTCGAAGTAGTTAATGAAATCAATGAAAAAGAGCTCTGTATCGTAGCTATCTCTGTAGTATGGCAACTTGTCTGGATTTTTATCGCTGGGACTCTTTGAATTTAGAACATCCATTAATTTATTGAATTTTTCAATAAATGTTATAGTCCCATCCACCATTGGCTGGAGATCTGAGTTGAAGAAATTCTCCTCATCCCGCATCGTTTTGGTGGCTGAAGCGACAGTGTCACTAAGCAGTTGAACCGTCCTAGGAACGTTTATTTTGTCGTTAAGCTTTGGCATCATTCTCATTCCTAATCGCTTTTGGTCATAGTTGTAAACAACCTCAACTACATGTTTACTCACAGGTCCGTTTCTGGTTCCTATTTCATCATTCCCAGCAAAACTTTGGTAATGGGTAGTGATTATATAACACATTACTAGGTAATGTATATACCTTATTTGTAGCATTATTTTAGGATGTCTTACCAAACATTTGTTCCACAACGCATTATTTTAAAGTGAAAAATAATGCTCTACTAATAATTTGTTACGTAATGCATGATTATTGGAAAAAATTTATTTCATATTTATTATTTCTAAACATTAAATCATGGATGACTTATATTTGGTTACATTATGTATTATTTCAAAATTTGAAATAATGCATTAGTTATAATTGAATGCATAATGCATTACAGTAACAAAAAAATAAATATTTTATAAAAAAATGCATAAGTTTAAACTAGAGATGGGCCCACGACAGGAATTTTCTAATGACACACACTCACTCACGAGCATATTTTATCTACTTACACTCACTTACAATCACGTGAGTAAATTTAATACAAAATTACTTTTTCACTACTCGTAACACCTTATATATTACGTTCTGGTATGCTATATTATATACCTTACTCGTATACATTACTTTGAGTCTCATCCCCTGTTACAATCATCAATGCTGCAATGTATAAAATAAGAGATCTTATACCTTATTTGGTAATCTAAGTTTTGCTGGGTTATTAACAAAGGCGTTTCTCGCTGACTTGATCAAATGACAGTAGTCGTAGAGAATGTATATCTTGTTGCCCTGTTGAGATGTGAAATAAGGCCTTTCCACGGTTCCATTTAAGGCGTTGACAACACCAATGTTAGCGCCTGCCTGATCGAGAACCATACTCGTCACTGACAATCCAATATTTTCGGCAACATTTATGTTATCCAGGATAAAATCGTTCAAGTCTTCTTCTACAAAAAAAAAAATAAAAAGAAAAAAAAAAAGGAAAAAATTTGAAATTAGAATTTGCTTCTAAATGGAATAAAATATTTAAAACTTACTTGTAAGAGCGTCCGTTGTGGCATAGTAGCTAAGCGGAAACTTCCATGTGCCAAATATTTCCTTCAGCATAAAAACTAGTGCATGCGTTGCAATTATCATGATGTAGATGGTGTCTCTCTCCTTCCTACCATAGAAATCTTGCCATCCGCAATATTGGCATGAGTTTGGTTGTTCCATAATATTTTTATTAAATTTTTGTTTGGTGATCAGTTTGTTTTTTTTTTTAAATTAGTGTTCGCTCTTTAAGGATCGTAAACGTAATGACTAAAATTTTAGCAACACAATCCTTTTATACTAATTTAGTTCAAGCATAAAACAACATCATAAGTAGTAGTAAGTGACACACAAGAGAAATGTCCTTTTCATGTAATTTTCCAGGAATTTCATTGCCTGTGTCATAAAATGCTAAATTTTAGAATGCACAAGTAAACAAGATCATAAAATAAGGACCTTTTTATGTAATTTCCAGGAATTTCATTACCTGTGTCATAAAATTGTAATGTTTAGAGCCCACAAGTTAACAAGATCATAAAATAAGATTCCTTTTTATGCAATTTCCAGGAATTTTATTACCTGTGCCATAAAATTTTAAAATAATAACCGTTTTTGCAATTTTCCAGGAATTTAAATACCTGTGTCATCAAGTTTTTAATTTTAAGAGCACAAAAGTAAACAAGATCATAAAATAATAACCCTTGTTTGCAATTTTCCAGAAATTTTATTACCTTCGTCATAAAATTCAAATTTTAGGAACGCACAAGTAAAGTTTACGTAAATTAAAAAAAAAAATTATTTCCACGCGCACAAATAACAAAATCATAAAATAATGCCATGTTGGTGATATTTTCCACGAATTTAACTACCCCCGTGATAAAATTGTAACATTTAGAACAAATAAACAAGATCATTAAATAATGTCCTTTTTGTGACATTTTCATAAAATTTTACGTAATAGAAAAACTTTGTTTTCACTTCCCATCAAAAATAGATCGAGAATTTGGCGAAACAGAATCAGGCGAACAGCATTTTTATAGCATACCGAAGCGAATACAAGGAGCGCTCTTGAGGATGCAGTAAAAGTAAGGGCGAAAATGTTCTTTTTTATAGACTTATAATATAACATTATTTTTTTTTTTTTAATTTTACACTTGCTTTCCTTTTTAATATTTTTAACACTTTTTGAATGACAAAAGCATGAGTTTTGGACAAATATTATATAAACAAAAATAACGAAGTTTTTTTTATTAAAATTACTAAATTTTTATTTAAATTAATACTTTTATTAATATTTTAACCAAAATAAACGTGTCGATTAAGTCTTGCAAAAATGACCAACATAAATAAATTTAAAACAAAAAAAAAAAAAAATCGTGAAAATTATGCTATGAGAATATCATGGTTTTAATTAGTAAAGAAAATAACGACCTCGAGCCAGAATAAACATCCTCAAAATATAATATTTTAAAGGTCGAATAAAACAATTTTTATTTTTTAATAAAAATTAATCAGAATTTGAACATAATGGTTGGCACGCCATGTGATGAATAACCCTAATTATGGAGTATTACTCACAACAACAACACATATAACATATTGTTGTAGTCCAATGGACTATCATATGTAAAATTGTTTTAAATATTTTTGTTGGTTATTGATAATCGTTGCCTTATTAGTATGGTACAATTTCTTCGTCTTTCTAATTCTCAATGAGAATAGAGGCGAATATGTATTAATATCTTAGTTTGTGCACAAACGATTTGTCATTAGACTCGATTGCTACTTTGTAGTAAATCGTTTCTATTTTTTGCTAAATAATCTTGACAATGGAATCTGAGAAATTCCGAAACACGTGTCGATTAAGTCTTGCAAAAATGACCAACATAAATAAATTTAAGACAAAAAAAAAAAAAAAAATAATAATTTTCTTGAAAATTATGCTATGAGAATATCATGGTTTTAATTAGTAAAGAAAATAACGACCTCGAGCCAGAATAAACATCCTCAAAATATAATATTTTAAAGGTCGAATAAAACAATTTTTATTTTTTAATAAAAATTAATCAGAATTTAATTATGTTTTTTTTTATTAAAATTACTAAATTTTTATTTAAATTAATATTATAAATTTTATTTAAAACATGTATCACGTTAAAAGTATCGAACAAAAACATTAATTAAGTTTAGTTATTGTAAAAGAAAACTCACTAATTTTATTAAGGATTTCTTGTTTTCTTTTGTAGTTTAAAAATAATAATGTCTTAAAATGAATTTTCTGTTACATTCAATTTCGGCAGTAAAAAAATTCTTCTATAGTTTTTCTGTTTTTCAATACAAAATAAATGAATATTCATTAGTTTTTTAATGTTTTGGTTAGTCATTAAATTAACATTAAAAATTGACTGTAATATGATTTTATTTTAAATGATAAAACAGTGGAATAGTTTTTAAACAAAATTTCAGTTGTTTTAAATGAATATTCACTGGAATTTACCTAAATAATTGTGTGTTTTGTGCATGGACGCTATTTATATATTTCGAATATTTACCGTAAAAAGCGGTAAAACCTTTAGTTACCTAAAATTTTTATAAAGTTGTTTTTTTTCCATAACTTAGCTAAATGCTATGAGTGTCTTAAAGAATTCCCGAAATTTATGTACCTATCTAGATGTACATTTGTCCGATAGAGTTGTAAATAAAGCGGTTATTCCTAAACATACCTGTTATTTGTGTATTTTATACTGTACGAAATTCGATATAGAGGTCATATTAACAAGTTACCTGTGCTGATGCACATTTATCCTTTTTTACGGATTCAATTTTTAGCTGCGTCTATTTGCATAAATACAAGGTAAAAAAATAAAAAGTTTATAATCATTCAGAAACTGCTGAAGTGAACAGTTCAACTCTTAAATTAAAAAAAACAAAAGTAAAAATGGCCGACAACAAAACCATCTGGACGTTGCAATTTCTTGGACTACTGAAATCACTTCCGGTGATTTGGAACAAGGAACATCCCCAACGATATGCTGCTGATGTTAAGTGTGCAGCGCTCGATTTATTAATGGAGAAATTTGAAGAGATGTACCCAGCTGCTGACTTGGAAAAGTTGTTGAAACAAATAAAAAGTTGGCGCCTCGCAGTGTTACGGGAGATCCAGACACTGAAAGAAGATCGAGAGCACGAAATAAACTTGTGGTATTTCCCTCAGGCACTTTTTATGGTGGATAAAAGTGACCAGGACTTTGTGAACGAAATACAAAAATCACAAAGAAGTTACAAAAAGAATTCATCGAAGAAAAGAAACCATTCAGAAGACCAAATTGGGCCAAGCACCAGCAAGGAAGCAGCCAAAAGATTGAAAGTTGAATATAATCCACAAGCCAAAACATTACTAACTGAAGAAGAAATAAGACAAGGTCTGCAAGAAGTTCTTGACGAATATTTGGCCATTAGTGACAATGAAGAAGATGTGCATACTTATACGCAAGAAGAAATGCAAAGACTATTTAAGAGTGTTTTGTCTCCTAAAAGTGCTGATGAAATCAGTCCCGATGTTGAAGTTAAAACTGATGAAGGTAAAACTGTTGTTTTATCTCCTCCAAGGGCCGATATCAATATTTCAATCAAAGAAATCAGTCCCGATGAAGGTAAAACTCCAAGTGCCGAAGTCATAAATAACGTCGACATGGAGACTATTGCGTTGTGGACTTCTTCTTTAGATAAATCGACAGAAGAACAACGAAATTATTTTGTTTATTTAATACAAGCATTGTTTGCAAAAAAATAATAATTAAAATAAAATTTATAGTATTAATTTAAATATAAATAAAGTCATTTTAATAAAAAAACATAATTATTTGGTTAAAATGTTAATAAAAGTATTAATATAAATAAAAATTTAGTAATTTTAATAAAAAAAACTTCGTTATTTTTGTTTATAATAAAAATTTGCGTATTTATTTATAACTGCTCACATGAAACCAGTTTTTTTCTTTTGTTTAAACCCCCCTTAACTTATTCAAAAATATAAATTCTTACCCAGCAGAAATTTTGCTGAACTGGCATCAGCTTTTGGAAAGGAAACTCGAGTCAAGGAGCGCATCCAAACCTGCTGAATTCATGCATGATTCTCTAAGGTGATGTCACACTTTAGAGCGCTAGTTGGATACACCGAAAAAGCGATCTTAAGATGCACTGAAATCACGTGTCTTTAGAGCGCTGATTAAAGCGCTGTAAAGATGCAGTGAATTCATGTATCTTTTCAGATCTGATTTAAGCAGAATAAAGATGAACGTATACATTTGACTATTTCTAAAATACAATTGGAAAATCTGCAATACAATTGACTATTTTTGAAAGTCACAATCAGTTAACTATTTCTGAAATACAATTGAAAATAATGTAAATCAACCTCTGAACTAAATTTCTAAAATATATCGTCCATTCCATGAGACATTTTAAAAAATTTGACCGAGGGTCTTCCGAAATTTGTTATATTTTTCATACAGACTCTCTATGGAGCCAATTTCAAATTTCATCCATCAGATCGAAAATATTCGAAAAACTCGCGATTTTATTCACGATTTTAGTTTTTGAAAAAGTCAAAAAAATGCAAAATCTGTGTAACTTTGAGCAGCTGTATTTTCTAAACTACTTATCGCATTTTAACAATCTATAGCGCATACGAATGGTATGTAAGTCATTTTTAATATCTAATAAACTGAAAAAAATATCGGTGGTTTAAAAGTGCATTTTATATGCAAATGCAGTTTTGAAGTGCATTTTGCGAAACTTTTACCCCTTTTAATTTTTTTTTAATTAGCATATTTGGAAAATTTAGAATTTTTGCTACAAAAATATTTTTTCATTACAATGGACCGAGAATGTATTCTATTTTTAATATTTATTTTTAAAAAATACTTCCTTAAGTTTCCCTTATAAAAATTTTTATTTTTTAAATTATACCAAAATCATGTAAAAAGACATGTTTTGAATCGCTATATTTTCAAAAGTACTAATCGTATCTTATTGTTTTTCTGCACATTAGAAAGGTATTTTTGTCAATTTCTTGCATTTAATGACCGCAAAAATGTTGCTGTTTCACAAATGCATTTTAAATGCAAATGCAGTTTTGAAGTGCATTTTTCAAAACTTTTACCCCTTTGAATTTTTTTTAATTATCATATTCGAAAAGTTTACAATTTTTACTTCAAAATAATGTTCCCTAATAATGGACCCACTGTGTGTTCTATTTTTAAAGAAATTTTAAAAAGTTCCTTACAACAAATTTTAATATTTTAAATTAAACCAAAAAAAATCTGAAATTACATGATTTTTTAAAAAAGTCTAAAAAATAGCACACACAATGCGTCCATTATTAGGAGGACATTATTTTGTAGTAAAAATTATAAACTTTTCGAATATGATAACTAAAAAAAAATTCAAAGGGGTAAAAGTTTTGAAAAATGTACTTCAAAACTGCATTTGCATTTAAAATGCATTTCTGAAACACCAACATTTTTGCGGTCATTAAATGAAAAAAAATGGACAAAAATACCATTCTAATGTGCATAAAAACAATGAGATACGATTAGTACTTTTGGAAATATAACGGTTTAAAAACATGTCTTTTTACTTGATTTTTGTATATTTTAAAAAATAAAAATTTTTATAAGGGAAACTTAAGGAAGTCTTTTTTAAAAATAAATATTAAAAATAGCATACATTCTCGGTCCATTGTAATGAAAACATTTTTTTGTAGCAAAAATTCTGAATTTTCCAAATATGCTAATTAAAAAAAAAATTAAAAGGGGTAAAAGTTTCGCAAAATGCACATCAAAACTGCATTTGCATATAAAATGCACTTTTAAACCACCGATATTTTTTCAGTTTATTAGATATTAAAATAGACTTACATTCCATTCGTATGCGCTATAGATTGTTAAAATGCGATAAGTAGTTTAGAAAATGCAGCTGCTCAAAGTTACACAGATTTTGCATTTTTTTTACTTTTTAAAAAACGAAAATCGTGAATAAAATCGCGAGTTTTTCGAATATTTTCAATCTGATGGATGAAATGTGAAATTGGCTCCATAGAGAGTTTGTATGAAAAATATAACAAAAATCGGAAGACCCTCGGTCAAAAAATGCCTAAAATCACCAAATGTCTGGTGGAATGGACGATATATGGATTTATTTTTAAACTAAAATGAAATTTTCTTAATAGCAATTATAAAATTTTTAAATCTTAATGGAAATTTAGAAAAGCATTTAGAAAATTTTGGAAATAAAAATTTAAATTTCTTGAATATAAAAATTAGAAATTTCTGAAACATACATATGAAATTTCTGTAATTTAAATGAAAATTTCTTTTATATAAATAGAAATTTCTGAAATATAATTGCAAATTTATTTATTTTTTGAAATAACAAATAAGCATTTGATGTTTTTTTGGTTGGCCTATTTATCATCATTCAAAATGTGTTAAAGATGTTATGATTGAAGCACTCTTTGCAGCGCTGATTAATGCTTAATAATGATGCAGTCAAATTATGTGTCTTTGTCCAAAACTCATGCTTTTTTGTTTAAAAAGTGTTAAAAATATTAAAAAGGAAAGCAAGTGTGAAATTTTATCAAAAAATAATTTTATAAGTTTTATATAAAAAATCTTAACAAAAAATTAAAAATTGTACCCCTTACTTTTACTGCATCCTCAAGAGCGCTCTTTGGACGCGCTTCGGTATGCTTTAAAAAGATGCTAACTCAAATTTATTTATACCACTTTACATTTTTGACAACGTTTAATTTTGTTCCTGTTTATATTAACTAATTGAATGTAAATTCAGAAAAAAAAATATTAAAAAAATTTCTGGACTTGATTTGACCCATTATTTAACAAAATAAAGTTAATCCTAATCTTAATCCGGTCTGCAAAAAACAAGCCTGCTTTGTCGCCAAAATGTCGATTTATTTTTGCTGGGTAAATATTCGAAGTGTATTACTCAGACGGACAGCAAAACTTACAGAATATTAAAGAATAAATTCTTTATTTATGTGCATTTGTTCAAAACTCGTGCTTTTTCATTCAAAAAGTGTAAAAAATATTAAAAAGGAAAGCATGTATGAAATTTTATCAAAAAATAATGTTATATTATAAGTTTATAACAAAAAATTAAACATTTTCGCCCTTACTTTTACTGCATTCTAAAGAGCGCTCTTTGGATTCGCTTCGGTATGCTATGAAAAGATGCTGTTTCGTCAAATTCTCGATTTATTTTTGCTGGGAAGTGAAAAAAAAGTTTGTTCTATTACGTAAAATTTTTTAAAAATGTCACAAAAAGCACATTATTTAATGATCTAGTTTATTTGTTCTAAATTTTACAATTTTATGACGGGGGTAGATAAATTCGTGGAAAACATCACCAATATGGCATTATTTTATGATTTTGTTATTTGTGCGCGTGGTAATAAATTTTTTGGAAATTTACGTAAAATTTACATTATTTTATGATGTGGTTTACTTGTGCGTTCCTAAAATTTCTTAAAATTCTTGGAAAATTGCAAAAAAGGGTTATTATTTTATGATCTTGTTTATTGCAAAAAAGGGTTTTTATTTTATGATCTTGCTTACTTGTGCGCTCTTAAAATACAAATTTTATGGCACAGGCAATAAAATTCCTGGAAATTGCATAAAAAGGGATCTTATTTTATGATCTTGTTTACTTGTACGCTCTAAAAATTACAATTTTATGACACAGGTAATAAAATTCCTGGAAATTGCATAAACAGGATCTTATTTTACGGGCTTGTTTACACGTGCTCTCTTAAAGTTAAAATTTTATGACCCAGGTAATAAAATTCCTGGAAATTTAAATAAAAAGGTTATTATTTTATGATCTTGTTTACTTGTGCGTTCTAAAAGTTACCGTTTTATAACACAGGCAATAAAATTCGTGAAAAATTACATAAAAAGGTCCTTATTTTATGATCTTGTTTACTTGTGTTTTCTAAAATTTAGCATTTTATGATACACCCCGAGTTAAAATTTTCTGATATAATCATATATAATTTGATACAATCTTATATGAGTTAATATGCTTCCGTATAAATTTATATAAAATTTTATCTATCACTTTTATACGGTTGATCCACTTTATATGGTTAGATATTGCTCCATATATGGTTAG
Organism: Pegoplata infirma; assembly: GCA_963921195.1. Classification (NCBI taxonomy): domain Eukaryota; kingdom Metazoa; phylum Arthropoda; class Insecta; order Diptera; family Anthomyiidae; genus Pegoplata; species Pegoplata infirma. Next base: position 222,718,117 of record OY992538.1, read on the forward strand.
ATTTGTATTTTGGTTTTGCTCATCAAATTATATAAAAATAGATAAAATAAGATCAATTTGATATAATTAGATTTGACCAAATTCAGGATCAAATTGTATCAATTTTTATATTTTTTGATCTAAAGTAATACAATTAGATATAATTTGATTCAACCATTTAACGGATTAAATTAGATCTATTTAGTAAAATTAGCATAATATTTTTACTAGCGACGTAATGAAATTCCTGGAAAATTACATAAAAATTACATTTCTCTTGTGTGTCACTTACGCTTTTATGATGTTCTTTTATACTTGAACTAAATTAGTATAAAAGGATTGTGTTGCTAAAATTTTAGTCATTACGTTTACGATTCTTAAAGAGCGAACACTAATTAAAAAAAAAAAACAAATTAAACACCAAACAAAAATTTAATAAAAATATTATGGAACAACCAAACTCATGCCAATATTGCGGATGGCAAGATTTCTATGGTAGGAAGGAGAGAGACACCATCTACAGCATGATGATTTTAAAAAATAAATTGGAACAGCTGGAAAAAGAGAATGCTGAACTGAAGAAGACAGCTCTTACAGCTATAATTCCCTCGGCTAAAGCCAGCCCCGAATCGATCGCGTTTGCCAAATTAATTGTTTCTGGTAGGCAAACATACAACGACGACGATAGGACTATCTGCCAAAATCTGGAGTACGTCTCATCAAAGGCTTATAGTTTCCTTCGAGATGGATTAAAATTTCAGCTTCCATCTCAGGAAATGCTTAGGACTTGGCGACCCATAAATTGTGTTAAGTCCGGAATCGATCCTGAAGTAGTTAAAAATATTCAGGATGTGATTAAGGACTTTACACCAATGCAAAGGGAGTGCACCTTAATACTAGATGGGGTAAAGATCCATGAGGATCTTAAATACAATAAAGCCAACGATTGTATTGACGGATTTGTGGATTACAGCAAAGGACTACGATGCAAAGTAATTGCAACGCATGCACTAGTTTTTATGCTGAAGGGAATATTTGGCACATGGAAGTTTCCGCTTAGCTACTATGCCACAACGGACGCTCTTACAAGTAAGTTTTAAATATTTTATTCCATTTAGAAGCAAATGCTAATTTAAAATTTTTTCCTTTTTTTTCTTTTTCTTTTTTTTTTTGTAGAAGAAGACTTGAAAGATTTTATCCTGGATAACATAAATGTTTCCCGAAATTATTGGATTGTCAGTGACGAGTATTGTTATCGATCAGTCAGGTGCTAATATTGGTGTTGTCAACGCATTAGGTGGAACCGTGGAAAGGCCTTATTTCATATCTCAATAGGGCAACAAGGTATACATTCTCTACGACTACTGTCATTTGATCAAGTCAGCGAAAAACGCCTTTGTTAATAATGATGAAATAGGAACCAGAAACGGACCTGTGAGTAAACATGTAGTTGGACTGTTTACAACTATGACCAAAAGCGATTAGGAATGAGAATGATGCCAAAGCTTAACGACTCACACATTCACCCCACCCCCAAACAAAAAATGAGCGTTCCTAGGGCGGCTGAACTGCTTAGTGACACTGTCGCTTCAGCCACTAAAACGATGCGGGATGAGGAGAATTTCTTCAACTCAGATCTCCAGCCAATGGTGGATGGGACTATAACATTTATTGAAAAATTCAATAAATTAATGGATGTTCTAAATTCAAAGAGTCCCAGCGATAAAACTCCAGATAAGTTGCCATACTACAGAGATAGCTACGATGCAGAGCTATTTTTCATTGATTTCATCAACTACTTGGACTCTTTAAAATATCCAACTGTAAATAGAGCGAGATGGATTTTTGGGTTAAAGATGACACTTACTGGCCTACTACAATTAAGTTCCGATCTCTTCAAAAAATATGAATCGGTCCAATATATTTTATTAGGAAAATTCAACCAAGATGCCTTGGAATATCTTTTCTTTAAAATAAGATATAGGGGCGGATCCAATACACATCCTTCAATAAATGAAGTCCAATACATTTTGGCACGTCTAATGTCAATGAAAATCATCATTTCAAAACACAACAATACCAACAAGAATTGCCAAGATGACAGAGATGATGACGGTGCTGCAATCGAAATGGAGCAATGGTCATATGCAGCAGCCGAAACAAATATTATATCATCAGCTAGGTATGTTTACATATCAAACGACTTGCAAATTCCATTTTCGATTGACATGAGGGATGAAAATTCTGCTACAAACTCACCTCCTGAAGCTCTGCAATATTATACTGGCTACGCAATATTTGCAAAATTCATCAAAAAACACAATTGTGCCAAATGCATTCAAAGAGCCAAAGGTCCAGCATCAGCAGCCGACACATTTTCTGGGCATAGAGCTTTCAATGTTCAAAACATAGTCATCCCAAGTGATGAATATTTCGAACTGTCTCAAAAGATTTTTCCATTTATCGAAAGCATCATTATTTTCTGTTTTTGCCAAAAAAAACCTATTTAAAAAATTATTAACAAAAAAATATTGATTTTATAATGTTAACTAATTTTTTTTTCTAATTTCGGTTTTTTTTTACATTAAAAAAATTAAATGTACAAAAATGTTTTATGCTTGAACAAAATTAGTATAAAAGGATTGTGTTGCTAAAATTTTAGTCATTACGTTTACGATCCTTAAAGAGCGAACACTAATTTAAAAAAAAAAACAAACTGAACACCAAACAAAAATTTAACAAAAAAACAGACACCTTCTACAACATAATGATTTTAAAGAATAAATTGGAACATCTGGAAAAAGAGAATGCTAAACTGAAGAAGACAGCTCTTACCGCTATAATTCCCTCGGCTAAAGCCAGCCCAGAACCAATTGCGTTTGCCAAATTGATTTTTTCTGGTAGGCAAACATACAACGAAGACGATAGGACTATCTGCCAAAATCTGGAGTACGTCTCATCAAAGGCTTATCGTTTCCTTCAAGATGGATTAAAATGCCAGCTTATATCTCAGGAAACGCTTAGGACTTGGCGACCCATAAAGTGTGTTAAGTCCGGAATCGATCCTGAAGTAGTTAAAAATATACAGCGAATGATTAAGGACTTTACACCAATGCAAATGGAGTGCACCTTAATACTAGATGGGGTAAAGATCCATGAGGATCTTAAATACAACAAAGCCAACGATTGTATTGACGGATTTGTGGATTACAGCAAAGGACAACGATGCAAAGTAATTGAAACGCATGCACTAGTTTTTATGCTGAAGGGAATCTTTGGCACATGGAAGTATCCGCTTAGCTACTGTGCCACAATGGACGCTCTTACAAGTAAGTTTTAAATATTTTATTCCATTTAGAAGCAAGTTCTTGAAAGATTTTATCCTGGATAACATAAATGTTGCAGAAAATATTGGACTATCAGTGACGAGTATTGTTCTCGACCAGTCAGGTGCTAATATTGGTGTTGTCAATATATTAAATGGAACCGTGGAAAGGCATTACTTCACATCTCAACAGGACAACAAGGTATACATTCTCTACGACTACTTCCATTTGATCAAGTCAGCGAGAATGATGAAAAAGGAACCAGAAACGGAGCTGTCAGTAAACATTTTATTGAGGATGTTTACGAATATGACCAAAAGCCATTAGGAATGAGAATGATGCCAAAGTTTAACGACTCACACATCCATCCCACCCCCAAACAAAAAATGAGGCGGTTGAACTGCTTAGTGACACTGTCGCTTCAGCCACCAAAACTATGCGGGTTGAGGAGAATTTCTTCAATTCAGATCTCCAGCCAATGGTGGATGGGACTATAACATTTATTGAAAAATTCAATAAATTAATGGATGTTCAAAATTCAAAGAGTCCCAGGGATAAAAATCAAGACAAGTTGCCATACTGCAGAGATAGCTACGATACAGAGCTATTTTTCATAGATTTCATCAACTACTTGGACTCTTTAAGATATCCAACTATAAATAAAGCGAGCTGGATTTTTGGGTTAAAGATGACACTTACTGGCCTACTACAATTAAGTTCCGATCTCTTCAAAAAATATGAATCGGTCCAATATATTTTATTTGGAAAATTCAACCAAGATGCCTTGGAAAATCTTTATATGAGCGGATCCAATACACATCCATCAATAAATGAAGTACAATATATTTTGGCACGTCTTATGTCAATGAAAATCATCATTTCTAAATACAACAATGCCAACAAGAATTGCCAAGATCATGCAGATGATGACGGTGCTGCAATCGAAATGGAGCAATGGTCATATGCAGCAGCCGAAACAGATATTATATCATCAGCTAGGTCTGTTTACATATCAAACGACTTACAAATTCCATTTTCGATTGACATGAGGGATGATTCAACATCAGATGAAAATTCTGCTACAAACTCACATCCTGAAGCTCTGCAATATTATACTGGCTACATAATATTTGCAAAATTCCTCAAAAAAATCAATTGCGCCAAATGCATTGGAAGAGCCAAAGTTCCAGCATCAGCAGCCAATACATCCCAGTTGGCAACGTCCTCGAGCCATCCTCGTTGACGGTGCGGTGACATGTCAGAGTCACTGCTGACATACACAAGACATCTCTATGTACTGGGTTGAGGACGGTTTCATACAAATTTTCAAAATGTCCTCACTCAAAGTCAGCAGTGGTCAGGGCTGACCTTCTGGGGACATGTCACCTAAGACTTCTTTGGGGAAATGTCTGACGTAGGTCATGCGAAAATACAAAAAATTTTCGTATTTCCTTTAGTTTTTACTTTTATCTATTTTCCTTTATAAATTATCTTTCTCATATTTAGAAAAAACTTTTCGCCTTTTTTAGTCCCAACTGGATTTGAACCTGCAACCTCCAGTTTATTAGTCAAACACCTTACAACTTGTTCCAAACTTTATTTTGAAAATTGTTTGTCTATTTATTACTTTTATTTTACTTGTAAGATTTTGAATTTATTTTAAATAAATTGATAATGTTGCCATCTTTTTCTTGGAAATTGAAGAGTTGCCCAGATTTTAAATTTTGTTTTAATATACTGCTATTCTGAAGACATTTCCTTTTAGACGTCTTAGAGGAATTGTCCACACTATTAAAGCAAACATTCAGTGCTGACAATATATGGACATGTCATCAAGGATTACCTATGATTTGTCAGAACCTGAAGACATTTCCTCAAGGAATCACTGTGGAAATTTCTTCAGTGACTCATTTTCCAACTGGGAGGTCTCAGAATCTGGGACTTTTTCTGTGAAAAAAATTCTAAGAATCTGAAAATTTTTCTGTACGAAAAAAGTCTCAGATTCTGAGACATTTTTCGAAAGAAGAAGTCTTTAGGTTAGGTTGTAAGTGGCTGCTGACGTTGTTACGTCAACACACGTAAACACGTAGAAGAAGAAGTCTTAGATTTTTAAACCTTTCCCTATAAAAAATCATTTCTTCACGAAAAATTTCTCAACATCTGATATTTTCTATTTAGGAAGAATTTATTCTGTTGAAAAATTCTCAGATTTAGACTTCGATACATAAAATGTGTTAGAATCTGAGAATTTTTCTATGTATACGAAAATGTACAATTTTCTGTTAAATAAAATTAAAAAAAATGATCTAAACGAAATATGGTCATAAAAAAACAAACCTCCTTCGGCAAAAACTTATAAATTTGTAGATTTTATAGCTTTTCCATCACTTTTTTTGCAAAAAAAAAAAACGTATTCCTTTTTTTCTCTTCCGATAAAAAATGTCCCCCCCCAAACGCAAAAGCTGTACCCGCCACTGATAGGAGATAAACGAAAAAAACTGAAAAATGGCCTTTTCTTTCCCCTTTTACTCCCTAAATATGAATTTGGGCCGCTAAAAAAAAATACGTGTCCTTTTATTTTTTCTGCGCTACAAAATAAAACCAATTCCATAAATATCCGCGGATGACACTTACAAGGGTAAGTTATTAACAAATTTAAAATATCATTCAATACTATTTTTTGCTCCTCTGGTAAAATTAATAAAATTGTAGTTAGGTTCTTTTTCTGGAGATATTTTTACTTAAGTAAAACCACTTTTGAAAAAAAAAATTGAAAAGTTAGCAATATAACAAAACTTTGGACTTAATTTTCGTATTCAGCGTAAGATTTTTTATAATTTGTAAACTATTGATATATTTTTATGCCTTTTTTATGGAAAAAGATGTGGCTAAAATTCGGTAAATAGAGGATAAATGTACATTTGCACAGGTAACTTGTAAGTATGAGCTCTTTTCGAATTTTATCCATGTAAAACACACAAATACCAGGTAAGTGTAGAATAACCCCTTTACTCCGTTGTCGGAGTAAAGGGGTTACATCTAGGTAGGTACATGAATTTCGCCTATACTTAAAGACACTCATGTAGGTAAGTTAAGGAAAAAACACTTTATAGAAATGTTAGGTAATTAAGGATTTACCCTTTTCTACAAATTTAAGGCATTTAAAGGATTTACCTCTAAAACGGTAAATATTCAAAATAATATAAATAGCGTCCATGCATAAAACACAAGCACAGTACGATCCTAACAGTGAACCGTGTTACATAAATTTATTATATTTATAAAACTAAATTTGCTATAAAAATGTCTCAACAATTCTATGATGATGGGTCAGACGAAAACCAAGAAACATTTTATTCATGTTCAACTATAACAGCAGCTCAAGCATCATCACCAGCTACATCATCAACTGAATTAACAGCATTATCAGAAGTTCAGTCACCAGTTGAACCATCACCAGTTGTTTCAATGTCAGCACCAACTAAATCATCGGCTTCACCAAATGAAACACCAGCAGCTCCTCCAAAAAAACGTAGGAGACTTCTAATTTCCCCTTCTCCGTCTGCATCAATTACAACAGCAACTGCAACACAAATGGTTTCTGTATCAGCCTCAAACGCAGCAACACAAACGGCAGCATCATCGAACGCAGCAACACAAACGGCAGCATCATCGAACGCAGCAACACAAACGGCAGCATCATCGAACGCAAAAACACAAACAGAACCAGTTGGGTCCGCTATTAACATTTCCGCACGCGAACAAGAAACAGATGCTATTATGGAATTTCTCAAGAACAAATTGTCACTCATAACCGATCCAGAAGAAAGGTGTGCATACCAAACTGAGGTAGCTAGGCTCCTCATGATGGCCGCAAACAATCTTCTGACATTCGAAATGGTTAATAACTTCCAATTTAAAATACCGGAAAAATTTAGAAAATAATTTTAATTTATCAAATAATATAAAAAATATCTTTTCTACTTTGACTTTAAATTTAATATTAACTTATAAAATAATATAAAAAAATGTTTTTTTACTAAATAAAATCTTGGCTTTGCCGAATTTAAAAATTTAAATTGACTTTAAATAAGGGTTGGCAACCGAAACGAATAACGGTATTGGTATTACATATTTTTTATATCGGTAACGGTAAAGGTAACGGTATTTTCGATTATTTCGGTAACGATAAACCGTTACCGAAACATCGATACCGGTACGTACCGGTATTATGAAAAAATTTACCCAAAGTGTTAAAAAGTCACAAATTTGTTAAAAACACGTAAAAATCAAAAATGTATTTAATAAAATTAAAAAAACTGTTAAATTAAGTGCATTTTTAACTATACTAACTATTAATTACACTACTAAACATCGAAAATGCGACTGGGACGCGGCCTTATACACTTAATAACAATGGTTTTGCTGGTCAAAAATCTATTCTCCAAATTTTTCCATCACTTTAGGTTTTTTTTTAGAAATTTGAGGTCAAAGTTAAAAAAAAATTGCCTTTTGGGTCATTTTTGGAAAGTCATAGCAAATGAACCCGCTGTGATGGCGGCTTCAAAAAAATCGAGGGTGAAGCTCTTTAAGATTCAGAACTCATTTGGTCAGTTGTCTTTCAATGACGCCTTATTACCCAGTATTAAAAAAAAATTCGGGGAAAATACCTTACAATTAGTGCTTCAGCGGTTAAAGCTATTGACAAATGAGTTAAACATCTTAACGAGCAATCTTTATGATTTACCGTTGACTTATTTTTAAGTCGTCAGCACATCGAGTTCATCTGCTATGAGTTGTCAAAAAATTCCGAAGACGCGGTTTTTTGTGTCTAAAATTTCTCAAAAACCTGATGTAATGGATAAGATTGGAAATCGGATTTGTGACCAAAAAAATAATTGCAATCATGTGCATAAGGTGACGTTCCATTCGCATAAAAGTTTTTTTTTATATGATTTGGAGCAGAAAAAATGGTTTTTGAAACTAAGACATCATTGATTGACAGTTGGTGCCCTAAGTGTTAAGGCGACTGTCCAAATGAGTTCAGCATCCTTAAGAGCAATGTTTAAGATTTACCCTTGACTTATTTTGAAGTCGCTATCACATCGGGTTCATCCGCTATGAGTTATCAAAAATGGCAGGGGGAAAACAGAGCAAAAAAAATTAGCAACGCAATAATTTTACAGAAAGAAAATTTTCGATTTTTTTAAAGCGGCAATTATTTTTTCTGTTATGCCGTTTGTTTTTCAATAAAATTAAAAATTTTTTAATTTAAATTAGAGAAAAATTATAAAAAATTGACATCAAAAAGTGTTTGTAAAATTACAAAATAATAAGTTTTGAACAAAAAATATTTTGAAGTTAGCAACCAGAGTCAGTAAAAGTACAAAAAAAATCTGTTATTTTTAAAATACAATTCAGGCTTGTCTCTTCTTTCATCATCCTACTAAAAAATTTTTACATTACGCGGCACTCACTTTTCTTGAACTGAGAATGTGATCATTGGTTGGACCGATTTTCACATATTCTTTGTCAAGATTTAGTTAATTGCGAATGTGACATTGGTTGGGCCGATTTCATAATTGTTTTTTGTCCATATAACAATGCGAATAGTAGATTAAAAATATTTTACTTTGTTTTTATTCGTATTTTATGACAACCGAAATAAAACCGATATAATACCGGTAAAAATCCGAATAAAGGTAATGGTTTTTTATCGGTAACGGTATTTAAATATTTTTATTTCGGTATTGGTAACGGTAACGGTAGTCAAAATTAAAGGATTTTTAATCGGAAACGGTATTGAAAGGGTAACGGTAGCCAACACTGCTTTAAATAAATATTTAATATTAATTAATAAAATAAAATAATAAAAAAAATTTTTTTTACTAAATGAAATATTGGCTTTGTCGAATTTAAAAATTTAAATTGACTTTAAAGAAATATTCATTATTAATTTAGAAAATAATATAAAAAAAAATATGTTTTTTACTATCTGAATATTTGGCTTTGCCGAATTTAAGAAATTTAATAAATATTTAATGTTAATATTTATTATTAATTTATAAAATAATATTTTTGCTTTGCGGAATTTCACTCCCACTTTTCAAATTTCTATATTTTGTTCATAATTTTTGAGAAATTTTAATTGAAAATGCATTTTTTTTCCTTTTATTTATTTTTTTTTACTTTATTGAATTATTTCTTAATTTTCCTGATGATTTTTCTTAATTTTGTAATTTTTGTACTCATTCGTGGTCCTTCGCAACAACAACCAATGCAAATACCTAATTCGGCTTAGTCAATATTGTGATTTTTTTGTCATTCCATTTTTTGGTTCCTCAAAGCTGTTTTCTGGTATCCTATAGAAAGGTTTTATGGTCGTTGTTGCATGGGACCACCAATGTTGGGCTAATGAGTACTAAATCTACAAAATTTTAAAAATTAAGAAAATCGTCAGGAAAATTCAGAAATAATTCATAAAGTAAAAAAAAAATAAAAGGAAAAAAAAATGCATTTTTAATTAAAATTTCTTAAAAATTATGAACAAAATATAGAAATTTAAATAAAAAAATTTGAAAAGTGGGAGTGAAATTCCGCAAAGTCAAATATTTCACTTTATAAAAACATTATTTTATAAATTAATATCAAATATTAACAATAGATATTTATTTAAATTTTTTAAATTCGACAAAGCCAAATATTTAGATAGTAAAAAACATATTTTTTTAATATTATTTTAGAAACTAATATTATTTATTTATTTAAAGTAAATTTCAATTTTAAAACTCGACAAAGCCAGTATTTCATTTAGTAAAACACATTTTTTTTCTATTTTTTTATTAATTAATATTAAATATTTATTTAAAGTCAATTTAAATCTTTAAATTCGGCAAAGCCAAGATTTTATTTAGTAAAATACATATTTTTTATATTGTTTTATAAGTTCATATTAAATTTTTATTTAAAGTCAAAGTAAAAAACATATTTTTTATATTATTTTATAAATTAAAATTATTTTGTAAATTTTTCCGGTATTCTAAATTGGAAGTTATCTACCATTTCCAATGTCATCAGATTGTTTGAGGCCAGCATGAGGAGCCTATTTACCTCAATTTGGTATGAAAATATTTCTTCTGGATCGGTTATGCCTGAGAATTTGTTCTTCAGAAAATCCATCCATAATAGCATTCGTTTCTTTTTCGCGTGCGGAAATATTTACAGCGGACACAATTGGTACTAGTTCTGTTTGGGATTCTGCGTTCAATGATGTTGTGGCTGCCGTTTGTGTTGCTGCATTCGAGGCTGATACAGACCAAGGACGCTACACCTCTATAAGGATGATTAAAAGTTGGAATAAGTTTTAAAATTATTCTTTATTCCACTTTTTATTCCATGTTTTTATTCCATTTTTTTTTTATTTTTTATTCTATTATTTAATTCCGGTTTTGTTAACACTTGCATTCCCGAAATTATTCTAGGGAATAATTATTCTAGAGGATAATTATTCCATTTTTTGAAGCTATTTGATGCATCAAATTTGATGCTATTTGATGCATCAAATTATTCCCTGGGATAATTATCCGGAATAAAAAAATGGAATAAAGAATAAAAACAAGTAAGAAAATTATAGTCGGTCAAGACCGACCATAAAATACCCTACACTAGAGTTTCCCGGAAAATGGGTCCCAAGTTCAAACATGGACTGATTAGATCTATATTTTGTCAAATCTTTAATAAGTGTAAAAAGCACTCACTAATGAAAGTTGAGTGGAATAGGCTTCTTTTTGTTGACAATAAATCACTTCAACTGAATATCGGGCGAAATTTCCACATGGGACCTAAGTCCAAAAATGGTCCGATGATAATCAGATTTGATAAGGTAATTAAAGTACGCGTTTAACATACACAAACAGAATTTTAATTAAATATTTTCTATTTTCATGAAATTTGAGAGATTTATGTGAAAATCGGGAAGGTGGTTTGTATGAGGGCTACAATAAGAACTGGTTCGATTTCTTTAAAATTTGGAATGGTGATTTGTGTTGATAGAACATGAACACCTGCCAAATTTCGAATAGATACCTGTTAACATGCGTCTTTTAGAGTCATTTGAGCCAAAACTAAAGAGGACCTTTGTATGGGGGCTAGGTCTAAATATGGACCGATTTTTTCCAATTTCAATAGGCTTCGTCCTTGGTCCAAAAGAGGCTTAAGTTTCCAATTTCAAGTCAATTGATTAAGAATTGCGACCTGTATCGTGTTTACACCGTTTACATGGACAGACAGACGGACGGACGGACATCGCTAAATCGACTCAAAAAGTGATTCTAAGCCGATCGGTATACTTAAAAGTGGGTCTAGGACCAATATTTCGGGTAGTTACAAACATCAGCACAAACTCATTATACCCTGTACCACAGTGTGGTGTAGGGTATAAAAATGGAATAAAAAATGGAATAAAAAGTGGAATAAAGAATAATTTTAAAACTTATAGAGGTGTAGCGTCCTTGATCTTTGAGCTATTATTAGCTCAGGTGATGAATTTGGTGATGGTGCTGGTGATAGTGGTCTTTTGGCCATTGATGGTGCTGTTTTAGCTGATGATTCAGCTGTTGATGATCTAGCTGTTGATTTAGCTGGTGATGTTGCTGACTTAGCTGGTATTGTTGCTAATTTAGCTGGTGAATCCCAAATAGATTCTGAATCAGCTTGTTGTTCTGGCTCATCATTAATTTCAAGAAGTCCTCTTTCCGCCATTAGCTTCCTGTCTTCATCTGACATCGTAAAAGCCAGGATTTCAAAATACCATAATGTTGTACTTTGTAGACAGCCAAAAGTTTCTTACGAGCGGCTTCCTTGGCTTATGGCTTGTAGAATTCGAGATGGCTTTTGTTCCATAAAATTTCCAGCGAGTTATATTTCATGATGAATTTTTTATAAAATTGTTGCGACATTTTGTGGTTTTTTTACTTTTTCACCTTTTTTTGTTAAATTTGAAATATTTATGAAAGACCTTTAACTGTTAGGATAGAAAGGCTTTATTGTCGTTGGTTTCACATTTAATAGACATTAATTCATATGTAGATCTTTTTTGAAAGCTTCTGCCAATATTTTATATATTTGTTTTTCCGCAATTAAGCGTTGTTTTGTCTTTCCGCCATTAGCTTCCTGTCTTCATCTGACATCGTGAAAGCCAGGATTTCAAAATACCATAATGTTGTAACCCGTTTAGGGTCGGCCTTGAGCGCACGAACCTCACGACCATGTGCAGATTTTAAGTTCAAATTTTTTTTTTTTGCATATCCTCAAGTTCAGCATCCGGATAGGCAACTTTGTAGACAGCCAAAAGTTCCTTACGAGTAGCTTCCTTAGCTTTTGGCTTGTAGAATTCGGGATGGCTTTTGTTCCATAAAATTTCCAGCGAGTTATATTTCATGATGAATTTTTTATAAAATTGTTGAGACATGTTGTTGTTTTTTTTACTTTTTCACTTTTTTTTAAATTTGAAATATTTATGTAAGACCTTTAACTGTTAGGATAGAAAGGTTTTATTGTCGTTGGTTTCACATTTAATAGACATTAATTCATATGTAAATCTTTTTTGAAAGCTTCTGCCAATATTTCATATATTTGTTTTTCCGCAATTAAGCGTTTTTTGGGTGTATTCTGGATATGCGAGTTTCCACAATTTCGTCCATGATTGCCAGCCTCGTTTTGTTACCATCGATGTTTTTTTCAGGAGGATTTTTTTTCGCTTCCTGCTTTTCAAAATTACCAAGTCAGAAAAATACAATCGCAAAAGCGTTGTGGACGGTTGTGCGAGTGTTCTTTATACCTACTTCAAAGCACCCTCAGAAGATCCGAATGATAACATCAATCTACGCTACGTTTAAATCGGTTTTAAGGCGAGGTAAAAAAAGCGCTTCAAAAACCCAAGTAAAGAGTTTCTGTGTTAGTTCGGTTATAAATAATTTGTTTGATACAAAGTGAAATCTGAAAAAAAAAATTGTTTCGGAACGCTTATTTTTAGAACCGTCGTCAATTTCTGCTTGTGTACATTTAATTTTATCAAAATAAGGAAGCCTTAATTTATAATTTGGGTTTTCTTTAAAGCTGCTGTAAGCTTTTTGGCTAAGCAAACGAATTCGTCGTATTTTGGACAAAACGGTAGAGTAGTCTGCCGATGGTTCCCACTCTGCCAAAAAATAATTTTATTCTTCTCTTCGCTATTAATGTAATGTATGATTTGTGTTCCATATATACTCCTTCGACATATAAATATTAATAAATTTTGCCATGTTTACCTCTTTAATATTTTTTTCATTTTTATTTTCACTTATTTAGTTTTGTTTTTTTTCCACAAATATTTTCTTCATCTTCATTTCTATTAACTTTTCTTTTTTTTTCTATTAAAAACTCCTCAAACTCTTTTCAAAATCATCATATTTTCTTCCATGTTCGTGATTTCTTCATTAGGAACTTCATTTATAATTTCGGTGTTCGGGATTTTATAACTTTGAATTTCATTCTGAATTTTTAGCACAGACTATTGCACAGACTCTTGTACGGACTCTTGCACAGACTCTTGCATAGACTTTTGCACAGACTCTTGCACACACTAAGCTTTTTCGTTGTATTTTAGACAAAACGGTGGAGTAGTCTGCCGATGGTTCCCACTCTGCCAAAAAATAATTTTATTCTTCTCTTCGCTATTAATGAAGTGGATGATGTGTGTTACACATATAGTCCTTCGACATATAAATATTAATAAATTTTGCCATTTTTACCTCTTCAAAATTTTCTTCATTTTTATTTTCATCTTTATCTTAGTTTCTTTTTTTCCACATAAACTCCTTCGACATATAAATATTAATAAATTTTGCCATTTTTATTTCTTTAATATTTTCTTAATTTTTATTTTCATCTTTATCTTCACTTATTTAGTTTCGTTTTTTGTTCCTTAAATATTTTCTTCATCTTCGCTTCTATTAACTTTTCTTTTTTTTTCTATTAAAAATTCCTCAAACTCTTCTTCAAAATTACCATGCTTTCTTCCATGTTCGTGATTTCTTTATTAGGAACTTCATTTATAATTTCGGTATTTCATCATTTTGAATTTCATTCTAAATTTGTAGCACAGACTCTTGCACGGACTCTTTCACGGACTCTTGCACAGATTCTTGCACGAAATCCTGGAGAAATTTAAGTTTCGCTGGTCCTCAACACAGGATGTTAACGACGGTTTCATTCGTTCATATTTAGAGTTAATTCTCAAGGTATGATCTAGAATTATTGATCAGACGAAAAGGTAGAATTGTGAAATAAAACAAGTAAAAGAGTTAAATTCGGCCTTGCTGAATGTATTGATACCCTCCACAATTTCAAAAAGATTATTGCAAAAAAATTTATTTAAAAGGAAATTACTTAAAAAAAAATAAAAAAAAATTACGCGAAAAAAAAATTGATAAAAAAAATCCGCGTTTTTTTTGTCAAAAAGTATGTTTGTACTTGTTTATTTACCATTCGGTGTTCAATTATGTTCACATATGTCAATTAGCAGCCGAATTAAAGCATTTCGTTTGATTTTTTCTGTAAGTACAGATCGAGCACGGGCTCTAATTATATTTGTTATTTTGTATTTTTAGGTTATGTTGAATGTACCAACATGTAGTGGATGATGCTGTTTTAGCTGGTGAAGTTGTAGTTTTAGCTGCTTATTAGCTGCTGTTTTAGCTGGTGATGATGCTGTTTCACGCTGTGAATCTCAACTTGAACATGAGTCAATTTTTTCTTGTTCTTCCTCTGGCTCATCATGAATAAGACCTCTTCAACATTAGCTTCTTGTCTGCATCCGACATCGTAAGCGCCAGGATTTCGAAATACCATAATGTTGGAACCTTTTTTCGTTCTTGAGCAAACGAACTTCACGATAGGGTTGCCAGAATTGTTGGGTACAAAATCGTCAAAAATGTACGATTTTTACAAAAAAAAATCGTCAAAGTCGTCATCTCATTTACAAAAATCGTCAAAAAATCGTCAAAATAAAAAAGTGTATTTATTCTTGATTAAATATTCTAAGACATTCAAGCGATGTCCGCACGTCTGATGAAGATATGATACAGTCATATTCCAAAAAAGCTAAATCCATGCAGTTTGGGACAAATATATCTTATGGCCATATGATGATTCATCCCCCTTGTAAAACTAAACCTACCTCTGAAAATTTATTTTACATATTTTGTTATATGTTTAAGCATATGAAATATTTTTATGAAAGAAAGGGTTATTTATGCAGTTGGGCCAAGTTAATTGGCAAATTTACTTTTTTTTTGTCCAACCTTTTTTGTGGACACTTCTATAAAAAAAAAATAATGAGAAAATTGCAAAAATATCATAGTAAATCAAAGAAAAGGTCCACCGCGAAAAAACTCCCTATCATTTTTTTACATTTTGGTAGGAAAAAAGAATGTACCAATATCACTTTTGTGCCTTTTTGTAGAAAAATATTGGTGGATAGTTTTTTTAACAACAAATAAGCAAAAAATATTCATTGAATACTAAAGCTCTATTAAAAAAATTTTTAAAAGCAGACAAAATAGTCAAGTTTTTGTTATTTTGAAAAATCGTAATTTTTTGGGCAAAAATCGTAAAATCGTCATTTTGCTATTTTGGGAAGTAAAAATCGTCAAAATGCTGAGAAATCGTCAAATCTGGCAACAGTGCTTCACGACCATGAGAAGATCTAAAACTCGTAAGTTTATTTCATATCTTCAACTTAGGATGGACTTCTTGGTACACAATCAAAACTGTCTTTAGAGCGACTTCCTTGGCTTTGAAGTAGTCAGTATGGCTTTTGTTCCATTTAACTTCCAGAGACTTGTATTTGCTGAGAAGTTTCTTGTAGAATTTTTGAGACATATTAACTTTTAAAAATTTGCGTGAAAAAAAAAATTTCGAGGTTTTTTTTTCAATCAAAAACGCCAAGTTTGTCGGTTTTAAGCGCAATTTTTGTAATTTAGCGGGAGAATTAGTAATTTTCCTCTCTAATTTTTTTGGGGCTTTTTTAGAGAAAAGTCAATTTGCGTAGAAAAAAACATTTAGAGGGTTTTTTTAATTTTTCTTTTTTTTCAATCAAAAACGCCAAGTTTGTCTGTTTTAAACACATTTAAATATTTTTTGTTGTTTAATAAACATTACTGGTTTAGCACGGTGCCCTGGGGGAAGATTTAAATAAAACAATTTTGGACGGCGAAAAGAAAAAAATACAAAAAAAGAATTTATTCTTACAAATGCTTTAAAGTTTCCTTCAACAGACATCACATTATCATTATCAATTATCAGTAAGATAAAACAATATATCGTCAACGATGAGCCAACCAGAACCGCTATGTGTTTTTCAAAATTTTTTGAGGAGGTTAACAAATCAGCGTTATTTTGATCTTTTGCGGTGGTTAAAACAATATTTCTTTCATAAATATTTGAATAATACAGCAAATTTTCTATTACATTTATTTGAGTACTTAAATTAGCTTTTATTAAAGTTTTGGTTCTGGCTGGCGCTTTGCCATTTTTATGTGACATTTTTTTTTTTAATTTTTACCAAATTACAAAATTTTTAAAACTTTTGGTAATTAAATAAATAAAAACAAAATTCTATGAACTTACTTAATTTTATAAATATTATAAAATTTTAGAAATATAAAAAATTACCTAATTTCTACAAATTTATTAAATGCTTTACTATTTTACTAAATTTCTACGAATTTACTAAATATCTACATATTTACTAATGTTCTAAAAAATTCTACAAGTTTACTAAGTATCCACGAGTTAACTAATTTCCTACAAAATTAATTAAATTTCCACAAACGTTCTAAATTTCCACAAACGTTCTAAAGTTCTACATTTTTTCTAAATTTCTACCAGAATTCTAAAATTTACAAAATTTCTCCATAAAATTTTAAAAATTTAGCTAATTTGTAGAAATTAAGAAAATTTTTAGAAATTTAGTAAACTTGTAAAAAAAAAATTAATTTTACTTATTTTTACCAAATTGATATAGTCAGACCTCTATAAAGACTTTAACTCCGTGCTATTAATTAAATTAATAAAATTGTTCGTAATAGGTTTTTGTGATATTTTCATGACACATCAAGCAAAATGAAAGTTTGGACACAAATGCTACCGGTTTAATTCGAGGCTCTGCCTCACCGACTGTTGGTGGTCCTAGCACTGGTCTAAAGCTTTTGACCTTAGAGTCCGGTCTTGAATCTAGTAAGGGTACTCAGCCCAATTTTGGTGGCAAAAAAAAAAAAAAACTTAAGTAATCAAAGGTCAGGCACAACTAGAAAAGGCTTTATTTGAAAAAAAAAAACAAACTAAAACAATCTACTAATTTTCTACAAATTTCCTAAATTTCAACAAAATTCCTAAATTTCTACAAATTTTCTAATTTCCTTAAGCATTTTTTTTTAATAAAAGCTTTCTTTCTCACCTCTGTTCTTGTTATAAATGATGCTGATTATGACACATGACTGTTTTGTTGAGATTTTAAGGCTGCCTCCCGAAAAGCAAAACAAAAACAACAAAGACTTCAACACCACATGTGTGCAAAAAACAAAACAAAAAAATGTATAAAAATCCATCTTATAACTTTTAAAAAGAAAAACTTTAAACAAAAATCACCGTCTTGTAGGCAACAAATATACTTAAATACCTTTTTGTTGAACAAGTAGAAAAACACAAGATGCCGCTTTATATATAATTTTTTATTTTTTCAAAATTTTTTTGAGATGATCTTGCTCCCTCAGTGAATGTTATGCCATGTTTTATATACAAACGACAGCAAACACAACAATTTCTTTCGAAGAAGAAGATGAAGCATTTTTATCAAGCTCAGTTCTTAACAGGGTTCCCTATATATCGAATCAATATGACTATGAGGTATTTTCAAAAAAAAAACGATAACAACTCATAATTCTCTGCTATAAAGTTTAATATGAAAATTCTTTTATAGCACTTTAAGTCCTGGCAAAATATTTTTATATATATATTTTTTTTTTAATTTAGCCTTTCCCGCTTTTGAGCCAGCAGAGAGTAACAAACTAAAGTCATATGCGTGTTTCAATTGTTGTGGACATAATGAATGCTATTAAAGCATAGACATCATCACCCGCGGTACATGTGTAACATGTTAACATAACAAACAGCAACCACAGACAGCAACATCTACTGGTAACTTTTAACAAAGCATTAACAAGCAATGTGCAGTAAACGAACGACATATTTTTTTTTCCTTTTTTTAAAACCTAGAACTAAATATTCATATTAAAATTTTAAATAACCTATGCTAGGCTGCTTTATTTTCCACTTTATATGAATATTTAAAAAAATATGCTGTATTTATAAAGCAGCGTGATGATAATAGTTAATAGTGTTTTTTTAACACGAGCAGGGAGAGAGTTAGAATTTTAAGGGCCTGGGAAAGAAGCTTTAAAAAAAAAATCCTAAATCGAAAATCTATGTAGTAAAACGTACTTGATTTAAAGTGTTTTTTTGTAGACTATAAAAAGCTTTGTTTATTTAATATTTGTAAGAAAGCTTTCTTTTGTTACATTAGAACAGTGATAGGCATTTTTGTAATTCCTATTCCCGAGGGAATAGGCTAAAAAATGCTGCTTGTGCGCTGTCGACACACGTACACTATAAAATTCTGTTGCTTGAGCAAATTTGTTGACTTTTCGCTTGCTACTACTCACACAAGCATAAATGTTATAGTATGTGTGCGCACCACTGCATTAGAAAAAGATCTCTCAAAAATTACAAAAAGCTTTTGAAACAAATGCTTTTAAAGATGTATACTAAAATTTTTTAACTCCTAAAGTATCTTTGAAAT
The DNA here is from genome assembly GCA_963921195.1 of Pegoplata infirma. Lineage (NCBI taxonomy): Eukaryota > Metazoa > Arthropoda > Insecta > Diptera > Anthomyiidae > Pegoplata > Pegoplata infirma. Next base: position 222,737,320 of record OY992538.1, read on the forward strand.
ATTTTAAGAAATTTTGCTTTAAAAACTTTTATATCAGAAAGCTTTCTTACGTTACACTAGAAACATTTTTCTCAAAAATTACAAAAAGTTTTTGAAACAAATACTTTGATCTTTGAAATATTTTAAGAAATTTTTTTTTAAAAGTTTTTTGCATTAAAAAATTCATAAAAGATTCATGATTTAAAGTGTTTTTTTCTAGACTGTAAAAAGCTTTGTTTTTTAAAATTTGTTAGTAAGCTTTTTTCGAAAACATAAAAGCAATATTCTCAAAAATTTGCAAAAAGCTTTTAAAACAAAAGCTTTTAAAAATGAATATTTAAAAGTTTTTACACACCTAAAAGAACTTTGAAGTATATTTTAATATATTCTTGTTAAAAAGCTTTTTGTATTTAAAAATTCCCAAAAATGTCAATATTTTAAGTGTTTTTTTTTTAGACTGTAAAATGATTTTTTTTTTTAATATTTGTTAGAAAGCTTTTTTTCGAAAACATAAAGCAGTATTCTCAAAAATTACAAAAAGTTTTTGGAACCAATGCTTTTAAATATAAATCCTAAAATGTTTTTACTGTTAAAGGATCTTTGAAATAATTTAAGAAATTTTTGTTTAAAAGCTTTTTGCATTTTTTTTAGACTGTAAAAAGCTTTGTTTTTTAGCATTTGTTAGTAAGCTTTTTTCTAAAACATAAAAGCAATATTCTCAAAAATTCCAAAAAGCATTTGAATATGAATAATAAAATTATTTTACATCTAAAGGATCTTTGAAATATTTTAATATATTCTTGTTAGAAAGCTTTTTTGAATTAAAAAAATCATTGAAGTAATTCCTAAAAAGTTCGTTATTTAAAGTGTTTTTTCTAGACTCCAAAAAGCTTCATTTATTTAATATTTGTTAGAAAGCTTTCTTTCGGAAACTTAGAAATATTATTTCCAAAATTTACAAAAAGCTTTTCAAACAAGAGCTTTAAAAGATAAATACTAAAATCTTTTTACTCCTAAAGAATTTTTGAAGTATTTTAAGAAATTCTTGATGAATACTAAATGATTTTCTAAGAAGAGCTTTTTTTTTTTAAATAAAATCTTTTTAACAGCTAACAGGGAAATAATAATAAAAGTCTGAAAAATTCAAGTAAAAGTTTTAAAAAATGCAAATTTAGAAGTCTTTTACAGGCTTCAAGTGCTTAGGGAATTATTTATTTATAAAATCATTTTAAGTTTTAACATAACTGCTTAAAACTAAGCAGTTTTAAGCGATTATTATATTATACTTTAAATAATATAATAATCGGTTCAATTTAAACAATTCAGATAAACTGTATTAAATACAATAAAAATAATGTTATAATTTTGAGTTATTTTTCCAAAACTTTCAATATTTAACAGAAACAACCTTAAAGCTTCAAAAAGCTTTTCATGAAACAAACTATTACTTTTAATTAAAAAAGCTTTTATGAATTATATCTTTGATCCATTACTCAAGAGAGCCCCTCTTAAACCAAGGCCTTCTAAACTTTTTCAGTCTTATATTTTTTCTCTGCTTGTTTAACATAATGACAATGATGATAATGTTGATGATGGTGTTGTTGCTACAAGTTTACAAAAAAAAAACTGATCATCAGCTTACTGCACACGGTATGGTGCAAAGTGCAATGTTAATTTTGTTGTTGTTATTTTTGCCTTCTTTTAACCATTTAAAATTTTAACAGCCTGCCAAGGTTGCTTTTAAACTACTCATAAAGCTTTTCTTTTCTAGTACAAAAGCTGTTGTTTTAAAGGCTGTTGTTATACTACTTGCCGCTGGTGGTAGTGCTGGTGATGATGATGTGTTTTGTCTGTAGATACCCCTAAAGGTTATTATTTTATATCCTTTTCTTTGCTAGTCATTTTATTTTACTTAATTTACTTCATCATCATCATCACCGTCGTTGTATTATGCATTTAGATGAGTTTCACTTATTTCAACTCATATTTACATACTGATGGTGTTCATATTAAATGTTTAGATTTTATTTTTTTTTTGCTGTTTTAGCGAATTTGATGTGGTTGCCACGTTTGTGTCTGAAGCCGCTAAAAAGGGTTTCAAACAATATGCCGCTAAATGATGTGTCACTTTTAATATAATAATTTGTTTTTCTAGTTTACATGAAACTCATGCAAATCTCATGTAATTCATAGTTAAAGTTGTTAAAATATAAAAATTGTAGGGGGTATGGGGAATATAATGTAAGTAGTAAGATGATAATATTAAAAGTGATGTAGCTTTTGTTGGTAGAGATGCAAGGAAAGATATTTAAAAAGGATTTTAAATTGTTAGATATATAATGAAACTGTTTAATCTCTTAAACTTAACAAAATGCTTTCAGAAATATACCACTGATTTCCATTTGTAAGCTTTTTAAAAGCTTTTACATAATTATCTCAAGCAATATATTTAGGAAACATATACATTTTTAAAGCTTTTATGTACAGTTTGCTAACCGAGTGAACCCAAGCTTTCAAACTTATATCGGTTTAAAAATTATCTGCATTCGAACTTGAAAGCTTTTTCAAGATAAATTTTACTAAATTTTTTTATAAGTATTTAGATTTCGGTTTCCTATTTTTTTTTTTTTTGTGAACGATTTAACTGAATTACGAAAGGTTTTATGTATTGTTTAAAGTTAAAAAAGCTTTTAAGCTTTCGAAAGAGTTGAATAATCCATCGAAAATCTGAGGCAGGTTGTTAATTAAATCAAAAGATATTATCTTAAAAGCTTAAAACAGTTTTAGAACAATATAACAACGAGAGCTTTAAAAAGTCCTTGCCAGACTAATTGAAGAGTTAAGAAGCTTAAGAAAGCTTCTTTAATATAAATTTTACCAACATTTTCTAAAAGCTTTTTTGAATAACATTTCACAAAAACTTAATAAAAAACTTTTTTTTATTGGAATTTTGATTTCGGTTTGCTAATTTGTTTGTGCTCGATTTAACTGAATAACGAAAGGTTTTCTATATTGTTTAAATTTAAAAAAGCTTTTAATTCTTCTGAAATAAAAATAAATTTCATAAGTTAATTGTTTTCATATCATGTGAGCTTTTACTTAAACTTGCATTATCAAAGTGTTTTCATTATAAGCTGCTTGTAAGCTTTAAATGACATTTTTTGTTAGAAACACATTAAAAAATTTAAATTGAATTTTCTATCAACATTTTAAACGAGTTATTTCACTTTTAAATTCCTGAGCTTCTGTTAACGTTTTCAGAATAATAGAGCTTATCCACGTATGTATATAAATCGAAAGCATTAAAAAAATAATAAAATATCATTACAACCTAAAACATTTGACAAAACAAATTTATAAACAATGCATTGTAATGGTATTTTTAAGATTGATTAACTTAATGTTCTGAGACCACAAAAAATATTCGAAAGCTTTCAATAAGCTAGTGAAGATCTTAGGTAGGCTGTTAATTAAATCACAAGATTTAATCTTAAAAGCTTTAACCAGTTTTAGTACAATATAACTACGAAAGCTTTGAAAAGTCCTTGGTGCTAATTCTGTAACTTGACAGTCGTCAATCGTTTTCGTTAGCTCCTTATTCTATTACTATAAATGCCACTATTTGTTAATGGAATAATGAGCTAACGATACGATTTGACGACTGTAAAGTTATATAATCCAGTGAATATCAAAGACAAGCTGTTTGTTAAATCAATCTGATCTTAAAAGCTTAAACCAGTTTTAGTCCTTGACAGACTGATTGAAGCGTCAACAAGCTTAAGAGAGCTTTTTTGAAGATTAAATGTTTTTAATGCTTTTAAGGATATAAAGAAATATTTTTGCTTTATACCAGCGGTTACCAACCTTTTTGGCTCGCGTACCCCTAATTTTAAATTTTGTCAGCCGCGTACCCCCTAACGAGTTTTTGTTTCGTTAAAAAAACTTCTCATATAAATATTAGAGTTAATTTTGAAATTTTTGATTTGCGGGTATTATATTTTTTTTGAAGGATTTAAGGGAGATCAAAACAATGGTTGTATTTTTTTTTGGAAAAATTTTCGCTCCTTGGGGTGGCTCAATACATCTGAAAACGCGGATTTTGAGCTGATTTTTCTGCAAAGCAAAAACAGCTGAAAATATTGCAAATCTGATTTCACCAGTCGTTTTTACAAGAAAAATATAAACAACGGACGTTTTTGAACTCTTAAAAAAAGTTCCAAAAAGACATCACAGAGGGGAAATATAATGTTTTTTTTTTTATTTTTTTAAATGTTTTTTTAATACAAGGGCAAATCAACAATTCCGTCACTTTTCGAATGAAACACCCAATGAAAGGGCATTTTAAGCTTAACAAAATTGTACCAAAATTTCCACTCTATCAAAGCCCGTCTCAAAAATGCCCAAAAAATACATTTTTTGAGAACTTTGACATATATTTTCTCAAAAACCTGACATTATAGAAAAATTTGGGAACCATATTCGGAATCAGTATCAAAAGGTTAATCGAAAACAAGAGGTCACATCTCAAAATATCACAAAAAAATGCTCTCTAAATTGCACAAAAATGCGTTTTTTGTGAACTTTGACCTCTACTTTCTTAAAAACCTGACGTTGTGTAAAATTTTGGAAGCCAGATGCGGAACCAGCATTGAAAGGATAATCTAAAACGAATGTCCAAATTACTAAAATTTTGCGTACCCCCGCGGACAGTTTCGCGTACCCCCTAGTGGTACGCGTATCATAGGTTGGTAACCGCTGCTTTATACCATTAAGAATATTTTTTTTTTTTTCAAAATCTTAATTTGGCAACCTTAATTAACTTAGTCAAAGCACTTTAATACAACTTAGGTAATATTTAAAAGTCAATTTTAAAGCCATTTTCTCTAACAATTTTCTTTTAACATAATGAAAAAAACTTTGTAAAGATTTCACTCCTTTTTAAGTAAATGGAGAAAAAAAAATTTCTCAACTTGATTCATTACATTTCATTGGAATTCTGTGACATTTAATAATTTTTTTCTTATTCTTCTTCTCTATATTGACACCAAAGACAACAACCCTTTTGTGGTATGTGCTGTTTTTGAAAAGCTCATCATAAATACGATATAAATCATTGATTGTAGAACAAGCAAAAAAGTTGAAGATGGAAAAAAAAGAAACATTAAATATGAAGAATAAGAAGAATGTCTAATAATCTGTAATATAAAAATTCAAGCCATGGCATGTTTCACACTCTTTACAGAATGATCCAATCAGACAGTCAATGTAAAAAGTGTTGCCATTTACGCTTTGGCAAATGAGATTTTTTGTTCACTATCAATTCCCAGCAAAAAAGGGGGTTATTAGAAGTGAAATTCTTTAAATTTTGATGAGGTTAGGTTAGAGTGACCTCGCATAGACCTCTTGGTCCATAGCGATGCCGCAAAACATTTGCGCTAGCGGTGCAAATTAAACACTTTCAAAGTCATTGGTGTTCAGAGTTGGACATACAAGGTAACGGAACTGATCGTCTTTAACTTGGTAAAGTCCAGAACAAATCCTTGTTTTTGTAACCAATTAAGAAGACTCACGACCTCCAACCCTTAGGGGCAGGTGGACACCGGGCAATGGTATTATAACAGCCGTTATGGTACTAGCTAGTGTGAGCAACGAAATGTCTGGCTGGAGGCAGTAAGTTGGCAGCCCCAACACCAGCCTTGAATGCAGAGGGTTAATCTCCCACTCATCCGAAATCAAACGATTAATGAAACCAATATAAATGAAAACCCTGGCCCTTTGTTCCAACTAGGAATCCCAGGAATTTATATATAAAGTCATTGCAAATAATTTCAATATCCTAAAAATCCATTCGCGTTATATCCTCCAAAGTACCGAAACTTATCTGATCTATAATGGATCTGCGACTGCTGGGCAGTGACAAAGAGTGTATTTCATCGTTTCATCTACTCCTGGTGAAGCGCATCTTTTCCAATTATTTCCAATATTTTTGGCATGGATGCCGATAAGACAATGACCAGGTATTATCCCAGCCAGTGCTCGATATTCCCTCCTTGTAAGTGATAGTAGATATTTAGTTTTCCCTTGATCAGATGTTTAATGTCGTTTAAGTTTGTAGTGTTTACGCGGTGGTAAAACTGACACTATGGTACCTATACCATCAGCTCCAAGTTTCGCGAGTTCATCTACCTTTTCATTTCCCCATAATAAATTATCCTGGTTGTGTTGACACAACATCTGCAGTTCTCGCAAAAATTCTGATGTGTAAAAAGCTTTAAAAAAGTTAATAACATTAGAATTGAAGTGATGAAAACTCGACTTAACTTTTAAGAGCTTTTATTAGGAAATTTGAATCAGAATTAAAAATAAAATGGGTGTGTTCAAGATTACACAATTTTGTGTATACTGTCCATCTTATAAACTACAAGAATTTAAAATTGTAATTCTGTATTGACATATTTTCAAAATCTATGATAAAAATTAATTTAAAAAAATATATATTTTTTTTTTTTTTTTTTTGAATTTTTGGCGCCCACCTTGGGGCCAACAAAAAATATTGATTTATTTCTCCAATCTTTAATATTGTTCAGAGCCGTTTTCAAAACAGATTTCCAGTATATAACAATTCGTCTTTTAACCTCAAACCTTCTCAAAATATGTTGTACTTTTAATCCAGCTTCATCCTTCTTTTATACTGAAATTTAAAATTCTTTCGATAACTTCTTATAGAAAAAGAAACAATTCTTTTCTTGTTGGGTTATTTGAAAAAGTGTGAGACAATTGTCATTTTATACTCGTCTCTTTAACCTGAAAGTAAAATATTGGATACAAAAAAAAAAAACAGTAATCATGAAAACCGATTGGAAGCAATAATTTATTGTCATTAGTTAAGGCCAGAAATGAAGAAGGAGCAAAAAAAAAATCTTCGAAAAAAAATTATTATTAATTTTAACTAAATTTGCAATAAAAATGCATTAAATGACAACAAAATATAATTTCAAAAAAAAAAAAAATACAACACCACCAATAAAAATGATGATGATTTCAACCATTTAACAACTGATTGAACCTACACAAAAAAAACTACAAAATATTTATCAACATTATAACAGCAGTCATGCAGGTGCACGTGTAAGCTCTAAAATGATAAAAATAATATTTTTTTTTCTGTACACAGACTCCAAACAGTAGCTTTTCAGTTTTAGAACAGCGCAAAATCCAAAGAAAAATGAGAAAAAAAACTTAACATGATAAAAATCACAACATTTCCTTTTTACTTTAAATGCTGTTGCTGGCTTTTAATGTTATTTGCTGCTGCAATCGGTCGGTCGTTTGGTTTTTGCTGGCTGCTGTTTGTTGTTGGTTGCATCTTTTTAGACAAATGTAATGCAAGATTCATGTTGATATGTCAATGCGTTTGCGCGCAATCGATCATTTTGTCTGATTTCGTAAACATATTAAACAAATGAACATTTTAAATACAACAAACTAGAAAGAAATATTATCGTATGATGATGACGACTTTTAAATGCAGACTCCTAAGAGATGGAAGTTAACCCAGTAAGCAATTTTGGGAGTCTTTGAAACTTGACATGCGTTTGGCCATTAATCGAAAATTTGAACAACTATCGTGGCTAGGGGTTCAAGCTGAAAAAATGCAGAAGAAAATTTGAATTTCTAAAAATTATAGACATTTCTGTTATTCCCATCCCGGTTTCAAACACTCCAGTTAGTGTTATCATCAGTAGGGTTTTAAAATCGGCTAACTTAAGGTTTACAAATTCTTCCAACATTTAAAAGTTTTCGGTGTTTAATAAACTAGTTATCAATCATAGCTTTTCAAGTATAATCGAATCTTAAACATTAACAAATAACACTTAGTTTTTAAAGGTCCTGCAAAAGTCGTGTGAGGACAAAAGTCACACGTTCGTTTTTGTCCACACTATCGTATTATATATAAATATAATAAACCTCCCAACCCACATCAATTAATCGTTAATGCCATTAATAAAAACCTCATAGTGGGATAACCTGGCTGGATATAAAACCCACCACACATATTATTCTCACCATACTGAGTATAGGTATCAGCTGTTCAACCAGTATATAAGTAACAGCAATCAACAAACTCGTTCAGTTTGCTGGTGGCCGTGAATCAGTACACTTGGGTAAGTCTCTAGTTTACTAAGTCTATCGCGATTGTGGAGTGCTGTCGCCAGGTGCCCCAAGTTCTTCTGTATTTTTCAGCTCGTGTCTAGGGAGTGCTGTCGCCAGGTGCCCTAGTTGGACTTACCCTCGCTGTTCGCGTCTAGGGAGTGCTGTCGCCAGGTGCCCTAGCTTGGATTATTTTCTCTGCTCGCGTCTAGGGAGTTCTGTCGCCAGATGCCCTAGCTTGGATTATTTTCTCTGCTCGCGTCTAGGGAGTGCTGTCGCCAGGTGCCCTAGCTTGGATTATTTCCGCTGCTCGCGTCTACGGAGTGCTGTCGCCAGGTGCCCTAGCTTGGAATTTACATCGCCGCCTCCGTCCCGCCAGCCCGATCACCGGTCGCCGTTCCCTAGTTTTAGTTTTACTCTCTTTATTTTGTAGTGTAAGTTTATTCAATAAATGAATTATTTATTATAACATTTTAACAACCAGTCTTTTACTCTCGGTCTCAGCAAATACAAATTTCTGTGACGATCCCTACCCCCGCGAGCTATACCCCAGCTAACGGAGGAAACTCGTCGTTACAGTCGTGAGTACTTAGGATCTAGATTTCTAAAATCTATTGTGAGTTTTCAATCGAAGTTCCAAAAATCAGTATTCAAATACATGAAAGGTTCCAAATTGTCTTAGATATTGAGATTACTTTCAATCAGTCATAGTTTTCATCCATGGATGCTTCCCTTGAAAAAATATTAAATTAGTAAAGTTTTAAGACACATCAATATTTCCAAACAATTGTGGTTTTGTAAAAAATTTTTCGTAAAGTCTTGACATCTTAAAAGCTTTGCAAAAAATTTATTTGTGTTACTTGAAAATTTCTTGAAGAAAATATTCCTCTCAAACTGACAACAGTTGTCAGAATCCCACCTTCTGTAACCCACAATGAATCCTTGAACTGTTGTAATCGACAGCTTGAAGGAATATCAGATACAAAGATCTTTCGGCACAGAAGATTTCTTAGGAGATTCATCCGATTTCGAAGCAGGTTTCTGGCAATCTTAGAATCTGTGAAGCATTGTTTTCCAAACTTGGGTTTTAAAAAGTATAAGACCGAAATAGTCTTATACTATAAGCTGATTTTTGTGTTTTATTTGCAATGGAAATACTATAAAATAAATTTAGTACTCTTTGAATTACTGATTATTTTTAATTAACCGACGTTTGTCAAATACTTAAATTTGGAATTTCTTTGCAATCAGTATCGCATGTCCAATCCCCCTTGCTTCTAAAATACTTACAAGGTATTCTCTAAAATCAATGAAGGGTCTGTTAAGGAAACCCCAAGGTTGATGCAAACGCTTTTCAGATTGAAAGACCTTTAAAAATCCTCTACGATTTAGAAGTATTTCCAAAGCACACTTTAGTGTTCAAAGTGTGCTTTGGAAATTCCAACAGTCTGATTTTAATTTGAGATCGCGACACCCCTTCCAAAAAATCTTACGTTTCGAATGTTTTTTCAATCTGCAATTCTTACTAATTGGTCGTAGGTTCAATCTTACAAATCGACAATGCGTTTTCTTTCAAATAAGCTCTTTATTTAAAAATACTAAGTGTTCCAAATTATTTTGGTAACTCCCTAATTTCAATATTTATTATGATCATGAAACTCTTTCAACTGCTGACAAGTGTAGACGAGTTTTTAGTTTAACTCCGTGCTATTAATTGAATTACAGAAATTGTTCGTAATAGGTTTTTGTGATATTTTTTTAGGAAAATGAAAATAATACAAGTTTAATTCGAGGCTCTGCCTCACAGACTGGTGCTGGTACTAGCACTGGTCTAAAGTTTGCGACTTTGAAGTTCGGCCTTGATTCTGGTAGGGGTGCTCAGCCCAATATTGGTGCCAAAAAGAAAAAGAAACTTAAGCTATCAAAGGTCAGGCACAACCAGAGAAGGCTTTGTTTGAAATTTTTTAAAAAACTAACAAGGGAAGTCTCCCTGGTGTCACCCTCCGATCTTCATGAAATTTGGATATGTTGTTACGAACGAAAATTAATTCGACATGTATTTTTTCTTAGCGGCCCAAACTCATTTTTAGGGGGGGGGGGTCGATTTGTATGGGGGGAAATTGACCTTTTCAGTTTTTTACGATTTACGCCTATTTAAACAAAATTAATATAGGCATGTGTGGTATCAGATTAAAGGTAATTAAAATACCTATCTCGTGGTGGTAACAACGGGCCAAAGAAGTTAATATTTTTCAACTTATTAACCAAAATGTCATCAAATTTTGGTATTTTACTCAATATGACGAAAAGTTGTGCCTGTTTGGAGACGTTCTTAGCACAAGTAGATAGGTTTTCCAAAGACCTTTCATTTGGTATGTAACATGACTAGGTTTCTTTGCATTAGTAGGAGATAAACGAAAAAAACTGAAAAATTACATTGTCTTCCCACTCCTTTTTACCCCCTAAATATGAATTTGGGCCGCTAATAAAAATACGTGTCCCTTTATTTTTTCTACTCTACAAAATAAAACCAATTCCGTACTTGTAAGCCAACTCGATGGAATGACGGTCATCGAACGTGAGAGGCATCGCTATTATGGGCGAAAGGAGTCATTAAGGAACAGGGCAAACTTTCGGCAATGCGCGCATCTGACAAACATGGTGCTGTTTCGGCCTCGTCATCGAAGTCTGGTAAAAGGCTGCGCTCCCCAGACGAACGTTATCTAAGGTGACCGGCAACATCTGGACTCAGTCTTTTAGTAAAGTGGTGAAAAGTCGCTTCGTTAGGGCTGTGATCAAGAGGGAGAATGGGGATTGTAGTATCCTAAGGGACAAGTGGAGTTTAGTTGAAAATAAATTAAATGAAATCTACTGTAGACTCCCAGGGAAAGTATGCCTGATTTTCTCCCTACTTCTGTCAACGCAGGTTTGTATCAAGGGCGAGTAAAACTCGTTGCTTTTGGGAACGAAAGATCAGCAGCCATGTTTAAGGTTGCCGTTAGTGCTGTGATCAAGAGGGAGAATGGGATTGTAGTATCCCAAGGGACAAGTGGAGTTAATTTGAAACTAAATTAAATGAAATCACTTTAGGCTCTCAGAGACAGTATGCCTGATTTTCTCCCTACTACTGTCAACGCAGGTTGGTATCAAGATCAGCAGCCATGTTTAAGGCTGCCGTTAAACAAGTGTGAGAAATATGGCCTAGAGCCAAACTGGACGTTCTGGAAAAACATGATATTCCGTCGCAACCCAGACCTCATGCACGCATTCCGATGGCTACAAGTGACACTGAGGTCATTCTAAATCTGCAATCCTGACCTTTCAACTCAGACTTTGCAAATTGCCAGATTGTTTGAGATGGAGGGCGCTCGTCGTCCAGCAATGGTCTTGGTTAATGAGGAATTACTTCCGCGTTTAGCCAGAACTGACGGCATTATTAGATTTGGCTTTTAAAACGTCAGCAGCCACTTACAACCTAACCAACCTAACCTATGATCATGAAATTCACAGATCTAGGAACAAATTCGGGTGAATTTGGTTACAATCGTCGATTGTCCTATTATCTGAGATCATTCTAAGTTCTTGAAAGATCAAAGAATCTTAAATGCATTCTAATTAATTGTGAATTTCCAAAGTTCAAAGGATCTGAGATTCTCAACATCAATAATATGTGTTTCTAAAGTGCTTATAATCTGACATTTTTTTTTTTTTTATATGATTTTTTTCTTAATCCATCATAATATTTAACAGGTCCTAAAGTTTAAGTTTCTTCCATAATCAAGTTTTTATAGGTTAAGGAAGGTCTTATAATTTAATATTATTTTTAATCAGTATTGGGGCTTCGAAGCTTAATCTTAGGATTTAGGAAGAACTTTGTTGATCAAATAGAATATTAAATTCTCAGGGAATGCCCCCTACAAATGCAACACATTGTGTTAATATTAGAAAGGAAGGTTATAAGGGAAAGGAAGTAGTGTTTATGGTCATTAAATTTGAGGTTTTCCAAATTATAGCTGGCTACGAAGACGTCTGCGAGGAGTTTATTATACATATGGCTAGTTTGACCGAGAAACGAATTTTCTCTGCAATGCATTGTGCGATACAATGGACACTAGACAACGAACGTATGTAATCTGCTGGAAAGGCGAGTATTTCGGGAATGCAACCGCTTCCATTGATTAGTTCGCCTATCTTAGCTGAACACTTAACGTGATAACATCGATGAAACAATGACGCACAAACAATATTCCGACTATGCCCCAATGAGTCAACAGAGCTGGATACCCTTCTCACATTGATGAACTTCAATCCACTCCTTTGCACCCAATCCAGAAACTTCAAAATGGATCTTGAAGCACCTGCTCAGATATGGAGGTTGTATTCCATCTTCCGTTAATATTGCCTTTATCATATATAAATAGTGAGGAAATCAGACGGCCACTTGAATCCTTCTTCCGACACTTGAAAAACATGTTGAATTTTCATGCTTAGAACATTTAGAGTGTCTCATTCCTTCATACGAACAGATGGCGCTGATTTCACAATCCGTCTGTGGGTCAACATATGTATAATATTTGGTCTTACGTGCATAAAAATCGACCCAATGCGCAAGACCCCATTCGGAGATTGTTGAAAGGTCATGACTGAATGTGGCTTTCACGTTCTGCCTCATAACTTTGTGGTGATTAACCATGCTTTTCATCAAATTGGAGAGCGTAAAGCAGTTTGCCATTGGGCGGTAATTCTCTGGGTTCGTTGCCTCACGGTTTTTTGGAATTCGCTGGAGTTTATCCACTTTCCAACATGAGGGAAAAACTCCAACTAGGTGCGAGTAACAAAATAGGTTTGCCAAAAGATGAAAAAGTGACGAAACACAACGTCTCAAAACCATTTTATGTTAAAATCTTTAAGTGTCTCTCACGCTTTTTCACAAGCTCTCACGATATAAATCTCGAACCAACCAATCGTGGGTTGCGAAAATATGTTGAAGAGTTACTAAAGCTTTGGTCATTATACATATTATCTAAGGTTAGATGTGACACCAAGGCACAATCGGAGGTTATTCTACAAAATCTGCCTTAAACCCATCTTATGAAATTTTAAAGATTCTGTATTTGACATCCGACAAATAAGAGAGAAATAGCAATTGCAAAGATTTTCATAATTCACGGCTCTATCATAAAAGCGATAGACAATTGCAGAGAAAGCTTCGAACTCCTGCTCGTCCATAAAGTGGACATTAGACGGCAGAAATTATCTCGGCGACCAATGCATTGTAAGCGGGTTTGATTGATACAAAGACTTATGTATTTTTAGTGAAGTTTCACAGGTTTCACCATTTGTTCATCTCTGGCTAGAGTCGACATCATGAGTTTTAAGCTTTTGGGCATGTTTGCAATCAGTTTTTGATTTCAAAAATCTTTGAAAATATTTTTCTTAATATATAATTTTTAGGATCTTTTAAAAAGTTGTCAATTTTAAAAGGTTTCATAATCAGAAAATCTTTCTAATAATTTTTGTTTTTTAAAGGTCAATAATCCAAAAATTTAGTGGTTTTCGAAAAATTTTCAAAATTAAAAACTGTCGAGCATTTTAAAGGTTTTATGGTCTGAAAATCTGTTCAAACCCACGATTGGGTTTCTAAAGATCTTTAAATCAGAAAATCTATCTTAAAAAAATTAAAATAAAATAAAACAAGTAAAAAAGTTAAATTCGGCCTTGCCGAATGTAGTGATACCCTCCACAATTTCAAAAAGATTATTGCAAACAACTTTATTTAAAAGGAAAATACTTTTGAAAAAAAAAAAAATGAAAAAAAATTTCCGCGAAAAAAAATTTTGGTAAAAAAAAAATCCGCAATTTTTTTCTTTTTTTGTCAACAAATATGTTTGTTCTTGTTAAGATACCATTTGGTGCTCAATTATGTTCACATATGTCAACCAGAAGCCGAATTAAAGCATTTTGTGTTTTTAGGTTATGTTGAATGTTATCGTTCATAACTTTTGAACCGCTGAGCCGATATCGCTCAAATGCAATACCAAACTTCTCGGGAGAACTTCCAATATATATGTTAAGTTTCAGTCATCTCTGTGCAATATTTTGTCCGCGAGAGCATTTTCAACAGACAGACAGACGGACAGACGGACAGACGGACAGACGGACAGACGGACAGACGGACAGACGGACATCGCTAGAATGTCTTAAAATCGATCGGGCATCATGAATATATATACTTTATGGGGTCCCAGACCGATATTTCGATGAGTTACAAACGGAATGACAAACTTATATATACCCTCTATCACTAAGTGGAGGGTATAAAAACTTCTTGTTCTTTAAGTACCCAAAAATTAAAATCTTGTTTAAGAATTGAGGATTTCCAATAGAACCGAAAATCAATATTTTATCCTGTCTCTCCTATTAAAATCCTCAACATTTGCCACCTGGGTTATTTTTTACAAATGTCACCACAAAATGTGTGTAGGTATAAGTGTGTTTATCTTTAACAACAATTTCTTCTTCATTTGTCAATAAAACGCATGCGTAAGTTCGTCATTCGTAAAGAAGCCAATACAGCAACATACTACAAAAACATTTATTTTCTTTTTAACTTAAGTTATTCAATGTCTTTGACCATCAACGTCATCACCATCATTGACGACGTCGTAGTCGACATTGTTGTCGTCATCTCATCATCATTAAATAGGACCAAATGAGTTGTAGTTGACCATCATCAACATCATCATCCTCATCGTCTCTTTGGTTAAAAATTTTAAATGTTTTTATGCCACTCGTTTATAAATATTTTTTTTTTCTTGAATTAAACTTATTTTAAAAAATGCAATCAAAACCAAAACATCTTTAAGGCGATTTTTCCCTAGTTGCTGTTATTGTTATTATCCGAAGTTTTTTTTTTTTTTTAAATAAGGGTTTGATTTGGTTGTTTTTTTTTTTTTTTTTTAAATGGTACCCTACGTCTTAACTGCAGGACTTAAACATGGGGAGGATTTTGATTATTAGTTAAAGTTTAGACATTTTTCGGACTTTAACTACACACAAAAATTTTTTTTTTCCATGAACGATTTTCATAGTATTTATGAACAAGTTCATACAATTTATTAACTTTTTCATAATATTTATAAACTTTTTCATAGTATTTATGAATAAATCATAATATGTGAAATTTAAGAATTTTTAACATTTTTCATAAATACTATGAAAAAGTTTATAAATATTATGAAAATGTTAATAAATTGTATGAATTTGTTCATAAATACTATGGAAATCGTTCATAGAAAAAAAATTTTTTTGTGTGTATTATTTTTACTGACAATGATTCTAAAACCAGTCTAAAATCTAAATCAGAGTTTTGTCAATCCGTTTAAAATGAACTAGAAATGGTTTCAATAAGCACAGCCCCAGAAACATACACTGAAAAAAATAGCTTCGTGAAATTAATGAAAATTGACTTAACCTTAATGAAAAATGACTCACGTTTTCAACCGAAGACAGGTTTCATTTGATTAATGAAACTGGTGTCATTAAAGTTCCTTTCAATGAAAACTTGCACATAAATAATGAAAATATTCGTAGAACTTGTTTGAAACGTTTTATGAAGTTTTTCATAAAATGTATGAAAATATCCATTGATTAAATGTGGAATAGTAGTTGGCAATGAGCGTATGATAATTGCTTTTTACAAGTAACTAGTTGCTAACTTTATTAAGGTTTTGATATGGGAATTACGATAAATTCATTTTGGTTAAAGTTATCAAAATTTCCATAGAAAGCCCCTAATCAAGTTAGGAACAAGTTACCCAAGACAGCACGTATCATGCACCCATAAGTGAAAATTTGCTTTAATAACAATTTTGGTAAGTCACATGTAACCATCACTGTAACCGTAACTGAAATTTTATTTAGGGGCATGTCACAGACTCAATTCCGATCGGATTTGAAAAAAAGTTGTTACTCGTAAAACGCAAAACAATTTTTTTTTTCGGAATGAAATCACTTTCAAAAATCAAAGTGGAATTGAATTGCTAAAAGTGGTTTCATTCCGAAAAAAAGTATTTGCTTTGCGTTTTACGAGTGAACCGCTTATTCCACTTCCGAACGGAATTGAGTCTGTGAGATGACCCTTAATTGCACACTTTTTATGGTTTTCACCTAGTTTTTACACACAACAAAATTTTACTCCAAACTTAAATTGGTCTGAATTGCCATATACACTCAAAAAAAAACCATTAACTTAAACTTTGGAAAAATTTTCTTCAAAATAGTTTATAAATTTTCCCATAATTTAGTTAAATTTAACTAAAATTTTGGAAATTTTCCCAACTTTTAGGAAAAAATTTTAGTTCATGGACTGTTAAATAGGCCATAATTTTCCTTAAGTGGAATTCCCTAATACATGGAAGAAATTCTTACCGCCAAAGAAATTTTCCCTAAATAATTGAAAAAAAGTCTTTATTTTTAAGACATATTTCTAAAAACAAAATTTAGTTCAAAAAATTCAGTTTCAGGACGTAATTTCCTACCAATTAGTTCATCATATTTATCTTCTTTAATTTGAGGAAGTTTTTTCCACAAGTTTAGTAAATTTTTCATAACATGAAATTGTTTAGTTGATTTATTTTTTTTTTTTCATGCTTGCTTGTAGTTCACATTTTGTTTATTATTTGTAGTACATGAATACAAAAGGTTTGGTCTTGTATAACAAGTAATAAATTTAATGTTTACATTTTTTTCTACACATGTATGTGTTAGGAAAAAAATAATATTTTAATCACAACAAAGGCCTTGGCTTTGGCGTGTTTTCCCATAGTCTGGGAACAAACGTTAAAGACAAAGTCTTTGTTGTAATTTAACTTTAAAAACTAATGAAATTTATTACTTGACCATAAGAAACGAACATTTTTTTTATATTTTAAATAAAATATGTACATAATGAGAATTCTGTGTGTATTCACATGCTATTCTATAAATAAACCAATAAAAATATGAAATTAACTAATTTTTAGGAAAAATGTCCTCATCAAGAATGTTTTTTTAACTAAAAAATGGGAAATTTTTTCCCACTTTCTAGTTTAAATTGGTCCTAATTTTTAAGAAAAATATGGACTAAAAAGTAGGAATACATGGCAATGGAGCTAAATCATTATCAATTTTCCTTGGATTTAGTTAATTTTCCCATTTTTTAGTTAGTTTTTTTTCTGAGTGTAAGTAAGGTAAACTATAAAAGACAAAAACGCGATGACTTTAAAAACACGTGCTGCCAAAACGTAGCAACAACGTAGCAATGGAACAACACAAATTACCCTAAATTTCATCTCAAAATTTTAATGACTTGAAAAACTATTTTTCTGTTGCAATTTATATTATAATTTATAAGAAACAGTCAAAAGAAACACTTATACCGAACTTTTCACTTGTAATTTCAATTAGATATAACCAGCATAACACAAACACAAGTTTCAATAACAAAGCAAAAAAAAATATAAAATTATTTTATTTTATTAGAAAAAAGTTAACACACATGTAAAAATTACAATTAGACTAAACACGCGTGGTGTAATAAAACGTCGTATGTTTTTTTTCTGTTTTCTTTCTCTTATTCGCAACGCAGAGTTGTATTTAGTTCTAAAAAATCTTATGATATTTTTTAATGAAATTATGAAAACTAATGAAACAAGTTTCATAAAATTTGTTCATAACAGGCATGAAATTTCAATCAGCTTATGAATTTCTACATTTAAGTAATGACAACAAAATAATGAATCCGTTTCATTAATATCAGGAAGGTTATTTTTTTCAGTGTACAAAAAGGTTCGGACCCAGAAAACATACCCACTAATCCTTATGTATTTTGACCTCCTGAATTCGATTCCGCCATAGTATTTTGTAAATTTTACCAAATTAAAAAATTTTTAAATTTTGTTTCTGTATGTAAAGTTCAAGTCTGATTTATTAAGAAGAAATAAGTGGGCTTTTTAATAATATCCATCAAGTATTGTAGAAGTTAGTTGCATTTGAAAAAAAAAAATGCATAAATTCAGTTTTATTTCGGGTGTGCCGAATGTAACAACCCGAGTAAAAATAATTTAATATGATCTTATATACTTTTATATATTCATATTATTTCATATATGATCATGTGTGACACTATGTCTTGCGAGATAAATTTATATAATAAATTTTGATGTGCGATTTTTTTAAGATATCGCCATACATAATTATATGTTGCAACATCTGGTCCCATGCATCATTCCAAATTTCTAAGTGATTTATATAAAATTTTATATGCCTCCATTATTTTTTAATTTTTACAAGTTTTTTCCAAGAACATATTTTTATCGAAAATATTTGCAACGTGTTTGATATAAAATTTCATATGACTTAATATTTTTTTATTTTTCTAAGATTTTTCGAAGCACCACTTTTTTATCACGAATATTTTCTAAGTGTTTTATATAAAATTTTATATGACTCCATTTTTTAAATTTTTTCTAAGTTTTTTTCAAGGAAAATTTTTTTTTATCGCAAATATTTTCTAAGTGTTTTATATAAAATTTTATATGACTCAATTTTTTAAAATTTTTCTAAGTTTTTTTAAACACAAATTTTTTTGAAAATATTTTCTAAGTGTTTTATATAAAATTTAACATGACTCCATTTTTTGAAATTTTTCTAAGTTTTTTTCAAGAACAACTTATTTTTATTATTTTAATTTTTCAACTTTTTATTAAAAACTAAAAAAAAACATCCGGTTTATAAAATTGTATAAATTTTAATATAATTGGATATAATTTTATATCATTGGATTAGACCAAAACTCGTATCAAAGTCGATATAAAGTTATATAAACTGATATTATTAGATATTATTCGATCAAATCTTATGAAACCATTTTTCGTATAAGATTATATCAAAATAGACACGAACCCATATTAAATTATATATTGTGTCATATCAATTTTTTTACTCTGGAAATACAACTGGTTTTGTATAAAATTGAATTTATATATTTTTGTTCAAATGCATGTAACTTCTCCAATTTTTGATGGGTGTAACTTCTCCAATTTTTGATGGATTTTATTAACAAAAACTCTTATTTTTTTCGTAATTATTCAAAATTGATCTCTACATACAGAAATAAAATTTAAAAAATGTTTAACTTATTGTTAGTCAGATTTACAAAGAAACCGGGTATGTCCACTTTGCGGACTTTCCTTGTAAATTAGTGGAAAACCCAACGATAGAATTCAATTCTGATGAATTGCCAACCAGCAACCAAATTCGAACGAAAAAAATTAAAAAAGCTTTTCTCCAATCCAAAAATCTTCAATATAATAATCAAAATGGATTTTTTACGTAACAAAGCTTTTGCTGAAATTAGTGATCTCAATATTATATACTAAAATTGTCCTTAATTTCCAAATCTGATCAGTAACAATTAAATATCTAAATTGGTTCGGAATTTGCGATTAGATCAGATACAAATACGTATGAAATTAGAACTTAACAGATCAGATTAAAGGATATCAATAAAATGATAATAATCTTGGAAAAGCTTTATTAAATCGAACTTTTTGCCAACCAATGCACCAATTTCAATCAAAAAAGCTTTAATCCAATCCCAAAATCTTTAATTTGATAATCAACAAAGCTATTTTCCAAATCAAAGCTTTTGCTTATAATAATGATCTGGACCGTGATCAAGTAAAACCAAATTTGGCTTTTGTCGATTTTTAGAGTCTCGTTGCTCCTAAACTTAAAAAAAGTGTTTCCATTTTTTTAGTGAGTCAGGATTAGACAAAACTCTTTAATAATGTAATAAAGAAAAACTTTCGTATTTATCTTTAAAACGATAGGCGTTTTGATGTCGTTTATGCATCGTCAATCGTTTTATGTGGTTATACCCTGAATATTATTACTAATTACACTGTACAACAATTTCAAACTTTTCCAAAATAACGGGGCTCCGACGATTGATTCTGGTAAAGGAGACCAAAAAAAGATACACGTGTATCGGCGTTTTGAAAGATCACATCGGAGTATCACTTTGCCCTGTTCTTGCAGTATATTAGTATATAAAACTATGTTTTCTTTACATTTGAGGTAAAGGGTATTTTCAGCAACTTTGTAGAAAATATTATGGCAAATAATTTTGTGGAACATATTAACCCTTTAACTCCCTCCCATAACGGTATTTTTTTGGCTCTATTCCAACAAATCGTAAAAAACACCCCGAAAAAAGGGGTGGGCGGGGGACGAAGTGTTCTACAAAAATGTTGCCCATAAAATTTTACTATATACGCCAGAGCACACCAAAGCCCAAAAATTAACACAAACACCAAAAAAGAGTCAAATTCAGGATTGCACATTAAAAAAATTACAAAAAAAATTAGCCCTTAGTGGGCAATCATGAATTTGACTAATTTTTGGTGTTTGTGTTAAGTTTTCGGCTTTGATGTGTTCCAACATGTATAGTAACATTTTATGGACAACATTTTTGTAGAACATTTTGTACCCGCCCTCCCCCTCCATCGGGGTGTTAAAATAAAATTCCGATGTGATCTTTCAAAACGCCGACACACGTATATTTTTTTGTCTCCACTACCAGAATCAACCGTTGGAACCGCGTCGTTTTTTTAAGTGTTGTTCTATGTTATCTTAAAAAAGCTTTATAAAATCTAACTAATTGGCAACCAATGCTCAAATTAAAACCAAAAAACCTTTCCTCCAATCCAAAAATCTTAAATTTGATAATCAAAAAAGCTTTTTTCCAAAAAAAGAAATTATTAATTTGAATGTTAATTGTATATCTTTGTTTATAATCAGATCGATTGGATATTAAAATTGTTCCCAGTTTACAAACCTGATCAGTAATATCGAAATTGGTTCGGAATTCGGCATTAGATCAGATACAAATGCATTTAAAACAAGAACTTAACAGATCAGATCAAAGAATATAATTATAATGACAATAAAAATTGATAATAAAAAAGCTTTCTCTAATCCAAAAATCTCCAATGTTATAATCTAAAATGCTTTTGTCAAAGTCAAAGCTTTTGTTGAAATTTAAGTTGTAGCGTGTTTTATAGTCGTTCTGTCTCTCCTTATTCCTGACTTACCTTTTTTGCTCACTTGTGTTCATTTCTTCCGTTTATGTTTTTTTTTTAACTTGACCATTGGTGAAATGAGTGTAGAATATAATGTTCTCGGGTTTCTTTTTGCTGTTGTTTCTTTTGCAATCTTTTTTTTTTTTTCTTTCTTTTTTTTAACGATTTAATACACACGCTAACTTGTGCCTTGTTTGACATAATATGCTTTGGTTTTATATGCGAGAGATTATCACAAAGTGATAAACGTCCTTTTTATTTTAAAGACATGCATGCAACATTTATACATGCATATGTTAAGCTTTTTTCCTACTACTTATTGTTGTTGTTGTTGCCCTACTGCTGCCTTTGTTGCTGCTGCTGTTGCAAGTTGTTTGTCATGCATGTGATATGTTGTTGATTTTGTTCGTTTTACCATTTTTTTTTTTTTAATTTTTTGTTGGTTATTATAACAGCAAAAAAACAGTGATTTTATGGTGGAAAATTGTTTTCCTAGAACAACAGGATATTATAAACTGGTTAACACAAGAAACAAAAATTTTGTTTATTTAATTAAAAAATAATTTAATTTTTGTTTAGTTTTAGTAAAGAAAAACTATGGAAATTATGGTATGAATATAATTATTTTGTGAAAGAAATTTTAATATTTATAGAATAAATTGGGCAAAGGGAGCAGAAGAAATCTCAAGAAGAAATTTTTATAGAGAATATTCCATCACTGTAGTTGCAGTTGATTTCATAACCTAACAAAAGAACGAAGGTTGTGAGGTTCTTTATTTATTTTTGATGCGCAAAGATTTCTTTGAAACTTCGACACAAGACAGAAAAAAATGCCTGCGTATTTTGTACTCTTGCCCAAAACTTTAAATCATGATAAAGTTTTGCGGAAGATTTGGGTGTACTTGCCAAAGCAAAGTTTTTTTTAGAAAAAATATGTTATATTACTTTGCTATTCCATGCACAACAAATTGAAATACCAGTCGAGGACCCCATTAAAAAACCAAAAGAGCTGTACATTTCGTAAGTGAGTGCAAAAATAAGTGCAAAAAAGTGTTTTTACATTTTGGAGAGTATAAAAGATTCGTCACCAAAGAATATAACACTCTCACTTGTTTTATGTACATTTGATAATCAAATGCAAAATTTTTATGCGAAAAGCTTAGACTTGGTGAAAAAGTAGTTTTGGTAAAAAAAAATAATTTTTTTTTACGAAAAACAAAATTATGTTAAAAAAAAATTATTTAACCTAAAATTTTTGGTGAAAAAAAATTTTGATGAAAAAACGTTTTTGATGATTTTTTTTTTGATGAAAAGAAAAATTTTTTGATGTAAAAAAAATTGATGAAAAAGAATATGAAAAAAAAATTTTTTGGTGAGAAAAAAGTTGATAATAAACAAGTAGAAAAGTTAAATTCGACTTTGCCGAATCTATGAATACCCTCAATGCATTTTTGATTAGAAATATTTTATTTTGAGTAAAAAACTCTTTTTTTGTAATTTAAAAAAAAAAAAATAAATAAAAAATACTATTTTTTTGGGGTGTAAAATTTTTTTCGAGTGTAATGTTTTTTTACTGTACAAATATTTCTGAGTAAATGCACGTACGTATGTACACAAAATATTGTAATTTTTGTAAAAAAAAAAAAATATTTTTTTGTGTAATTTTTTTTTGAGTGTAAAATTTTTTTGAGTGTAAAATTTTTTTTGAGTGTAAAATTTTTTTCGAGTGTAATTTTTAAGTTACCAATGCTTTTAAAACTAAACAAGTTTAAAAAGCATTGCTTTAAAATTAAACAAGTTTGAAAAGCATTGTTTAGTTACCACCAATGCTTTTTAAACTTGTTTAAACACGTGGCATTTTAGATGAAACTAATCTGAAATTCAGAGTTTTGCTTATAACTTTTGAACCACTGGACCGATTGAGCTGAAATTTAACACCAAATAGACCCGGGGAACGGCAACGATACATGCCAAGCTTCAGTAGTCTCATTATTGTCTTTCGAAAGTTATCGTCTTTTTTATCTCGTAAATTCGCGAAACACCCTTGCCGAAATTTACTCTTTTGCTCATAACTTTTGAACCACTGGACCGATTTGGCTGGATTGCAATACCAACCTGACCACATAAATGACAAACATATATGCCAAACTTCAGTAGCCTCTGTAAAGTCTTTCAAAAGTTAGCGTGTTTTCTACGGACAGACAGACAGACAGACAGACAGACAGACAGACAGACAGACAGACAGACAGACAGACAGACAGACAGACAGACAGACAGACAGACAGACAGACAGACAGACAGACAGACAGACAGACAGACAGACAGACAGACAGACAGACAGACAGACAGACAGACAGACAGACAGACAGACAGACAGACAGACAGACAGACAGACAGACAGACAGACAGACAGACAGACAGACAGACAGACAGACAGACAGACAGACAGACAGACAGACAGACAGACAGACAGACAGACAGACAGACAGACAGACAGACAGACAGACAGACAGACAGACAGACAGACAGACAGACAGACAGACAGACAGACAGACAGACAGACAGACAGACAGACAGACAGACAGACAGACAGACAGACAGACAGACAGACAGACAGACAGACAGACAGACAGACAGACAGACAGACAGACAGACAGACAGACAGACAGACAGACAGACAGACAGACAGACAGACAGACAGACAGACAGACAGACAGACAGACAGACAGACAGACAGACAGACAGACAGACAGACAGACAGACAGACAGACAGACAGACAGACAGACAGACAGACAGACGGACGGACGGACGGACGGACGGACATCGCTAGATCGTCTTAGAATCGATCGAGGATCATAAATATATATACTTTATGGGGTCCTAGACCAATATTTCGAGGTGTTACAAACGGAATGACAAACTTATATATACCCTCTATCACTAGAGTGGAGGGTATAAAAAGAGCTGTACATTTCGTAAGTGAGTGCAAAAATAAGTGCAAAAAAATGTTTTTACATTTTGGAGAGTATAAAAGATTCACCACCAAAGAATAAAAACTCTCACTTGTTTTATGTACATTTGATAAACAAATGGAAAACTTTTATGCGAAAAGCTTAGACTTGGTGAAAAGTAGTTTAGATAAAAACAAGTAGAAAAGTTAAATTCGACTTGGCCGAATCTATGAATACCCTCCACAATGCCCTTTTTAAGTTATAATAAATTTTCTAGAGTGAAAAAATAACATTTTTGAATAGAAATATTTTATTTTGTGTAAAAAAACTTTTTTTTAACTATTTTTTGAAAAAAAAAATAATAATTTACTAAATTTTTTTTTGAGAGTAAAATTTTTTTTGAGTGTAAAATTTTTTTCGAGTGTATTTTTTTTTCTTTTAGTGTAAAAATATTTTTGAGTGCCAAAAATGCGTTGTAAAATATTTTTGTGACTTAATAATGTTTTTAAAACATGTTTAACTGGTTTTCAACACGTGAGTTTAAGGTGAGGCGAATCTGAAATTTACGGTTTTGCTAATAACTTTTGAACCACTGGACCGATTTGACTGAAATTCAATACGGATCAGCCAAAAGGAACGACAAATATATATGCCATACTTCAGCACCCTCAGAATTGCCGTTCGAAAGTTACCGTGTGTTTTATCTCGTAAATTCCAGAAAAACCCTTGCCGAAATTCACTCATTTGCTCATAACTTTTGAACTACTGGACCGATTTGGCTGGATTGCAATACCAACCTGACCCGGTAAATACCCAACATATATGTCAAACTTCAGGAGCCTCCATAAAGTCTTTCAAAAGTTAGCGTGTTTTCAACGGACAGACAGACAGACAGACGGACGGACGGACGGACGCACAGTGGGCCAAAGTACCATTCTGGTGTTTAAAAAATTATATCTCCTAAACTATTTGTCAGAAAAATAAAAGTTCAATTGAGAAAATTTAGTAGAGGATGTAGGCTTTCAGAATATCATAACTTGAAATACCCTGTTTCACAACACGGTTACCGAAAAGAGTGCCAAAGAGCAATGCCATATCGTCATATATAAAATCGTGTGTGCAACTGTTACTATGAGATCTATCCAACTAAAAATTACACCTTAGATATGGTTCAAGCTTTTATGCGTTTTTATTTGCATTTGCTAACGGTAGATGGCGCTGGTATTAAGCTTTTAAACAAATTCTTATATTAAGTACGATTTGACAGCAGTTCAGATTATATGTATGTTACGTCAAAAAAAAAAATTATGAATGGACCCGATAGGTGGCGCTGGGGTGGATTTATTTGAAATATTAATGTATAATATGCAAATTTATTCAAACTCAGAACCTAACATTAACTTAAAAAATAAAACCAAAACAATATGTATTTTTTCAACCAATCTTAAAAAAATGGTTTATTGATATTTTTTAATTGCTGAACAGAAAATTTTAGGCATAGATATTAGGATATTTGAAGGTACGGACAAGAATAATGTTCTCTTTGCAATTAAATCGTAGTAGAATATATATTATCGTAGTAAAATATATATTTGTTTAATAATTATTGTTGAAAAAGCGCTGGTACTTTAACTAAAACAAAATTTTCTTTGAATTAAATCAGAGAAGGACTAATATAATTTATTATATCTCTAAAAACCAATATTTACACTAGTAGAAACTCTCATTATTTTCAGTCATTCACGTTTATTTTTCTTTCGTGTTTATTTATTTTTGGGTTTTAATTTTTTTCAAACTGTTTAGTGATTCAATATTTGCAAACTTAATACCGTAACATGTTATTTTTAGGGGCTTTTAATTATTAATTTGTTTGTTCCTTTCAAAGAATTAAAAAAAAAGTACAAAAGTACCAAAAAAAGTACAAAAGTACCAAAAAAAGTACAAAAGTACCAAAAAAAGTACAAAAGTACCAAAAAAAGTACAAAAAAGTACCAAAAAAGTACCAGAAATAAAAACCAAAAAAGGGACCAAAAAATACCTTTCCAACGGTGTCTCATATGTATGAGTAGGATCATTCAAAAGTACCAAAATATTTAAAAATCATGTACAATTACAACAACTTGACATCGGCATATTTTATAAAAAAAATTGTGTAAACCGCACGGGCAGACTAGGGCAGCCAACTTTTTATCTGTGAGTACTTTATTAGTTGTAGTTTAAAATAAAATTAGTCTTGAGGGTGACATTTGCTGAGCACTTTTCTAATCTCTTTGAATATTTAAAGGTATGTGCTTAAATGAGGTTTATCCAACTTAACTGCAGGGGCGACCCCTCAGAGGTAGGTAACATCAATGAATGTTTTTTTTTTTACAAACTTGGGTCGTCCCTTCATCAAAAAAAATTAATAAGTTAAACCAACCGGTAATACAATTAATATAACGTGACAACAAATTTGCATCTTCAAAAAGGTGAGTTTTCAATTTTTTTATTTCCAATGTTTGAAGCCCTGTATCTTTCTTAATAGTGTACCAATCCTAAAACTATTAATGGATTTATATGCAGCCACTGTCTAAGATTAATCCTGTTATGTTCAGTTTTTAATGAGAAATAGTTATTTTTTTATTTTTTGGACGCTAGATTGGGGATTTATCCCACTGTGGGACGGACGGACGGACGGACGGACGGACATCGCTAGATCGACTTAAAATCGATCAAGGATCATAAATATATATACTTTATGGGGTCCTAGACCAATATTTCGATGTGTTACAAACGGAATGACAAACTTATATATACCCTCTATCACTAGAGTGGAGGGTATAAAAAAATGATTTTTTTTCACGAAAAACAAAATTATGTTAAAAAAACTTTAATGAACCCAAAATAAAATTTTTGGTGAAAAAAAAATTTTGATGAAAAAACATTTTTGATGAATTTTTTTGATGAAAAGAAAAATTTTTTGATGTAAAAAAAAAATTGATGAAAAAAAATATGAAAAAAAAAATTTTTTGGTGAGAAAAAAATTAATAATAAAAAATTTGATAAAAAGAAATTGATGAAAAAAAATTTAATAAAAAAAATTTATGAAAAAATAAAAATTTTATGAAAAAAAAATTTGATGAAAAAAAAAAAAAAAAAAATAAATTGATGGGGAAAAAAAATTGATGGAAAAAAAATTTATGAAAAAAAAAATTTTGATGAAAAAAAAAATGATGAAAAAAAAAATTTTATGAAAAAATGAAAATTTGATGAAAAAAATGTTTGATGAAAAAAAAAAATTAATGGAAAAAAAATTTAGGAAAAAAAAAATTTGATGAAAAAAAAAATTTATGAAAAAAACAAATTTGAGGAAAAAAAATTAATGAAAAAAAAAGTTTGATGAAAAAAAAAATTGATGAAAAAAAAATTTGATGGAAAAAAAAATTGATGAAAAAAAAAATAATGATGAAAAAATTATGAAAAATTTTTTTTTTTTTGACAAGTAATTATGTTGCTTTTTATTCACCAGCGGGTTTATTCAAAACGGGTTTATTCACCACGAGGTGAATTATTATCCAAGTTACAAACCCAAGTTACAAACCCAAGTTATTAAAATTTTTTTGTTTTAAGAAAATTCTTGTTTTCTTTTTCGTTAATTGATAGCTTATATAGTCAAACTAAGGTGGCGTCCTGCAACTTTTTTAAAATTAGACACCAGCCTAAAAGCATTATCATGTTAAAAAATCTAAGATCGACATTTCAGAGCTTATTGGTCTTAATTCAGTTTTAATGTACTAACCGACAATATTTACAAAGTCTCAGAGGTGGTTTGATGTATTTTCGGCATGATACATCGCATAATCTATTACTATCCCTGTGATCTTATCCATATTCAAATCAATTTCTTAATATCTGTTCAAATTTTCGAAATTCTGTTATTTTAATCTACATATCCATTAACTTCATTTACGTGATAAAGCTCATATATATAATTCAAAAGCTTATATCAAATCTTAACAACTGTAAATGTTAGAAAATAATTTCTCTATTCCCTACCTAACCTAAAAATATTTCAAATCACTGCATTGTTTATTACTTGACATTTCAAACATACAAAATAAGTCAGTACTTGTCTACATTACTGTTGAATTTCTTATTTACTTGTCCTTTAGACTTAATATACAATATATCTTAAAGAAAAAAGTACAAACTGAAAAAAAAACCCAAAATGAACATAGTTAATATTGCGTGTTTGTCACTTGTCAACCTGCAATGTCGTCAGTCAGAAGAGTATTGTACTTTTTTTCGTTCTGTATGTATGACATTTCTTACATTAAACATGGCTGGAGGAATGGAAGCCAAAGAATAAAACATAAAAAACAAGTAGAAAAATTAAATTCGACTTGGTCGAATCTATGAATACCCTCCACAATGTTATCTGGTAGTAATTTTCTAAAAAAAATTCAAAAAATTGCATTACAAATTATTTTGAGTCAAACTTTCTTTTAATCAATCAAATTTTTTTGAGTGTAAAATTTTTTTGACTGTCAACATTTTTTTGAGTCTGCCATTTCATAAAAAAAAAATAATAATGTGTACATTTTTTTTTTTGAGTGTAAATATTTTTTTAGTGTACAATTTCTTTGAGTAACAAATTACTTTGTAAAATATTTTTGTTGTTTTATACCTATATGTAATACAAAAAAAAAAAACTATTTCACATATTTTCCTCTTTTTATATCACCATCCTCTTCTTAAAAATCCAAAAACAAATTACCATTCAATCATACACATACTTTATTTGATTTTTTCCCGTTACATACAGTTACACTAACAATAACAAAACAATAACAAATATTTACTTGTCTAACAACTAAACTGCACCCCACGACAAGAAAACAAACAACAACAAGTTTTACAAAACTGGTATTTCACCATGCTTTTAAAACTTGTTTAACGAGTTTTCAACAGTTTAAGGTGAAACAAATCTGAAATTCAGTGCTTTGCTTATAACTTTTGAACCACTGAACCGATGTTGCTGAAATTCAAAACCAAATAGCCTTTGGAAACGACAAATATATATGCTAAGCTTCACCCCCCTCAGAATTGTCTTTCGAAAGTTATAGTGGTTTTAATCTTGTAAATTCAAAAAATACCCTTGCCGAAATTTACTCTTTTGCTCATAACTTTTGAACCACTGGACCGATTTCGCTGGATTGCAATACCAACCTGACCCGGTAAATGTAGAATATATATGTCAAACTTCAGGAGCCTCTGTAAAGTCTTTCAAAAGTTAGCGTGTTTTCAACGGAGAGACAGACAGACAGACGGACGGACGGACGGACGGACATCGCTAGATCGACTTAAAATCGATCAAGGATCATGAATATATATACTTTATGGGGTCCTAGACCAATATTTCGATGTGTTACAAACGGAATGACAAACTTATATATACCCTCTATCACTAGAGTGGAGGGTATAAAAACAGAATTGACCAACACAAAACAGCTAAAGAAAACATTAGTATAAATTGTGTCTTTTTATAAATTGAAAAAATCTTATGACAACTTTGTCCAATTTCAATTTGACAAAATACATAAATCAATGTTTTATGTTTTTATTGTTACTTATTACTACTACAACTTGCTACTCGTACGATTAAACTGTAGAATATGAAGGGGATTCTTAAGGTTTTAAGTTAAGGGAACAGTCAATTTGTTAAATAAATTATTGAATTAGATTTAAAGTTTAAAGTTTTTGAAAAGCTTCATATATTAAAAAAAAGCTTTTTTTACAAATTTAAATTTAAAAAATTTTGATTAACAATATCATAAATAAGCTTTTATTTGGAGTTTTAATGTAATTTTTCATAGGTACTTGTACACTAAAAGCTTTGAAAAGCTTTAAACTTAAATTTGTTTACAAAAAAAAAATACAAAAAATACGAGTATTTTAAAAATAAACTGATAAACAAATTTTAAACTAAAAAGCTAATATTCTAAATTTTAATATGACTTATCAGAGATACTTGTTATTTAAAAGCTTTAATTTTAAACACTTATAAAATTTAGATTTAAGAAATTTTACCACAAAATAAGAGCTTTTAAAAATATATATAAAATAAAAACACCAGTTTAATCAAAAAAGCTTTAAGTTTAAGAATTTAAAAGTATATTCATATAAAAAGCTTTGAATTAAAACATTTTTTAAATTTATTTTTAATAAATTTTGCTATAAAAATTTTAAAATTATTTATTTTTAAACAAATAAAAAAGATACTTTCATATTGTCTTTATTTATGGAAATGTTTTTAAAATATTAAAGCTTCTTTCAATGCCAATTTTAGCATTGGTCCTAAAGTTTGTTTTAAAAAGCTTTTTTAATATAAATAATGCCCTTTTTGTACTCTTGCCCAAAAAATTAAATCATGATAATGTTTTGCGGAAGATTTGGGTGTACTTGGCAAAGCAAAGTTTTTTGTTAGAAGAAATAATGTTACATTAATTTGCTATTTCATGCAAAATGAATGGAAATATCAGTCGATGACCCCATTAAAAAACCAAAAAAGCTCTACATTTGGTAAATGAGTGCAAAAATAAGTGCAAAAAAATAGTTTTTTCATTTTGGAGAGTATAAAAGTTTCGGCACCGAAGAATTTAACACTATCACTTTTATGTACATTTGATAAACAAATGGAATTTTTTTATGTGAAAAGCTTAGACTTATTGTTAGTTAAAAAAGAGTTTTGGTAAAAAACGGGAAATTTTTTTTTAACGAAAAACAAAATTATGATAAAAAAAATTTAATGAAAACAAAATTTTTGGTGAAAATATTTTTGATGAAAAAAAGTTTTTAATGAAGAAAAAAAAAAATTTATAAAAAAAAGTTTGGATGAAAATAAAAACTTTTTTTTTGAACAAAAAAATGCGAAAAAAAAATTTTTGATAAAAAAAAAATTTTAATAAAAAAAATTTTTTTGATGAAAAGAAAATTTTTTGGAAAAATTGATGAAAAAAAAAAAAAAAATTTGATGAGAAAAAAAATGATAATAAAAAATTTGATATAATAAGAAATTTGATAAAAAAAAAAAAATTACAAAAAAAGTTGATGAAAAAAAATTATGAAAATAAATCATGAAAAAAAAAAAATTTTGATGAAAAAAAAATTTGATGAAAAAAAAAAAATTATGAAAAAAAAAAATGATGGGAAAAAAAATTTGATAAAAAAAAACAAAAAATTGATGAAAAAAAAAATTAAAAAAAAAAAAATTTGATGAAAAAAGAAATTTAATAAAAAAAAATTTGATAAAAAAATTATGAAAAAAAAATTATGGAAGAAAAAAAAAAAATTTAATGAAAAAAAAAATTATGAAAAAAAAAAATTATGAAAAATACATATATTACTTTTTATTCACCAGCTGGTGAAAAACGTTTTTATTCACCACAAGGTGAATTATTATACAAGTTACAAATATTTTTGGTTTTAAGAAAATGAAAATAGTAATTCTTATTTTCTTTTTTGTTAATCGTTAGCTTAAATAGTCCTGCAACTTTTTTAAAATTAGACAGCAGCCTAAAAACATTATCATGTTAAAAACTTTTATATTCTGAGACCCTTTTTAAAGCAACTATAAAAACAACGGTCATATTTAGGTTTTTTATTTATGTGGGAAAAGCTTTATTTTTCTAAAAGATTTCAATTAAATGAGAAAAAAAATCTATATTTTTTTTTTAATTTCGACTTTTGGCTATTTTAATGCATTAAAGCTTTTTTATACCCTCCAACCACAGTATGGTGGTATACTCACTTTGTCATTCCGTTTGTAACGCATCCAAATATAGGTCGGGGACCCCATAAAGTATATATATTATCAATCCATGATCGATTCTAAGATATACTGTGAATGTCCGTCCGTCCGTTCGTCTGTCTATAGATGGCACGATACAGTCCAAAATAAAAGAGCTAGCCTCATGCAATTGAATTGAATTGAATGAATATGTCTTATGGTCCTAGGCAGGTTAAGTTCCTAAATGGGCAAAATCGGCTCAGGGGGAAAAAAGTTCCCCCTTGAAGAACTGAACCAACCTCTGACAAAATACTCTTTTTTTACGTGTTTTTTGTATTTTTGTTAAATATTTATTTTTAAGAAATTTTACTATTAAAAATTAAACAAGATTTTTTAACCCAATTAAAAAAGTAATTGTCATATTGTCTTTATTTATAGAAAGGTTTTTATAATATTAAAGTTTCTGTCAATGCCAATTCCAGCATCTGGTCAAATATTTATTTTAAAAGAGCTTTTTTAACATAACAAAACTTTTGTATTCTGAGACCCTTTTTTAAGCAAACATTAAAAAAGCTTATATTTTTTTTTTTATTTATGTGGGAAAGCTTTATTTTCTAAAAAAATTTCAATTAAATTAGAAAAAAATCTACATTTTTTATAAGTTTCTGAAAGAAACCCGACTTTGGCTATTTTAATGCATCAAAGCTTTTTTATAATAACACTGCTTCTTTTCAGGTCACAAAATTCAACGATCCAATTTATTTGTTCAATTTAAGCAAACACAAAAAAAGCTTTTATTTTGAGTTCAAACATAATTTTTCATAGGTACATATATAAAAATTTGTATGTATATTAAACACTTTTAAAAGCTTTTTAAACCTTTAAATTAAAATTTATAAAAAGTTTTAGGTTTTAATATGACTTTTCGTGAATTTTAGAATAGATTGTATGAATTTCCCAATATGGAACTAAGAAAACTGCGTTTTAGGTTTTTCAATTTTTCAATATGTGGGCTTAGGAGGCGTGGTCAAATACTGGATAAATTATAAAATTTGTGTCGAGTTGCCTTGTTTAAATATTTATCAAATTAAAACGGAATGCACCACAATCTCAAACATTTACGTTCTTGTATAGTTTTGTGTGGGCTATCCAATAAAAACTTTTTTGTTGGAAAATTTTCAGAACCCTTTTTGAAATTTCCCATTTCTTAAAAGGTCATTTATTAAAAACCCGGCCACTTTTTTTTTAAGTTTAGATGTTTGTCTATCCACACAAAAAATTCTGTTTTTCGATTTTTTTCAAGAAAATCGCATTTGAATATTAAATTTCTTAACAATTTTGTAATTTGCTTGTATTTTCTTGTTTCAACGTAACGAATGAGTTTTAACTATTTACTTTAATGTTATTCATACGCTATGTAGAAACAAGAAAAATACAAGCAAATTACTAAATTGTTATAAAATTCAAAATTCAACTGCGATTTTCTCGAAAAAAAAAACCAAAAACACATGCCTGAATTTTTTTCTGAGGATAGTCAAACATCTAAACTTTAAAAAATTAAAAAAGTGGACGTATTTTTGATAAATTGACTTTTTTAAAAAATGGAAAATTTCAGAAAGAGTTTTGAAAATTTTCCAAAAAAAAAACTTTAATCGATAGTACATACAAAACTATACAGTAATGTAAATTTTTGAGATTGTAGAGTTCCGCTTTAATTTGATAAATATTTAAACAAGGTACTCGACACAAATGTGACCATTTTTCCAATATTTCACCACGCCTCCTAAGCCCAGTTTTTGAAAAAAAATGAAAAACGCATGTTTTTTTTTCGCTGGACATTTGGTGTGGAATGCCTCATGTCTATTAAAAGCTTTAAGTTAAAACACTTTTTTATTTTTTTTAAGGCATTTTCAAAAAAACAAACGATATTTAAAACTTAATCAAAAAAATAAACGCCAGTTTAACCAAATAGCTTTTAGTTTAAGTTTTCACATGCACATTTATTTAAAAAGATTTAAATTTAAACAGTTCAAAAATTTATTTTATCAATTAATTATGCTATAAAAAATTTAAAAACAAATTTTTTATACAAATAATAAAAGATATTTTCAAAAAAGTTTCTTTCAATATCAGTTCTAGCAACTGTGTGATATATTTGTTTTAAAAGAGATTTCAAAATAAAACACAATTTTTATATTCTTAGAACCTTTTTAAAATCAAAGCAACCATTGAAAGCTTATAGTTAAACAATTTTTTTATTTATGTGGGGGAAAAGCTTTGTTTTCTAAAAGCTTTTAATTTAAATAGGAAAAAATCTACAGTTTTCAAAAATTTCTGAAAGAAATCAGGATTGTTAAAAAATTAGGATATTGTTGACCTGTGATATCAACCATCGTTAACCATCATCAGGGATTTTCAAAAAAAAAGTTTTTCCGTGAGTTGAAAGCTCATAGCTGGTGTGCAAGTTTTTGTCAAACTGAAGAAAAATTTTCAAAGCTCTAAGCTTTATATGTATTCGCAATATTTTCTTTTTTAACGTCTGACTTGAACTTCAATAAAGAATTTCTAGTAAGACTCTGTTATCTAAAAGCTCTTATGTTTCCCCCACTTTAAGACTCCCTGCCTATAAAGTACTTTACTTCACAACCGGCAAATGTGTGTATAGAATTTCTTTTCATATTTTTTGTTGTTTGGAAGTTCATTGAATGTTTATAAGGTATTTTTTTTTTGTTTGTTAAAATTGTTACAAAAAAAATATAAAAAATAAAGTAACACAGAGACATAAACAGTAAACCATAAATTATAACATAAACATTACAACATAACAACAATATTTTACAAACTTTTATACAATACAAACTTGTCTTATACATTTTTGATTTGATTTGTTTTTTTTTTTTTTTGAACAATTTTGAACACGAAAGACAATTATAATGATAAGTTTGTCGATGGGAGTTTATAGCAGGTCTCTTCCAAATCATGTAGCCAAACGTGATGGAAATTTTACACAAAATAAGGTGTTGACAGTGTTAAGTTATTGGAATTTTAATCATACTTTTATAATTTCTAATTATTCCACATAAAGATTGGAAACGAAAACAAATTTAACCAAAAAAATTAATTTTT
This sequence comes from Pegoplata infirma, assembly GCA_963921195.1. Classification (NCBI taxonomy): domain Eukaryota; kingdom Metazoa; phylum Arthropoda; class Insecta; order Diptera; family Anthomyiidae; genus Pegoplata; species Pegoplata infirma. The sequence continues at coordinate 222,772,420 of OY992538.1, forward strand.
GTAAGGTACCTCAAAATTTTTTTGAAAATTATAAAGATGGGCGAAACCGACCATGGATAACATTACACTTTTCAGAAAATTAAAAAGGACCAACACCAGAATAAATTACCTATTACGAGTTTTCTTATTGAAAAATTATCTATTAAAATATCAAAAAACAATAAACTAAAAAAAAAATAATTGTAAGGTAGGGGTGTTCGGCTTATCGGCCATATCGGGGATATATGGGGTTCAAAAAATAGGTAAAAAAAATAGGTAAAACAAGTAGAAAAGTTATATTCGACTTTGCCGAATCTATGAATACCCTCCACAATGCCTTTTTAGTATATTTTTTAACGTGAAAAAAATTAACAATTTTGATTAGAAATATTTTATTTTGAGTAAAAAACTTCTTTTTTGTCATTTAAAAAAAAGAAAAATTACTAATTTTTTTTTTGAGTGTAAAACTTTATTTCGATTGTAATGTTTTTTTTACTGTAAAAATATTTCTGAGTGAATGCACGTACGTACCCAAAATATTGTAATTTTTGTAAAAAAAAAAAAAAAATTTTTTTAAGTGTAAATTTTTTTTGAGTGTAAATTTTTTTTCGAGTGTAGTTTTTGAGTTACCAATGCTTTTAAAACTAAACAGGTTTGATTGAGCTGAATTCAATACCAAACAGACCTGATGAACGAAAAAAATACTTGACAAGTTTCAGTAGTCTCATTATTGTCTTTCGAAAGTTATCGTGTTTTTTATCTCGTAAATTCGAAAATTACCCTTGCCGAAATTTACGCTTTTGCTCATAACTTTTTGGCTGGTGTCTAATTTTAAAAAAGTTGCAGGACGCCACCTTAGTTTGACTGTATAAGCTAACAATTAACGAAAAAGAAAACAAGAATTACTATTTTCATTTCCTTAAAACCAAAAATGTTAATAACTTGGGTTTGTAACTTGGATAATAATTCACCTCGTGGTGAATAAAATCGTTTTACACCACCTGGTAAATAAAAAGTAACATAATCATTTTTCAACAAAAAAATTTTTTTTTCATCAAATTTTTTTTTTCATCAAAAATTTTTTTTTCATCAATTTTTTCCATAATTTTTTTTTCCATCAAAATTTTTTTTCCCATCAAAATTTTTTTTTCCATCAATTTTTTTTTTTTCATCGATTTTTTTTTTCATTAAACTTTTTTTTTTCATCAAATTATTTTTTCATTATTTTTTTTTTCATTCATTTTTTTTCCATCAATTTTTTTCACCTCGTGGTGAATTAAACCGTTTTACACCAGCTGGTGAATAAAAAGTAACATAATTATTTTTCAACAAAAAAAAATTTTTTTTTCATCAAATTTTTTTTTCATCAATTTTTTTTTCCGTCAATTTTTTTTTCCATCAAATTTTTTTTTTCATCAATTTTTTTTATCATTTTTTTTTTTTTTTTTTTATTAAAACAAATAATTGCATGTAAAATAATTACAAATCTTTTGTTTACTAAGTAAAACTACAACTAGTTCAAACTGAGAACTATCTAGTAGTATTATTCTATTGATATATGATTTAAAAATGATGATCTAAGGCAAATTTACCCCAAGCAGATCAATGGGTTTTGTACGAACCAATCTTCTTTCGTTAGATGGATTAAAGATTTTTTATCATGGATTTTTTTTTTCATCATTTCTTTTTCGTAATCTTTTTTTCATTAATGTTTTCATCATTTTTTTTTTGCATCAAATTTTTTTTTTATACATTTTATTTTTTTCATCATTTTTTTATCAATTTTTTTTTTTATAAATTTTTTTTTCATCAAATTTTTTCATCAATTTTTTTTTTTTTCATCAATTTTTTTTTTCATAAAATTTTTTTTTCATAAATTTTTTTTATCATATTTTTTGATGAATTTTTTTCGCCAATTTTTTTTATCAAATTTTTTATTATCAATTTTTTTCTCATCAAAAGTGTTTTTTTTTCATATTGGTTTTACATAAATTTTTTGTTTACATCAACAAATTTTTTTTTTCATCAAAAACTTTTTTTCATCAAAATTTTTTTTCACCAAAAATTTTGGGTTCATTAATTTTTTTTTAACATAATTTTGTTTTTCGTGAAAAAAAAATATTTTTTTTTACCAAAACTACTTTTTCACCAAGTCTAAGCTTTTCGCATAAAAATTTTCCATTTGTTTATCAAATGTACATAAAACAAGTGAGAGTGTTATATTCTTTGGTGCCGAATCTTTTATACTCTCCAAAATGTAATAACACTTTTTTTCACTTATTTTTACACTCACTTACGAAATGTACAGCTCTTTTGGATTTTTAATGTGGTCCTCGACTGATATTTCAAATCGTTTTGCATGGAATAGCAAAGTAATATAACATTATTTTTTCTAAAAAAACTTTGCTATGGCAAGTATACCCAAATCTTCCGCAAAACATTGTCATGATTCAATTTTTTGGTCAATAGTACAAAATTCGCAGGGATTTTTTTTTGATTTTTTAGCCATTTCTTCCTAATATACAAAATTTCCGAATCTTTGAGCCGGTTTTGGTCAAAAAATTCGTACATGAATTTTGGCCGAAATGCTTAATTTTTTCTAACTTTGACCGCTGGTTGCCGACTGAAGATGACCTTGCGAAATTTTTTCTTAAATTTTCCCACAATCAGCTCTAATGTGGCCATAGTTTGGCAGGTATTACTACATGAAGTTCGAATATTTAAATTTGACGGGATGCTCTAATGGATAGTCCTATATGAAACTAAAAAAATTGCGTTTTTGGTTTTTCAATTTTTCAAAAACAAAAGAAGGCGTGGCCAAATATTTATCAAATTAAAACAGAATGCACCACAATCTCAAAAATTTACATTCTTGTACAGTTTTGTGTAGGCTATCGACTAAATTCTTTTTTTTTTTTTTGAAAATTATCAGAACCTGCTCTGAAATACTCCATTTTTAAAAATGTCAATTTATCAAATATACGGCCACTTTTATTTCTTAATTTTTTTTTCGAAAGTTTAGATGTTTGTCTATTCACTCAAAAAAATTCAGACATGTGGTTTTCGTTTTTTTTTTCGAGAAAATCGCATTTGAATTTTGAATTTCATAACAATTTAGTAATTTGCTTTTATTTTCTTGTTTCGACATAGCGTATGAGTAACATTTATGCAAATATTTAATACTTATTCGCCATCTTAAAACAAGAAAATACAAGCAAATTACAAAATTGTTATGAAATTAAATACTCAAATGCGATTTTCTCGTAAAAAACGAAAATCACAAGTCTGATTTTTTTTGTGTGGATAGACAAACTTTCAAAAATTAAAAAAAAAAAAATGCGTGCGAATTTTGTACTCTTGCCCAAAACATTAAATCATGATAATGTTTCGCGGAGGATTTGGGTGTACTTGCCAAAGCAAAGTTTTTTTAGAAAAAATATTGTTATATTACTTTGCTATTCCATTCAAAACGAATTGAAATATCATTCGAGGACCACATTAAAAAACCAAAAGAGCTGAACATTTCGTAGGTGAGTGCAAAAATAAGTGCAAAAAAGTGTTTTTACATTTTGGAGAGTACAAAAGATTCGGCACCAAAGAATATAACACTCTCACTTGTTTTATGTACACTCAGAAAATTATGTAAGTTACTACATGTTAGTTGTTTCCATATTTTACAGTAATTAGTTGTTTTCAACTACAAAGTCAGTTGTTTTTGTATGAAAAATATCAAACAACTATTTCTGTTAGTTATTTTAAGTCGTTTTTTTGAATAACTTACAAAAAAGTACTGTAATGTAGTAACAATTAAGTATTTAAAGTAGTTAATTTTATTTTTTTTATCTCTGAAAAATTTTGGTTTTTTAAAAAAAAAAAAAAAAAACTTGGAAAAAATTTGGTCTTCAGTTTTTTTTCTAAAAAATGTTTTAAAAAAAAAAAATTATATATTGATTATTTTATTTTTACTACATTTTAGGGTTTTTGACTATAAATGTTAGTAGTTTTTACTACATAAGTCAGTTGTTTTTTGTCAGTTAAAATAACTAACATTGTTAGTTGATTTAACTGAAAAAGTAGTTGACCCCAAAACAACTTACAAAGTAGTTATTTTAACTGACATTTTCACTTGATTTTACTAACATAATTTTTTGAGTGTACATTTGATACACAAATGGAAAATTTTTATGCGAAAAGCTTAGACTGTGAAAAAGTAGTTTTGGTAAAAAAAAATGATTTTTTTCACGAAAAACAAAATTATGTTAAAAAAAAATCAATGAACCCAAAATTTTTGGTGAAAAAAAAAATTGATGAAAAAAAGTTGTTGATGAATTTTTTTAATGAAAAGAAAAATTTTTTGATGTAAAAAGATTGATGAAAAAAAAAAAATTTGGTGAGAAAAAATTGATAATAAAAAATTTGTTAAAAAAATTAGATGAAAAAAAATTTATGAAAAAAAATGTTATAAAAAAAATTATGAAAAAAATTTTTGATGAAAAAAAAATTTGATGAAAAAAAAATAATGAAAGAAAAATTGATGAAAAAAAAATTTGATGGAAAAAAAATTCATGAAAAAAAAATTTTATGAAAAAAATTTTTGTTGAAAAATAATTATGTTACCTTTTTTTCACCAGCTGGTAAAAAAAGGTTTTATTCACCACGAGGTGAATTACTTATCCGAGTTACAAACCTAAGTTATTGAAATTATTGGTTTCAAGAAAATGAAAATAGTGATTCTTGTTTTCTTTTTTGGTAATTGTTAACTTATATTGTCAAACTGAGGTGACGTCCTGCAACTTTTTTAAAATTACACACCAGCCTAAAAACATTATCATGTTAAAAAAAAGTGGCAGGTTTTTGTATAAATTTAATTTTTAAAAAATGGAAAATTTCAGAACAGGTTCTGAAAATTAACCCAAACAAAACATTTTAGTCGAAAGCTCATACAAATCTATTCCGTATTAATTTGATAAATATTTAAACAATGCAACTCGACATATATTTGATCATTTTTCCAATATTTTACCACGCCTCCTAAGCCCAGTTTATGAAAAATTTAAAAACTAAAAACGCACTTTCTTTTCAACTCAAAATTTATTTGTTTAAAAAAAAAAGAAAACTTGGGAATTCTGAATGGTATTCACGATTCCGCCATAGTCGAATTGAATTTTTGTACTTCACAGAAAAAAAATATTTGCCAATGAACGAAATTCATAGTATTTATGAACAGATTTATAAAAACAATGAATTTTTTCATTAAATTCTTGAACTTTTTAATAGTATTTATGAAAAATTTTTAAAATGTCTCAAATTTCACATATTACAATTTATTCATAAATACTATGAAAAAGTTTCTAAGTATTATGAAAAAGTTATTAAATTGTATGAATTTGTTCATAAATACTATAAAAGTCGTTAATTGGATTTTATTTTGTGTGCTGTTTTGTTTTTAAAAATGTTACATCTATCACCACAAACTCAAAATACCCGTTCCATTTAATGGCTACAAAAAAAAAAACAAATAAATAAATATTCGAAATCATATCATTCCTCCATTTATGATTGATATTTAATTCAGTGATTCATGGTTTAATTGCTAATGAAAATCACGTAATATTCACATAAATTTTGTATTACTTTACATTACAATAATATTAATAATTATGGTTTAAAATCAATTCAATTTAAAAATACAGAAAAAAAATTTAATACCAAAAATTCTTCTTCACTTAATAATGCACATTGTGTTTTTTTTTTCTGTATGTCTGTAAGTAATTTAATGATTTTAATCATTAATGCATGACACATTTTGTTATGGTTTATTGTCGTTATTTTATGTTATGAATATGGTTGGTGTTTGGTTTTTTTAAATAAAAAAACAAGTAAAAATAAATAAATTCGAATTGGCCGATTTCGTAAGTTCCCTACACTGCGGGAAAATATTTTGAATATAAATTTTTAGCGAAAAAAAAACATTTAAACAATTCCGACCTCGAGCTTAAAAATTTATTGCTTTTATAATATTTTGAATAAAAATTTTCAGCGAAATTAAAATAAATAAAAAACAATTTAAAAACGCTGACCTCGAGCTTGAAAATTTATTGCTTTTATCATATAGAAAAAAATGGAAATGCAAAATTTTTTTGTGAGTAAACAAATTTTGGCAACAAATTTTTGTAAAAAAAAATTTTTGAGTAAAATTTATTTCGGGTGTAATTTTTTTTCAATGTAAAAATTTCTTTGGGTAACAAAAACACTTGGTAAAATATTTTTGTGGCTTACAATTATCTTTTAAAGTGTGTTTAGCATAAATGTAAATTCGCGATAAAGCCCATCCAAAATCTTAGAAATTTCGGACGATTTTTAGCCATTTCTTCTTAACCACTAAACCAATATCGCTGAATTGCAATACCAACCTGAAGGAAACAATCACAAATATATGGGTTAAGTATCAGCAATTTCTAGCACTTTTTTCAAAAGTTACCGTGATTACAACAGACAAACAAATATCGCAAGATTGTCTTCAAATCCATCATATATATTATGAGGTCTTACAGAGATGTTATTAAATGTTACGAATGGAATGTAAAGCTTATATGTATATGGGTGAAATCAAAAAATGTCAGTGTTTTTGAGCCAAAATTGTACAAACAAAAAATTTTAATTTTTGATAAATTTTTTTATTAAAATCGATAGGTTACATCACTACTAATGTAACTATAAAAAATCTCTTCTACAAATTGTTTCAAACAAATTTTATCGACAATTTTATGATTTTTTTGGTGACGGAGTTTACATTCACCGTAGAAAAATACATTAAATTTTTAAAATTTTTTTTGAAAACATTTTATTGTAATTTAAAAAACTTATTTATGTAATTACTAATAATTTTTGTAATGAGGATTTTTTTCTTGTTTTTGTTATTAAAGATTTTACAGTTATTTTTTTTTTAACAGGATTTTTCTAAGAAAATGTAAAATAAATTTATTATTATATATGTTAAAATGAGTTTTTTTTTATTTTTTGAATGACTAATGTTAATATTTTCATCGGTTTTAACAACTACATAAAGTTTTTTATTGCTATCTGCAAAAAAAAAAAAAAAGTTGACGGAGTTTACAGAGACGGAGTTTACATTTCGTCACTTTTCGCACTTTTTTTCAAAAACTATTTGTCGGAAATTGGTTTCCGAAAAAAAATCATTAGATGTCAACTAGATACGTCAAAATATGACGCTATTTCAGATACACGCTAAGTAGTTTTGTTGTAAACGTGGAGACGGAGTTTACAGCATTTTTCGATTTTTCATTTATGATTTAGCTTTTCATACCGGGAAATTAATATGCAATGAAAAAACTTGAAACCAATGATGCACAATCATACTTTATAGCCTCGCGTTTAATAAATGGGGTAATAACATATTATTTTTCGAAACATAATACGTCAAAAACAACAAAATTGTCGGGTTCCACAATGTATAAAAAAAAGTGTCGAAAAATCGTTACATAATTGAAGCCGTGTTTGCATGGGTAAAAAAGATAGTTATGACTAGAAAATTTTTTTTTTTAAGAACGTCAACACTCCCTCTTTAAAAATGTAGTCAATTATTAAGCTCTTGGCTAATTGGTTTTTAAGATATAACCGGTTAATGTTTAAAAACTGAACTGGTTATTGGCGACGGAGTTTACATTTGGCCTACAAAAATGAAAATAACTTGTTAAAAAAGCTTATTAATATCCAGAACGTTGTTAGTTATGTAGAACGGCAATGTATATGAAATTGTACAAAAGAAAATACGCGAATACTTTAACCAATGTATGAGATATTACACGATTACATGGTTTGGTTGACATTTTTTGATTTCACCCATATAAAACCTATACTACTAAGTTAAGGGTATAAAAATTGCACCTTTCCCTCTCATTATGCATAATTTACAATGAAGAAAATAATATATTTGAATATTGACATCATAAAAATTATTTAAACTAAAATTTTCTATATGTAAAAAATAAAGTTGTTCGAGCTCGAGGTCGAACAACTTTATTTTTTACATATTGAATCTGAAAGGTCGAATAAAAAACAACTTTAATTTAAAATTTTCTAGCTAAAATTTTTGAGTAAAAAAAAATTCCATAGGATTTTACTAGAAATCTTTCTGCCTTAAAACACTAGGGATACGTGTATTAAAAACTTTATAAACACTTTATAAAACTGAAATTCAATATCGGAATAATTAATGTTTTAACATTAACATTTTTTTAAATAAATTATTAACACTAAACTATATGTTGAATACAAAATATACTTATCAGTAAACAGACAATAAATCTCAATTGTTTTGTAACACCTACATATGATAGAAATTTAATATGGATTCACTATTTCATATCATGAATTAATTTTTAATTGATAATTATAATACAACAATCACAAAAATATTTTTATTATGAAGAATCAAAAGTGATTGAATTAATAAAAAAATTTAAGGTACAGTCATAAAATTGCGCAAGAAGAATTTTTCTACACGAAAAATGTCACAGAATCTGAAAATTTTTCTATCGAAAATATCCCAGCAAAACTTTGGTAATGGGTAGTGATTATATAACACATTACCAGGTAATGTATATACCTTATTTGTAGCATTATTTTAGGATGTCTTACCAAACATTTGTTCCACAAAGTATTATTTTCAAGTGAAAAATAATGCATTACTAATAATTTGCTACGTAATGCATGATTATTGGATAAAATGTATTTCATATTTATTATTTCTAAACATTATATCATGGATGACTTATATTTGGTTACATTATGTATTATTTGAAAGTTTGAAATAATGCATTATTTATAATTGAATGCATAATGCATTACAATAACATTAAAAATAATTATTTTATAAAAAAAATGCATAAGTTAAAACTAGAGTTGGGCTCACGACAGGAAATTTCTAACGACACAAACTCATGAGCATATTTTATATACTTACACTCACTTACAATCACGTGAGTAAATTTAATACAAAATTACTTTTTCACTACTCGTAACACCTTATATATTATCTTCTGGTATGCTATATTATTTCATTTCTCGTAACCTATAAAATATCATATATTTTACACCTTACTCGTATTCTTCGTTATAAATTTATGACTTATTTTATACCTTACTGGTATTCTATGTGATAATGTGGATGCATTACTTTGAGTCTCATCGCCTGTTAAAATCATCAATGCTGCAATGTATAAAATAAGAGATCCTATACCATATTTTATACCTTATTTGGTAATCTAAGTTTTGCTGGGATATTTCAGAATTTAAGAAATTTTTCCATACTAAATATTATCCAGAATCTTTCTATGCGAAAAATATCTCAGAATCTGAGAATTTTTCTATACGAAAAATGTCTAGAATCTGAAAATTATTATCTTCGAAATATGTCTCAGAATCTTAGCACTTTTCTATGAGAAAAATTTCTTAGAATCTGAGAATTTTTCTAAACAAAACATGTCGCAAATTTTCTATACGAAAAAGGTCTCAATCTGAGAATTTTTCCACACGAGAAATGTTTCTGAATATGAGAACTTTTCTATACAAAAAATGTCTCAGGATCTGAAAATTTTTCTATACAAAAAATATTTCGCAATTAAAAAATTTTTCTTATACTACACATAGAAAAATAAATTTTCAATTGAATTTTTTACTTGTATCAACTTAAAATTTGGTTGCTGCTACTATTTTTGGGTGTGCCCACTGAATTTTTTTGTTAATTCAATTAAAATTCAGTTATATTAACCAAATACAATTGTGACTAATGATATTCAATTGTGTTGACCAATATACAAAAGTTTCAACCGGATTTAAATTGCAATCACTGAATTTCAGTTGGAAATAAGCATATTTGTTTTCTGTTTGTAAAAATGTCTTAGAATCTGAAAATTTTTCTGGGCCAAAAATATCTCAGAATCTGAGAATTTTTCTTTATGAAAAATGTCCTACAATCTGAGAATTTTTCTCTACGAAATATGTCTGAGAATCTGAACATTTTACTATACGTGTCTAATGTCTCAGAATCTAAGAAATTTTCTATACCAAAAATGCCTCAGAATCAGAGAAATTTTCTATACGAAAAATGTTTTAGAATCTGAGAACTTTTCTGTGCCAAAAATGCCTCAGGAACTAAGAATTTTTCTATACGAAATCTGAGAATTTTTCTATACGAAAAATGTCAAAAACCCAGAGAATTTTTGTATAACTGAATTTTTTCAGAATCGGAGAATTTTTTAATTCGAAAAATGTCTTAGAGCCAAATCATGTTTGTGTAAGAATCTGAGAATTTTTTTCGAAACAATTTTTTTGGGAATCTGAAAATTTTTCTATTAGAAAAATGTTTTTTTAATCTGAGAATTTTTCTACACGAAAAATGTCTCAGAATCTGAAAAAATTTTCTATATATTGTCTCAGAATCCGAGAATTTTTCTATACGAAAAATGTCTCAGAAATGAAAATTTTTCTTTACGAAAAATGTCGAAAAATTAATTTTTTATATGAAAAATGTTTCAGAACCAGAGAATTTTTGTGCAATTAAATTGTCCCAGAATCTAAAAATTTGGGATACGAAGAATCTGAGAAATTTTTTGAAACAATTCTTTTTTTCGGAATCTGAGAATTTTTCTATACGAAAAATGTCTCAGAATCTGAGAAATTTTCTATACGAAAAATCTTTTAGAATTTGAGAAATTTTCTATACGAAACATGTCACAAAATCTAAGAACTTTTCTATACGAAAAATGTCTCAGAGTCTGGGAATTTTTCTATACGAAAAATGTCTCAGAATTTAAGAATTTTTCTATACGAAAAATATCTCAAAACCAGAGAATTTTTGTGTAATTAAATTGTTCCAGAATCTGAAAACTTTTGTATAGGAAAAATGTATCAGAGCCATATCACGTTTGTATAAGAATCTGAGAATTTTTCGAGAAACAATTTTTTTTTGGAATCTGAATATTTTTCCATTAGTGAAATGCATTATTAGTCTGAGAATTTTTCAATACGAAAAATGTCTCAGAATCTGAGAATTTTTCTATAGGAAAAATATCTCAGAATCTGAGAACTTTTCTATACGAAAGATGTCTAAGAATCGGAATTTTTTTTTCCGAAAAATGTCTTACAATCTGAGAAGTTTTCTAAACGAAAAATTTGTCAGAATCTCAGAATTTTTATATACGAAAAATGTCTCTAAATCTGAGAATTTTGTACGAAAAATGTCTCAAAATCTGAAAATTTTTCGTACAGAAAAATTCTGAAATTCTAAGAAATTTTTCGTATAAGAAAGTTCTCAGATTCTGAGAAATTTTTTGTATAGAAAAATTCTCAGAATCCATACGAAAAATGTCTCACATTCTGAGAAATTTTCCATACAAAAAATGGCTCAGAATCTGAGAACTTTCTTATACGAAAAATTTCTTAGAATCTCAGAAATTTTCTGTACGAAAAATGTCTCAGAACCTGAGAACTATTCTGTACGAAAAATTTCTCAGAATCTGAGAATATTTCTATACGAAAAATTTCTCAGAATTTTCCTATACGAAAAATGTCTCAAAATTTGTGTACACAAAAAATGTCTCAGAATTTGTAGATACAAAAAATGTTTCCGGATTTTTTCTATACGAAAAATGACTCAGAATCTAAGATTTTTTTTATAGGAAAAATTTTTCTGAATCTAAGAAATTTTCTAAACGAAAAAGGTCTCGGAATCTAGAAGTTTTCTATACGAAAAATGCATCCTGATCTAGTGATTTTTTTATACGAAAAACGTTTCTGAAACTGTGAATGTTCAGAAGTTGCGAATTTTTCTATAGGAATAATGTCTCAGAGTCTGAGAATTTTATTATACAAAAAATGTCTTAAAACCAGAGACTTTTTGTATAAGTAAATTGTCTCAGAATCTGAAAGTTTAAAAAAAAAAAATTAAAAAAAAACTGAGAATTTTTCTTTAAGAAAAACAACACCGCTTAACACTTATTATCAGGTTTGAATTCTGATGATCAATTTTAGTAGTTTTTGATATCCTGATTCCAAATCTGTTCTCCAAATTTTCCCATCACATCTAGATTTTTAGTTATTCATGGTTGAAAATGCGAAAAATGTAGATTTATGCATTATTTGAATGCCTGCACAGCAGCCATTCAGTGCAATACAAATCTGGTATAAAGCGCAATAGTAGAATTTTTCTATGGTCTCCAACATGGGAAATATTTTTTTCTAATTCTTGCGTTTGGTTGGGTTTAGGCTGACTGACTTGATAAGTACATGTACTGATTTTTGATCACGTGTACTGATAAAAAAAAAACGTTGTGCTGATTTGTACTGATTTTTTAAAATATGTACTGATTGTACTGATTTTTGAACATTTCAAATTTATTCAAAAATTCTGTACATAAACTTGAATTTCCTAATATAAGTCGTCAGAGTTGTTTTTTATAACTTAGTCTAAAATTTATAAAAATGCAAAAATTAATCTGAGCATGAGGTTATTTTGATCTTGTTAAATTTAATTAAAAATGCGCACAGAATCTTTGAGGTTTTCTATAACGAAAAGTCAAATGGCCCAATAGTTTTTTTATATTTTTTTGAATCCAAATGACTCTGAGATCTTAGATGAGGTAATGTCATCAGAGCTTATTCGAAAAAGCGCTCAGAAAATCAGGGCCTTTAAAAAAACACGTGCTTATTAGCTGTGAAGTTTTCTTACAGAAAAGGCTGTCAAAACTTACGGAAGAAGTCTTCAAAATCTGAGGGATTTTCTTATTCTCAAAACCTGTGGAATTTTGTTATATTTTCTGAAACGATCAAAACAGCCAAATGCAGTCGTTTAAAGTCAACTAAATTTTCTGCAAAATAACGACAGTCGTTTTTTGCAGTAGTTTTTTAACAGTTGTTTTTTTGCAGTTGTTTTTGCGGTTGTTTTTACTCAAAATACTTTTTTTTTAGGTGTTGAAAAAACATCAGTGTTTTCTGATAGAAAAAAAATTTAGAGATTTATTTTTAGTAAAAAAACATAAAAACTTGGGCGTACTGATTTAAGTACGCCCCTAGTTGGGTTTCACTTGCGTTTTGAAATGATTCTGTTAAAATTTTGTTTTATACAAAAAAAAAAAATAAAAAAAAAAAATACTATTACAGACTTAATGAATTTTTCTATTCGAAAAATGATTTAGAGTCTGAGATCTTGTCGTCACAAAAATTGTCTCAGAATACGAGATTTTTTTCTATGCAAAAACTTTCTTGGAATTTTTTATACAAAAAATGTCTCGATGTTTCTTTAAAAATAAGTTTTCCGAGTTTAATTTTCGTTTACACGAAAAATGTCTCAGATGTGGAGAAATTTTGTATAAGAAAATAGTCTCAGAATTCAAAAATTTATTCACACAAAAAATTCCTTTTTTACGAAAATTAACTAGCAACTCTTGCAATTTTCTTTATTTTAAATTTAAAAAATCGTTAAATTTTAAAATAAAAGCTTTTATTATTTCTTCCTTTACCTTTTATAACAGTAAAGTTTAAAATACCGTTAGTCACACAAACAAGCAAGTTAAAAAGCTTTTTAATATGCATTCTCTCAACACACCTAAAATGTATCCAAAAAGCTTTATTTATAAAAAAGCTTTTATTATTTAGGCACGTGTATAAGCTAGTAAATGGTAACACCACTTTTAAACACACACACACAGTGACTGGTTACCACATGTGTGTGTGTATTTGTTTGTGTATGTGAGTATTTATGACTGTATGTGCTTATGGAATAACACTGATACAGGAAATAGGAAACTGGCATAACTGTAAATGCATTTTGCAAATGTGGTTTCCTGCGTATGAGAGTATGATACGAGTATGTTATGAGCACATATACAACTGAATGCTTTTTGAGTTTTTGCAAGTATAAGGGAGAACAACTTCAAAACAAAAAGACAATTTAAAATTTTTTTAATATAGTTAACATTAAGGTTTGTGTCTAGGATATGTGAATATAATTAGAAATCATAATAATGACAACGAATTAAAGGGGTAGTAGTAGTAGTAGTATAACAAAAATTTAAAAAAGTTTTAAATATAAAAAGATACTATTGAAAACTTATAGTATATTTAAATGTTTAATACTATATTCATTTTTTCTTCTTTTAGTTCAGTTAAGTTTTTTTGTTATTTTCGTTTTTTTTCTTTGAAATTTCCAAAACATGAAATGCTTTAGCCATAAAGTTGTAGTTTCTTTGTTTAAAATAAGAAATTTTTTTATTTTCTTTATTTGCTACAGAAAACATTTCTCAATAAGTATTTTTTGTTTAAATGTTTGCTTCTTAAGACAAAACAAATTTAGCTATTTGTTGTTTTCTATTTTCTATAAAAATGTTTTTACTGACATTTTCTTATTACAATTCAAAAAAAGTAACTTTCAAGTTGTCTTAGAAACGCACTTCTGTTGCCAATGCATTAAGGCAGAGCTGGTATATTATTTGTTTTTCTATACATCGTAAAAAGGGGAATTTATAATGCGGCAAAAAATGTTTAGGGCAAACAAGGCAAAATACAAAGCCAAATAATGTTTAGGTTATGAGCAGGGAAACTAAAAATATGCGGTTTTATGCACTTCAAATATGCAGCATAATATGGAAAATATGCTCTTGAAATGTGAAAAATATGCTATTAAAAGTTCAATTATTCTTTAAAATTTTACATAAAAACGACGAAATTAAAATTTTATTAAGTTTTATTTAAGAAATTTCTAATACAAACTACTATTTTGGAACTTTTTCACAAATATGCCATTTCCAAATAATTTTTAAACTAAAATTTGTTTAAAAATTAAAAAAAAATTAAAACAAAAATTGTTTAATTCACTAAAAAAGTTCCTTACAACTTCTTAACGAAATATTTTTTGTTGTTTTCGCCAATATATAAAAAAATTTACAGTTTTCTATCATAATATGCTGTTTTTCATAAAATATGCTCACAAAACAGAAAATTATTCGCAAAAAATATGCTTTTATGCTAAAATATGCTCTTAAGACTAAAATATGCAACAATAGGCTTTCAAGACCAAAATATGAAAAAATATGCTGCAACATATCTATTCCAGATTTCTTAAATTGATCTCAAACTGGAAAATACCTTACCCATATATCAATACAATGCATACCTTACCCATATATCAATACAATGCATAGAAAAAAACATGAAAATGCATATTTTTGGTTTCCCTGGTTATGAGCTTTTTTCAGTTTCGAGTCTCTTTCTATTTTTTTAATTGGTTTGAATTTTTCTGATGCTTTTTAAAATGTTTCTGATACTGAACAATAAAAACTACTGAACACTTAAAAAAAACTTGAACGCTGCCTTACACAGTTATTGTTTCAATTGTTCTAATGATCACAAATCTGGTCTTTAAAATTTTCCATCACATTAGGTTTTTTCGGAATATTAAGGTGAAAGTTAAAAAAATCGATGTTTTGGGCTTTTTTGACCAACTCATAGCGGATGAACCCGATGTGATAACGATTTAAAAAAAAAGTCGAGGGTAAAACTCAAAAATTGCTACTAAGGATTTTGAACTCATTTGGTGAGTCGCTTTAACCTTTGGAGCACCAATTGTCTTTTAAAAGGTCTTTTCCCCCAAAAACTTTTTTGTTCGATACTGTGGAATAAGACATCTTTGAAAGACATTTGGTGCCCAAAGATAAAGGGCGACTGACCAAATGAGTTCTGCATCACAAAGAGTAATCTTTAAGCTTAACTATCGACTTATTTTTTTGAACTTTGACCTTAATTTACTCAAAAACCTGATGAGATGGAAAAATTGGGGGACAGAATTTTTGATCAGCAGAACTATTGTAATAAAGTGTATAAGATCGCGTCCCAATCGCATTTTTGATGTTTAGTAGTGTTATTTTTTTCTAATTTGCTGATTTTGTCAGACTTTTTTAGGGGTTTTCTAAATTTTATTTATGAAATTTTTTAAATTTTCCCAAAAATATGTCTGAATTTTTCCGAATATTTTATATGAGCCTGTACGAATTTTCTAATATTTTTCCAAAATTTTCTGATTTTTTCAGTTTTTTTTTTTTCTTCAGATTTTCTTTATCAGAATGTTTAAGTTTTCTGATCATTTCTAAATTTTTCTGGATTTTGCAGAATTTTTCTGAATAATTTTGTGGGTTTCTAACAAGGGAAGTATCTCAACCCTTATTAACCGATTTGTCTGAAACTTGAAATATATATAAAGGAGACGATATCAGTGTTTTAAAATTTCGTTGTCCCTCTATGAAACAATGTGGACCTTTGGGAAAATTTCGATAACTGCCGAACTAAGAAGAATAGCGTGTACACTAAAAAAAGCTTGTAAGCCTACAAGAAAATTTGCTGATTTTGAACCCACAATTTTTTTGGTAAAGTTAGCAAAAATGTTTTGCCAAAAATTAGTTCTGATTTTTTTTTTATTTCAACTTACAAGGGAAGTCTCCCTGTTGTCACCCTCCGATCTTCATGAAATTTGGATATGTTGTTAAGAATGAAAATTAATTCGACACGTATTTTTCTAGCGGCCCAAACTCATTTTTTGGGGGGGGGGGGTCGATTTGTATGGGGGGAAATTGACCTTTGCAGTTTTTTACGATTTACGCATATTTAAACAAAATTAATTTGGGCATGTGTAGTATAAGATTAAAGGTATTAAAAATACCTATCTCGTGGTACTAACAACGGGCCAAAGAAGTTAATATTTTTCGACTTATTAACAAAAATGTCATAAAATTTTGGTATTTTACTCAATATAACGAAAAGTTGTACATATTTGAACACGTTCTTAGCACACGTAGATAGATTTTCCAAAGACCTTTTATTTGGTATGTAATATGACTAGGTTTCTTTGCATAATATAGGAGATAAACGAAAAAAACTGAAAAATGGCCTTGGGTTCCCCCCTCCTTTTTACCCCCTAAATATGAATTTGGGCCGCTAAAAAAAAAATACGTGTCCCTTTATTTTTTCTGATCTACAAAATAAAACCAATTCCATAAAGATCCGCAAGAGACACTAGGGAGACTTCTCTTGTTAGTTCATACACATTTGAGGACCCCATTGGTTCGGACCCGATAGGTTCAAACCCCGATGGGCCTAAACCTAGTTGGGTTCCTTAAAAATCGTCATAGTTTTTGATAGAAAATTTTTGTCCGTTTCGCTCTACCTTGCTTAGTTATTGAGATACGTGATTTTAGGGGACAACTGGGGTTTTGAGAACTAAAAAACTCGATAGCTACAAAAATATTACTCGCAGAGGTTTTGCGGTCTTGTTCTACGTATTGAGAGCTACAAAAATGCTTTCGGACTTTTTATCGTGTCGGCAATATTTACCGAGATATGAGCATTTTAAAATTTTCGGGAACGCTAACTTTTTTGGATGCAAAGTTAGGACCCATTAGGGTCCACACATGTGAAGAGGACCGTCGAGCCCGAGAACCAAAAATGGCCTCCATTTTTGTCCATCTGGCTTAGTTTCCGAGATAGCGCCATTTTAAGTTTTCTTAAAAAAAATTGACAATTTATTTTTTTCTAATATTACCAAAAAGCTTATAAAAATTTGTTCAACTTAATTTTAAATTTAGCAAAAAAAAATAGTTCAAATTTTGTTTAAAATTGCTAATGCGCCAAATGAAGTTTACAAGATATTTCTGCTAACATGCAATCTCAACTAAAAATTTGCTAAAGGTTAGCTTACTAGCATTACCAAAAAAAAAATTAGTAAATCTACTAATGTATTATTTTGAGTGTAGAGCTCAAGAATATACAATCAAATTACAAAATTGTTGTGAAATTCAAATGCGATTTTCTAAAAAAAAAAAAAACGAAAAACACATGTCTGAATTTTTTTTTGTGTGGATAGACAAACATCTAAACTAAAAAAAAAGAAAAATTTATAGTCGGTTAAGACCGACCATATGATACCCTACAGCAGTGTTTTCCGGAAAATAGGTCCCAAGTCCAAACATGGACCGATTGGATCTGTCTTTTGTTAGATCTTTATTTAGTGTAGAAAACACACACAGATCAAATTTTAGTGGAATTGGTTTATATTTTTGTAAATAGACCGATTTAATTATGAATATTAGTCGAAATTTTTATATGGGGGACTAAGTCTAAAAATGATCCAATTATATTCCGATTTGATTAGGTTACTAAAGTACACGTTTAACACCTAAAAAAATTTTTTTTTTTTCAAATATATCCATTTTTATGAATTTTGAGGGAATTATGTGAATATCGGGAGGGTGGTTTGTATAGGGGCTACCAGAAGGACTGACCCGATCCCTTTGAAATTTGGAATGGTGATTCGTGATTAAATTTGATTACCTGATAAATTTCAAAGCGATATCTATTATAATACGCTTATTAGAGTCATTTAAGCCGAAACCAAAGGGGGCGTTTGTATGGGGCTAGGTCTTAACATGGACCGATTTTCTCCAATTTCATTAGTCTTCGTTTTTGAGATGAGTAAGTTTTAAATTTCAAGTCAATTGATTGAAACTTGCGACCTGTATCGTGCTTAAACCGATAGATGGACAGACGGACGGACGAACATCGCTAAATCGACTCAAAAAGTAATTCTGAGTCGATCGGTATACTTGATGATAGGTCTAGGAACAATATTTTGGGTAGTTACAAACATCAGCTCAAACTCATTATACCCTGTACCACAGAGTGGTGTAGGGTATAAAAAGTAAAAAAAAGAGAAGTGGCCGGAGTTTTGATAAAATTACGTATTAAAAAAATTTAAAATTTCAGAACGGGTTCTAAAAAATTTCCCAAAAAAAAAAATTTTAATCGATAGCCCATACAAAACTACACAAAAATGTAAATTTTTGAGATTGTGGTACATTCCGTTTTAATTTGATAAATATTTGAACAAGACAACTCGACACAAATTTTACAATTTTTCCAATATTTGACCACGCCTCCAAAGCCCAATTGTTGAAAAATTGAAAAACCAAAAGCGAAATTTGCTTAGTTCCATATAAGGCTATCCATACAACCTACACAGAAAAAAATATGGAGGAAACAAATTTGAGTAATCACTTGTTTAAATTTAAAAACAAAAATTGAGTAATTTTTTAATTGACGCAATTAAAAATTTACTTAAAAATTTTAAAAACAATTTAAGTAATTAATTTAATAAAAATTTAATAATTTTTTTATTTTTTTTTAAACTCTCATAGTTTTTTGAATTCTCGTTTAGTTTATAGTTTTTTGTGTATGTATATGAAAGTTTGTAATCGTCTTTTTAAAATTTTCCTATGTCTTTGAGACATAAATATGTTTGGTAAAGTTTGAAATAACAAGTTTTTTGTTTTTTTTTTTTTGTAAAAAAATTTAAAACTTGTTTAAACTTAAAAAAAAAATAAATAGATAAATTTTGAGTAAATTTTTAATTGTGTCAATTAAAAATTTACTAAAATTTTTTTTTTCAAACATTTAATAAATTTTTATTAAAAATTTACTCAATACTATTAAATCGTTTACTGGTTAAAAATTGAGTAATTTCTTACTCAATAGTATTAAAAATTTACTCAAATATTTATTTTATTTTTTTCTGTGTATTTGAAAATTTACGGGACACATGTTTTTCTGTAGCGGGGCATTTGGTGGGGAATGCCTAATATATATATCTGATAAGGTGCACTTTTTTCCCCTGCAGATTTGGTGCGGAATGCCTCATATATGTTGCTGATTAAGCCTTAATTTTTCTCCCACCCAGTAAGAAATTCGTGCTAAATAATTTCAGCTTACTGTCTTTTGTTCCAAAGTTTATTTTTAACCCATTCCCTCTACGCCTCTGCTCATGTCTCTTAAGTTTACTGATCAGTTAAACATAAAAAATAACTTAAGCTTATAAAAGAAAAGTAGCATTGAAATTTCATTGTAGTTTAGGGATTGTCTTCAACATTTACAAATTTGTAACTTTAACTTTTTTTCGTTTTTTGCAACTTCAAAATGTCATAATCAGACAAAAAACAAAACAAAACTTCTGTTTTTCCACTACTTTATTATAAAAAAGCTACTTTAACTAAAAAAAAACTGTAGTTTTTTGTAATTTTATTTTGTAGATTTGTAAACACATCAATGCATTTTATTTTGTAGAAAAATTTAGTTACACAATTTTTTGTCAAATACACATTTTGTATAAGAAAATTGCATTAAAATGAAGAAAGAAATTATATAACAAAAAAAAAAATGACAATTTAATGCAGTTTTTTGCATGTTTTTTTATATTTTCAATTTCCTTATTTACCAAAATGTTGCTTATTTTATTAGAAACTTTTTTTAAAAGTTTATAATAAAAACTTTTGTTTGAGACTTTGTATTGATATTAAAAAGAGAGAGAAAAATTGAATTTAATGTTAGTTATTTGTATAAAAAACACAGACCAACAAAAAAATTCAGACAAAATAACTCCAAAGTGTAATTTAAGTAGTCCAGCAACAAATAGTAAAAGAGCTTTTCCAAAGGTCCTTAAAAAATTTTGACACAATTTCAAAATCTTCCAAGGATTTCATCTGTCAAATGCCTGCAAATGGTTCTACACAAAAAAAAAAAAAACAAAAAATTACTAGATAAAGTCTCGTTATCCCATTTTAAATTTACAATTTTATTGATAATAAGCTTAATTACAAAAAAGCTCGTCATTTTTACTAGGAATGCTCGTAAAATAGGAGGTAGATAAAAATCTATAAAATCACGAGATCTCTTTGTAAGATTTATCGCGTCAAAAAAATTGTAAATTTACATTTTTATTGGTAAAGAGCGTAAAATTACAAAATTATTGATAAAGAGCTTTTTAGTTACACCAGTTCATGTCAAATAGCAGGTAGCAAAAAAAAAAGTTACAAGTTTTTCTTGTCATTTGACATGGTTTTTTTTTTTAATGAGTGTACAATTTCTTGAAATCGTGTAATTTAAAATAAATTTTTATTAAAATTTATTTTTTCTTTAAATATAATTTTTGTAAATCTTTCATCACCTTACAGTTGTATTATTTGTTATTAATTTCATTTAAGGTTTATTACTAAAAAAAATATTTATTTTGTGTTATCAAAGATCAAAGGAATATCCCTTTTTATTTTCTTTATATCCCACAAAGGTAACTAAGGTTAACTGTTTCTTCTTTCTTTCCTGTAATTTCATTTTCCTATTTTTTCCTTTTTAAATGTTTAACCAAGGGGTTAAACAAATAGTTATTTGAAAGTCTAATTATAAAATATTTATAAACTTTTAAAACTGAAATAGGGTTGTAAAGTAGTGTCGACAGAAAACAACTCCTTTACAAGTAAATTTTTGTTTTAAGAGGTAAAACATACAAAATAAACATAATTATATTTTGTGTTAATCAAAGGAGAACATTGATAAAATTAGCTTTGGGTGTATGTATAAATGGTAAAAAGCTTAAGATTAACGAATATACAAAGAAAAACACTTTTTTGTCAAACAAATGAAATATTTTAATGCTGAAAGAAGTTTAAAGTCCTGACTTGGACCCAGGCGGGGATAAAACAAAATATTTTAAATAATTATAAAATTGTGTTACTTAAGTACAAGAAGCAACACAAGTGTTGTGTTCCCCGAAATTTTTTCCCCGAAATTTTTTTTTTTTCTGAACTATTTTTTTCAATTTCCCATATTTTTCTATAATTTAAAAAATTCATTATTTTGTGTGAACTATTTGTATGTTGTTTTAAAAAATTTTATAATGTTTTTTTAAAATTTTGTAGACTTTTTCAGAGTTTCTCAAAAGTTACAAGATTTTTTTTTTTGTTTTTTCTGAATTTACCTAAAATTTTCTAAGCTTTTTGAAATTTTTGTGGTATTTTCAAGGTTCTGGATTTTTTTTATATAATTTTTATGCATTTTTCCATTTTGACACAATTTTAAAAATTTACGCAACTTTTTAAAAATTTTCTGAATTTCGTTGTTGATGTTCAAAAACTTTCTGATTTTTTCAGAACTATGCTTATTTTTTTTAATACTTAATAAATAAAAACACTTTTTCAGTAATGTCCAAATATAAACTAATATCACTGTGCAACAGTGAAAAAATATTTAGAAAGCGGTGGGACCCTCTAAATATGGTGTCATTAAGAACTGTACCCACTCCTTAAGGGGGCTCCCATACAAAGATTACATTTTTATAAAACTTCTCCTACAGCTCTAAATTCCTAAAAAGTTCCCTTAGAGGAGTCAAATGTATGATCGACCCTTAATATTTTGTCCGCTTTATCTTGAACACTTAAGGCGGTCACCCTACAATTTTTTATTTTTTTTATAAATTTATTTTATGAAATCAGCTCCTACCGCTTCAATGGTGCCTCCTAGAGTGGTCAAAAATGAGACCGACCGCTATTAATTTTTACCCCTTAACATTTTTTCCGAACATACCTACGACCTGTCTGTAATCACTAAGGGGGTACCCATACAAAATGACAATTCTATAAAGTAAGCTCCCACCGCTCTAACTGCCCCAAGTTTTTGGCCAATAGTTTTCGAACCTTAACATTTTTTTAAGAGCGATGTGTACCCCCTACCTTTAACCCTTAAAGTGGTTCCCATACTTTTAGAAGTCTAAAAAAAACGTCCATTTAAAGGGTTAAAATGTTATACAAATATTTCCCCACATAACGGTAATTTACACTGTTTTTGTCGATTTTTTTAACACTGCTTCGGAAAAAAATTAACAAATATCGATTTTTTATATTTATCCATTTTTAAGCATTTTTAGCATATCGCACAAATTTTCTTCCTTTAAAAAACCCCTGAAAAATTTTATAAGAAAAAACTTTGTTCTTGAAGTGCAGATGTGATTTTATTAAAGTTTTTTTGACGTTTTCAAAACGTCATTGAAAAAAAAAATAAAAAGTTCACGGGGCCATAAGAGAGAAATCCGAACTGACTTTGTTAACCCCTTTGGTGATTTTGTCTATTTGATGGTCTACTTTTATATGGCGTTGAAGCCATTAAGTTTTATTATACCCTACACCACTCTGTTGCACAGGTTATAATGAGTTTGTTGCACAGGTTATAATGAGTACTGATGTTTGTAACTACCTAGACCAGCGGTTACCAACCTATGGTACGCGTACCACTAGGGGGTACGCGAAACTGTCCGCGGGGGTACGCAAAATTTTAGTAATTTGGACATTCGTTTTAGATTAACCTTTCAATGCTGGTTCCGCATCTGGCTTCCAAAGTTTTCCATAACGTCAGGTTTTTGAGAAAGTTGAAGTCAAAGTTCACAAAAAACGTATTTTTGTGCAATTAAGAGAGCATTTTTTGCGATATTTGAATGGTATTTTGTGATATGTCCACTTATTTTCGATTAACCTTTCGATGCTGATTTCGAATATGGTTCCCAAATATTTCTATGATGTCAGGTTTTTGAGAAAATGTATGTCAAAGTTCTCAAAAAACGTGTTTTTGGGCATTTTTGACACGGGTTGTGATAGAGTGGACATTTTTTAAGCTCGAAATGCTCTTTTATTGTATTTACGAGGGTGTTTCATTCGTAAAGTCACGTCCCGGCTAAAAATATTGTATACAAGCTCATGTACGATCATATATGATAATTTATGTTAAGGGTGGGCCAATATATGATCGCATATTATCATATATTTTACCATATATGGTCATATATTGAATAAGCGCCAATTTTAATATATGTTGATATCTGATCATATATGTTTTCGAATTAATGATGTATGGTCAGATGTGTTCATATATGCTCATATACAATTAATTTTTAGCCGGGGTATTAAAAAAAGTTAAAAACAATGGCTCTTACCAAAGAAAAACAAGAAGTCTATTTTAACAAAAGTTTTATTTTAAATATAAAATTTTCTATACATTTTTTTAAAGTCAATTTTAAAAACAAAAAAAATTGTATGGAAATAAATTTAAAAGTCGATTTAAAATTTATTTAATTTTTCTGTGGTAAGGCTGATTATATTTCCGCCCCATGTAACGGGTATTTGGAGCTTTTTTTAAGAGTTCAAAAAACGTCCATTGTCTTAATTTTTGGTGTAGAATCGACCGGTGAAATCATATTTTAAATATTTTCCGCCGATTTTGCTCTGCAGAAAATTCAGCTGAAAATCCGCATTTTCAGATGCATTGGACCACCCCAAGAAGCGAACTTTTTCCCCAAAAAAATACCACCATTGTTTTGATCTCCCCTAAATCCTTTAAACAAATTATAATACCCGCAGATCAAAAATTCCAAAATTAACTCTAATATTTATATGTGAAGTTTTTTAACAAAAAACCTCGTTACGGGGTACGCGGCTGATAAAATTTAAAATTAGGGGTACGCGAGCCGAAAAGGTTGGTAACCGCTGACCTAGACCATTCTTTAAGCATACCGAACGACTTAGAAGCATACCGAACGACTTAGATTTAACGATGTCCGTCCGTCTATTAGGCAGTCGGACGGACGATACAGGTTGAAATTTTAAACTTAAGCATCTTTTGACAAATGGACGAAGCCTATTTAAATTTGAAAAAATCGTTCCATGTTAAAACCTAGGCCCCATACAAACGCCCCCTTTCACTTTGGCTTAAATGACTGTAATAACCGCATTATAATAGTTATCGTTTTGAAATTTAACGAGTAATCAAATTTTGTATGCACAAATCTTTATTCTAAATTTTGTAGGAATCGGATAAGTCCCTCTAGTAGTCCCCATACAAACAACCCTCCCGATATTTACATAATTCCCCCAAAATTCATGAAGATGCAAAATATGTAATTAAAATTTTATTTGTAGGTGTTAAATGTGTATTTTGGACCATTTTTGGACTTAGTTTCCGATACGAAAATTTCGACCAATATTCAGTTAAATCGGTCTATTGGCAACAAAAGCAAAACAAGTCCACTAAAATTTTTTCTATACTAATTACAGATTTAGCCAAAAATATATCAAATCGGTCCTTATTTGTACTCGTGACACATTTTCCGGAAAACACAGGGTTAGGATATAATATGGTCGGTCTTCACCGACTATAACTTTCTTACTTGTTTTTCTTGTTGTACAGTGTAATTTTCGACAGTTCTCTCCTCCACTCTCCCCTGTTGGTGGAAAAATCAAGCTCGACACTAGAAAGAAATGGATTAATAGACGGACTTTTATAAATTATATATCGCAACGTAACAACAAAATTATTGTGGATATGCACAGAAGACAGATGAGATCGGTAATAAACCTTATCACGGGTTATAATAAACTCAAAAAATATATGGTAAAAATCGGGGTAATGTCACACATCTCCTTAAATGTTATGGTTCTTATATTTTTCATGATCTTCACGACCCTGTAGGTAGCCAGGTATATACCCTTGGCTACTTATTTTTTATATTAAATCGTTGAAGAGGGAAACGTAAAAATGCGTTTTTGGGGTAACACAAAATTGAATAAAGAGATGGAAAACAAGATCATGAGTTATAATGGACCCAACATATACCTCTATGAATATAATTCCCAAAACTTTCTGGTTTTGGGATTAACATCATCCTTACTAACTTTAACCTGCAATGTGATTTTCACAACCAATTGGCCGTTTACGTCTTCAAAATATGATTAAAATAATTGCTGTTATATCCATTTTTCTTTGCGTGTTAGTGAGAATTGTTTGCATTATCAAAACCATAGAGTATACATAGAGGCGAAGGCGTCAAAAATTGAGTTGTCAAAGTACAACTTGTATACATGTATTTGTTGACAAAGTACGACTTGTAAACATGTATTGTGTGTTGAATTCACATCGACAACGTACGTCTGAGAAATTTGAAAAAGATAGCAATATTGTTTTTTCTTTCACCTTCGCATCTATGTTTCTCTATGATCAAAACTATCAACTTTGTTTTTAAAATTGCAAAAACTAAATTTCTAATCGCCTATTTAAACCCAGAATCAAGGCATAAAATAAATCGTTTAAATAGGCTTACCCAAAAAAAATATTAAAACAAAATTAGAAAATTTCTTTATAATTTACCAAAAATAAAATTTAAATATTTTAACATTAAATTAAATTTCTCACAAAAATTGAAAAATAATACTTTTTTATTTCGAAATATCAGTTCTTTTCACCGCTACGTGATTTGAAATTTCCTTTAATTATATGTTTAAAACCCAATTTCATAGTCGTTTATTAATGGGAATTTTTGTATTTCTCAGAAAACTGCATTTCTTTTTTGGCATCTAACAAAAAATTGTCCTCAATATATCACTTTACACTATCATTATCACGTAAAATGGATAAAAAAAACACACAGAAGATAAATAGACGAAAATAGTAGAAAATCAACCACAAATTGTAGATCTATTTTTCACACTGAACGTAGTCATGATGTAAATTAAATACTATGTATGACTATGACTACGTTACGTACATAAGTGACAAATATCTTGTCATATAAATCATCTAGTTAAAAACCGCTAGAATCATTAAATAACAAATCATGTTACCACACCACCACAACCAAAAAAAAATATAAAAATAAACCATGTAATGACCAACAAAGTAAATGAAATAAAACTACAAGTAGGAAAATTATAGTCGGTAAAGAACGACAAAATGATACCTTAGGTTAAGTTAAAAAATTTTTGCTTAAGGAAGGCATATCAAAGGCCTTAACACAGCTTTCAAATAAATGGCGCCCAATCTGGGGCCAGTTTTGAAATCGCCAAGCAGCTGTACAAAAAGTACTTCCAACTAAGAGAAGCGTTCCAGAAGTTCAGAAAAATTTGCCCAGCTTGAAATAAAAACTAAATCAGAATTTTGTCCTGATTCAAAATTCGTTCCATTTTTGGAGAATTTCAAGTTTGAAAATGGAAAACATATCATCTTGGAAAAATTAGTTGGTTTTGGTTTTAGGTCGGCTTTGGAATTTACTTAAGACAAAAATATAAAATAAAGATAAAAATAAATTGAATATAGTTTTCAAGAAAATGGTGCCCAAGCATGGACCAGTTTCAAAATCGTAAAAAAGAAATGACCGCCAACGAAGAAGTGTAGGTCGAAATTAACGACAGAATTTTTTCGCACGATTCGTAACTTACCAGCAAACATTGTGATCGATTCATTTCTTCCAAATAAGTAGTTGGAACTGATTCATTGAAACTGTGTTGACATGTTAAAAGACAGATAAACAAAAAAAAAAACAATTCCGATTTATAAAAGCTGATGATAAAATCTATCCATTTCTGAAAAGTTGACTTACCGAGTTTTTAATTAAATGGCGCCCAATTTGGGGCCAGTTTTCTAAGAAGCAATAAAAACAACAGACGATAAGTTTTTAGTTTCAAAAGAAACCTTCTCTCTTCCAGTCACTAGTGGTATCTTTGCCGTGCTGATAATTAATATAATTTACGAAAAGTCAGTTAGAGTCATAACGAAATTTAATAAATCGTTAGTCATTCCTTCAAAAAAAAACTTAACATTTCCAGCTGGTATGACCAAGATTGTGAACATCACAACAAAACTTTAAAATATTGTAGGGTATTAAAGAAATATATCGCGTTTAAAATGCGTATAGACTAAAAAAAATTATATATTTTTTTATAGAAATGCATACGCAAACGTTTTGAATTTCTGTGGAAATGAACGCAATTAGTCAAACACTTAAAACCTTTTTTGAAATAAGAAAAAAAGTTATATATCTAAGTGAGTGAATGAGTGACTGAGTATTACAAATTTAACAGGAACTATTACGAGTTCTATAAAAATAAGAAAAAAACCTATAAATTATATTTTTATACAAAGAAAGTACACTCGTATTCATATCATCGCCATCCTCATCATATAAAAGACATGTTGATAAACTAAGATCGAAAAGTGGGTAGAATTTTGGAAAAAAATAGTTTCAGTGCTTGATTCGATATAGATGAAAATGAAAAACAAAAAGTATAAAGAGTGGCAACGTGTCCTAAATCTGCTTGAACCCCATTAAAAGATTCTAACAATACCTATTTCCGAATTTCTCTTTTCTCCTTCCCATACCTATATTTTTTGACCTTAACACAATGCAATACGTTTATAGGCAATCCCTGAGTGTTGGTAAAAAAAAATTGGTTTTCAATTGTGAAAGAACCGAACTGCGGTTTTCGAATTTGTCGGTTATTAAGAAGGAACGTTGGTTATTATGTTGACAAATCAAAAACAATTTTGGTACTTACCTTTTGAAGTGACCATCGAACATGAAATGATCTACAAGAAATCACTCGTGCCCACAATGTCATAAATTTAGTCGTAGCTTCGACTATTCCGATAAAAACCGACGATGCAAGTGAGGATTTTTTGGATTATTTTTTGGATTATTTTTTCAGTTTTGAAAAGCTAAGTAATTTTTTTTTACGTTGAACCAACACTCAGGGTATGCCCCTATTAATGCAGTGCATTGTGTTGATATCATTAAAATAGGTTATGAGGAGGAGGGAAGAGGGAGTAGTGCTTGTGGATATTTGACTTGAATTTATCTACATTGAAAGCTGGGAAGACCTCTGCGGGAAGATTATTCCACATACGGCTAGTTCGACTGATGAACAAACCTTCTTTGTAATGTGATCTACTAGACAACCAAGTATTGCGAGCAAAACTCGGGCTCTAGGGATAAATCACTTATCTCAGCAGAGCACTTTCCATGGTAGTATCGATAGAACAGAGTTTGT
This sequence comes from Pegoplata infirma, assembly GCA_963921195.1. Lineage (NCBI taxonomy): Eukaryota > Metazoa > Arthropoda > Insecta > Diptera > Anthomyiidae > Pegoplata > Pegoplata infirma. The sequence goes on from OY992538.1 coordinate 222,801,156, forward strand.
TCTATTGTTTTATAATCGCAAAGCAGAAAGAAGTACCGCCAATATGGGAAATACCTAAAGTGGTGACCAGGCGAGTGAAAAAAGAGAAGGGAGAAACTCTGTCTTAAAAGCTCTAACGGTGAGCACCTGCACTGAAAGAATTATTGTTCATAATATCTATGAACATATTTCATAAAACCAAATTCATAGAATCTTTGAAACAATTCATTGGCTGAATGAATATTCATTAGTATTGTGAAATATTTCATAGAATTTTATTCATAGATTTTGTAAGATTCATAGAAAAAATTCATTGAAAAAAAATGTTATTTATAATTTTTTAAAAATTAAAATAATATTACAATAATTAAATAATTATTTAAAAAACATAAAAAATATAAAAAAAACATAAAACACGTAAAAAAAAAAATATATATTGCTGCCCTGGCGGGGTTCGAACCCAAGACCTACTGGCTGGGAAATTTATAATCGACGCCTTAGCTATCAGCGCCACCAAAGGAGGAAAACCTCGCCGACTAACACATAGTTTTGTAATGTTCGTTATTTTTTTCTGCAAATACACACACATTTTGTTTTTTACAAACATACACACAGATTTTTGGCAGAGCATTGTGGCAGAGCATAATATTTTAAAGCAAAAATGGATTTTAAGTGTTATAACTTGTTTATTTACTTTAGCTCAGTGGTTAGAGACTCAGCTTCACAAAAAACTGGTATTGTGTTCGAGTCTCGGTGGGGATAAGTTAAAAATAAATAAATTTTTAAAAATAGAATATTGTAAATAAATAAAAATAAAATAATAAAGTAAATAAAAATTAAATAATAAAATAAATAAAAATATAATTGAACAATAAAATTTTTTTTCTATAGCCTATGAACTTTTTCATAGGTATCTGGTTTCTATGAATTTGTTTCGTAGATTATATGAAGGGCATCATTGGCTCACTTCTAATGATTTTTTTCATAGAATCAATGTACGTTTTCATAGCCGTAATGAACAAAATTCTTTCAGTGTGGGGTAAAGATAAAGAGACGATCTTGACAACCTACATGGTCCATTATCGATTATACCTCCCGAGCTTGGTAGTTGTTCTTTAGCGACATACAGCAAAAAAACTCCAGATGTTGAAGAACACGGCCCAGAGGTGGATAAAAAAAGTGCCGTTCGATGGTACCGGAGATCGCCTAAATGAGGTGCTCCCTTCTCACGCGTCAATTCGTGTTTGGGTGTTATATGCCCGTCGTCACTGGAGGTAAGACAAGTTAGGTCTGATCTCCGCTCCGAAAAATCGGCAGTAGGTCACCTCACCAATCTTGTGCAGGACGGCAATTTAAAGGAGGTTCCACTCCGAGTATTCTCTCCAAATCGATAGGGAGGATGAGGGACAATGTTGTTCTAGGTGACAGGCCTAAAGGAGAAGCAGGCCCTGCTCCACTTTGAGATTGTCTCCGAGTCAATAGGGAGTATGAGGGAAAGAGCCTGAGACCCAAGGTCCGTACGGTATTGTATCAACTTCGGTCAGGTTAATCTAGGGAGTTTAAAAATAGTTACCAGTCAGAATTAACACGAAAGTTTTGGACACCTGCCCTCTCTGAAACTCACACCACTGTCTACCTTTTCGAGTGCCAGATGCGGCTCACTGAACTTACTCCCAGGTTATTGTGGAACAATCCGATCGAGGTAGCTCGCTTCCTCAGATCCCGATCTGTGACCAAAGCGGTATCGTGTCATGACTGCCCGAAGGAGTGCTTTCGAATTAAATTGAGAAACCTTAATATCAAACATTTCAAATTTACTCTTTTGGAACTCAAAGTTTTAAACACAGTATAAGTGGTTGAATGATCTATATCCGATGACAAAAAAAAAACTGTTCGCAGACATTTAAAGTATACAAATTCGGCTTAAATATTCTTTATTCATCTGGACTTCTCTTAGGAACCCAAATTACGTAGCCCAAACCAGTATAAATATATGCCTTAAAACTTATTTAAGAGATCAAAAGGCTTTGAGGACAACATGATTGTCGACAAATATATTAGTAGTTGATTGATTCACATTCCGTTCAAAAATGATCTCTCTCCCAAAAAAACTAATATTGAGCTCCTAATAATAACCGTTCGTATAAACTAAGGTCAAGTCCCTAGGGTAAATGTTTCTGAAAACAAGACCTGCTTTTATTTTAACTGCTGTGCGGCTTTAAATGAGATGGCCAAGCAGTTTTTTACGACTGATATGGGTCCCGGGACAAAGAGAGATTCCAGGGCATTGCAGGACTGGAAACTACCTTACATGTTCCAACAGAATTGGAATATGTTGGTTTGCCTCTAGAAACTTGCATGCAAAATCTACGGAGTTGTTCCGCGACGGACACTAATCAGAAATGGGAAAAAACACAACAGATTTGTCCTTCTCATTATCAAAAGTGCACAAGTGACGATATCTCTTAGGAAAGGACGAGGGCTATTAAGGGTGAGTTAAAATAGTTTTTTCCGGAGTTGCATGGATGAGGAGGGGTTGGAAACTACCGTACACTTTATCTGCCATCGCCCGGCACTTTCTGACCAGAGACTTTGCTTAACTGGGATCTAGGCAGCTGCACGATCTTTCTGATTTGTGGGATTTCAAAATTCAATATCTTAGGATTTTCATTAGGAGCTCAAATTGGTTTAACGACAGGGACTAGTAGGGGAACCTATAAAAGCCCCGTAGTATCAAAACGGAACTCAGGGTCTATTCAACCTAACCTATATACTCAGATTTCATTTCAGTCTACGAAAGAATTTCCCTGGTGGGTCATTAATCTTCGGAAAGTCGATGTCCCAAACCTGAATCTCATCGTTGACGAAGGAGATTATTTTAGTATCCGTTTTATCAAAAGAATAATAAAAGAAATAATCACGATGTTCCAAAAATTGGAAATATAACCCCTACCAATGTATTTCCCCTCATCAATACCCTAGTCACTATACCATAACTTTGTTTAGATAATGGATCTGTTCTGGAACATGTTTTTTTACTCTTCGAGGATTGATGATGAGTCAACCAAATTGAAACCCCTTTTTTCAGTCAAATAAATTTGGTAAAGAGGGGGATCTCAACGACCGTATCTGAAATTTCGTGTAAGGTAATTTTTAATGTAAGAGTTGTAAAATTAGCCCTCGCAGAAATAACTACCGGTCTTTCTAGTGTCTTTAATGAAATTGGAGGCTGATAGTTTGGTTGATCTTTGGGGCATTATAATTTCCTAACCTTTCTCTATTCATTTTCCAATCTTGGAAAGAATTTGAGAACTTGCTAGTTTATTCCCATTCCAAGCAGAATTTGTATTCTTTATCAGTATAGCTTATTTTTTAAAATCCGCAAACTTTCCAATCTTAGTATCTCCACAATTCTAAAGCTCTATAAGAGAGTCACATTAACATAAACCCGCTGAATATTAAAAAAAAAGTAGGAACAAAAATCCAAAGCAACAACACAAAGTAAAAGCCGCAAAAAAGCTATGGAATAGATATGCTTTATAGCTCTGCTTGGCTAGGTAAGTAAGTCAAGCCAAGTCAACAACCACCAACTAACCAGCCCAACCAACCAGCCAGTCATTCAGCCTGCTTAACACAGCCCAAGTTAGAGCCGGCTATACCAAATCAACCAACCATCTATTACACTCCTGCTCTGTGGTGTTTTTTTTTATGATAGTATGTATAGTAAAATTAATCAGAAGTCACTATGAATTACAAATGCGAAATGCGTGCGATAAATTACTGCGAAATTTACAAACAACTAAACACAACTACAAAGTATTATGAACGTGAAGTATGTATGTACTTTTGTAGATGGCTGGTACTCATTGTTGTGTGTGAGAGTTGGAACAATTGTCTGAATGTGGTGGTTGGATTTTACATAAATACTTAAAGGTAAAGCTTACACACAGATCAAAAGAGATGAGCTTAAAGTACTCTAGACCACAAAACAATATGAAAACAACAACAACAAAAACTACAAACAACAGCAACAAGAAAGCGATTATATGGTAATGATAATAACAATAATAAAATGCTTGTTTTTTGTTGTTGTTGTCTTTTCTAAATACAAATTCTAAATAATAATAAAGAAAACAGAATGGTAATAAGTCAGTTAATACACGGGAAGAAAAAGATTAGAGGAATTAAAAATGTAAATGAATGATGTGAGGTTAGATTTTTTTAGAAGGGGCGGAAAAAATGACTTCATTATCTTTAACTGACATGACCGACTGGTACTACGTAACCGGTAATATTGAATACTAGATAAAAGCAGTATTAGAGTCACCATTTCGGAAATTTTACTTATGCACTAATTTTACGAATTTTTTGGTACTCATGCTCGTGCACGATTACGTGAGTATAAAAAAAATGCACCACGTGATTGGTGCAAATCTCTAACAAATATGTCCTTTTCGTATGTTTATTCTGCTAAGTAATCCAACATCTCAAACTTTGAGATTCTGATGTTAAACTAATAAAAGAAGTATCTCAACCCTTCACGGGGAGCCTCAGCGATGTTTAGGTTGAACTTTAGTGTCGACGAAAAGTGTAAAAGCAGTTTGATTTCTACATGACTAAATGTCACAAAACTGTCAACAGCGAAATCGTATCTGCTTGCATTCGCGAGATATCGCGAAATTAGTGTTTTTGTATTTTCTTTAATTTTGACACTGAAGTTTTTTAAATATTTTCAAAAACTGATTGTGAGTATACAGTTTTTATTGTTCTTATTTACAGGTCACAAAACAGTTAACTTCGAAATTATATCTTCTCAATTTCGCGAGAAATTCTGAAACTAGTACCGGTTCTCAAAAAACAAAAAAAATACTATAACATAAAATGTTTAAATTTAGGTTAGGTTAGGTTAGGGTGGCGGTGCCAGATGGGCACTCCGCATAGACCAATTGGTCCATAGCGATACCACAAAACTTTTTCTGCTTATCGATGTAAACTAAATACATTGACCTTCATTGCGAATTGTTTCAAGCTCTTCAGGTCTATCCTCGTAATTTCCTCCAAAGTCTCGAACTGTGAACTTCCTATAATTGATAGTCGAGTTCGTGCCAAAGCCGGGCAGTGACACAGGATGTGTTCAATGGTCTCTTCGACGTCTGGTGTCTCGCACCTTTTACAACTTGCGTCCGATATTTAAATTTAGTAATTACATCATTTTAATCAGTACTTTTGTAAAATTATTTAAGAATCCTTTAATTATTTTCTTCTTAAATTCGTAAAAAAATTGGAATAGGTGTTTTTAAAATATTTTGTATTTTATTTTTTGTTGGCAAAAACAATGAAAAAATTTCAATTGTACAAAAATTTACATAATTTTCATACCGGTAGTCCCGGGAATACCGGTAACATAGTCAGAACTGGAGCCGGGAATACCGGTATTCCCGGGAATACTGGGAGTTCTTCAAGAACCGGGAAACCGGTACCAATTTCCAGTAATACCGAGAACCGGAAATATCTGGAATACCGGTACTACGATACTGACAGTAGGCTTGTCTTAACAGAATAGTTATTTTGATGAGTGATCCTATATTCCAAATGTGAAAAAAAGTTCCAAAGCACTTTTTTTTTTTTTTTTTTTTTTTTTTTTAAAAAAGAAGCAACACTCAGGCAATGATGTCTATCAATTACTAATGTAACCGTGAGCTTCTTTCGGAAAGGGGATAGAAGAGAGATGAAAGATTTGAAAGATAGAAGGGCTTCAGTATGGCAACACTGTAATTGCGCGTGTTGATAATTTTGAGTACAGTTGTTGCATCGCCATCTGTTGTTGATCTGGCGAATTATTTTTGAAGCTGTGTTTATAGCCATTATTTTATTATTTTACTTCGTTGACGTTTTTAGTGCTATTTATCAATGAAGGAGGGTGCTGCGATAGATATTAGCTATAAATAGAAACTAATAAATATCTGAAAAAAATGTTGTTCTGCCTGAGCTGAGAATCGAACCCAGGCTTGCTGGCTAGTAGTCCAACGCGGTAACCACTGAGCCACATTTCAAATTTTAAGTTTCTAGAACATTTATTTCAGGAAAATAAAGTACCGAAGCACAATTGTTAACCACATTGGAATTCCAAAAGGTACTTTTTTTCGGAATTTTTTTCGACCCCCTATTCGAAATTTTGTCTTTCACTGAAAATTTGGCATATAGACAACCACATTTCTGTGATATATACTGCATACTGAGATTTTCAAAATTCGGTACAGTTTTGGAATTTTCGTGAGAAAAATACATCACGTATAAAGTGCTCTAACTTTTTAACCAATTATCCGATTTTCACAATTCTTGAATCATATGAAAGCTTAAACCGTGTACTTTTAGGAAATATTTTGAAAAGCTTACGGTTTTATTATAGAAAAGCATCAAAAATGCTAAACCTTTTTTTCTTTCGCAATATCCAAAAAAACACATTTTCGATTTTTTTTTAAATTGGTGATAACCTATAATGTTTTGTACAATATATAAAAAATTCAGAGTGGGATCTCCACGGGATCGAAACATATTCTTTAATATGAGCCACTAATTGTAAAAATCGGATAATTGGTTAAAAAGTTAGATCAGGTTTTACGTGATGTATTTTTCTCACTTTTGCAAAAAAAGTCCAACGTTGACCCGCCATAATACGAAAGGTATACAGAATTTAAAAAAGCGGAATAAAGGATAGTTATCATAGATATGTTGGCTATATATTTGCCAATTTTCAATTAAATTTAAAGATATCCTTCCGAAAAAATACTAAAATCGGCTGTTTTTATATTCGGCTGTGCCGAATCTTTTATACCCTCCAACATGTAAACAAATTTCAGGGTCGTTTTTTTTGGGAAGGGTGGAGGGGGTTCTAAGGGTTTCTAAAGGTTTGCCATATATGTTTTCAAATATTTTTATTATGATTCTAGCAGTTTTTTAATCCAATTAATCATTATTAAAATACATTTTTTATATCCACGCCCACAAAATGGGTGGGGGTCAAACTTTTTTTATTCGCTGGGGCCAGATGTAGTGCTTTGAACTTTCTCTGACATAAAAATGTTGGATTTGCTTAACAAAAGTACAAAAAACCCATCAAAAAGTGACGTTTTTCTGAGGTTGATTTAGTTCTCTAAGGGGGAACTTTTTTCTCCTTAGTCCGATTTTGTCCATTTCCGAACTTAACCAGCCTATGATCATAAGTAGGGATGAGATTTCCATGCAAATGCATTTTTTTTTGTCGATAGTTTAAAAACGATATCGACTAATTATCTTTCCGAATCAAAAAATTTGCGTTAAAATGGCATCGATTTGTGTTTGCATATTTTGCATATTTTGGTGAAAATGCATATTTTTGCATATTTTGGTTTTAAATGCATTTTTTGTGCATATTTCCAACTTTTAAGTGCATATTTTTGCATATTTTAGCATAAATTAGCAAAAACCCAAATTGAAATTTATTTGTTTCAAAAACTATTTGAAATTTTAAAAAATTATTTTGGAAATAAGAAAAATTATTTTTTTTCTTTAATTTTTTTTATAGATTGTGTTAATTTCTAAAAAATCTTGCTTATATAAAGTTTTAAATGTTACTATTTAAACCCGGCTTAATTTTTTGCTTTCTAAGAAGTTTTTCCAATGAAAACAAGATTTTAATTGCACACATTTTATTTTTTAGTGCATATTTTCAGGTTTTTTAGTGCATATTTTGAATTTTTTAGCGCATATTTTAAAAGCATATTTTCGATTTTTTAGTGCATGAAAATCTCACCCCTAATCATAAGACATATTTGTGCCAAACTTCGAAAGTCTAGCTCTTTTATTTTGGACTGTATCGTGTCCTCTACAGACGAACAGACGGACGGATGGATGGACGGACATCGCTAGAATGTCTAAGATTCGATCACTGATCAATAATATATATACTTTATAGGGTTCTAGACCGATATTTCGATGCGTTACACATGGAATGACAAAGTGAGTATACCCTCATACTGTGGTTGGAGGGTATACAAATTATAGAAAATACATAGTAAAAAGGGTTAAAGATGGAGGGTTGGAGGTTATGTTCTCAAAAAAAGTTGAGGTTAAAAATCTATTGGGGGTTGGTCATACATTTGACTCCTCTAGGGACACTTTTGGTAGAGTTAGAGCGGTGGGTGCAACTTTTATAGGAGCCCCTATAGGGAGTAGAAATAGGGTGAAGGTATCTTCAGAAAAAACGTTGTGGTGTAAAAATAACTAGGGGTAGGTCTGATCTTTGACCCCTCTAGAAGGCACCAGGGAATTGGTAGGAGCAAAAATAAATTTATAAAGAAATTAAAAAATTGTATGGGGACCGCCTTAAGGGTTAGAGGTAGAGCGTGTGTATGGTCTGAGAAGATGTTGGGATGGACAACATATTAAGGGTCGATCATACATATGACTCTTTTAGGGGCACTTTTGAGGCAGTTAGAGCTGTGGGAGCAGTTTTATAATAAGTGATCGTTGTAGCTTATCACGACTACATATACCGAAATTTTTATAAAAACGAAAAGATAAAAATGTACAAAATTTTTTTATTTTTTTTTTTTTTTTGTTAATTTTCGATTACAACGTTCTTGTATTAACAAATAATTTAATTGTATTTACAAATTATGTTGTTAAACTAAAATTAATTATTTTATTTGTCAGTACAATTATTTTTTTTGTTAAGACTTAAGAAAAACATCATTTTATTTGAAAATGAGACAACAAAATAATTTTTTACCTATCTCAGTGTAAGGTATTTAATTTTTTTGTAGTTTTTCTTTAATATATTTAAACAACAATTTTCTTACAGTGCATTTTTTTGTACAAAACCTTTAGTATTTTTTTATTTTTGTAAATATTCAATTGAATACAGAGCAATGTCAGTCATTTAGTTTAAAGTCATGTTCATCGTTCTTAAAAGATACCATTAAGTATATGATATTTATTTTTTATTATTTTCTGTTAAGAGCCATTGTAGGTTTTGAATACTAATTTCAATTATTCTTTATGATTTCTGTTAAGTTTTTGTTTAGTTTTTTTCTTCATTTTTTTTATTACTTTTATTTTGTTTCATTTCTCAAGATGAGGCGGTAAAATTGTTTTTGAATTTTTATAAAGAAAAAAAAAAATAGTGAACGAAAAAAACGCAACAACTTAAAACCGCCGACATTTTGACATTTAAGTGTGTTTGTTATTAAGCAAATGAAATGACAATGTCAGTTAGTTTGGCGCATTTTGAATAATTGTAGACCTACCCAATGGCTGAAAGGTACTCATGGATAAAATTTTAAAAAATTAAAAAAAAATAAAATAAATAGTTTCCTTTAAGCAATGAGAATAGAACAAATTTTAAATAAGAACTCCCACGATTAGAATAAGGAAAAAAAAGTGAAGAAAAATTACAATACAATTGTTGTCTAAGGATTGAAGAAATGTAAATTTATTTTTTCATTACTAATGAAAATGAGGAACATTTTTATAGGAGTTCTTAATATTGAGTTAAATATTTGATTAATGGTTTAAAAACTGAACACATTTAGCTCACTTTTAAATGGCTAGTTTTTGATTTAAACATTGAAACAAAATACCGCGGATCAGATTGGCAATTGCTAAAGGGTTTTGACAGTGATCAGAACACGTGTCGGCTTAGTCTTGCAAATTTACTAAACATACAAATAAATAAATTTTTTTCTTGAAAATGTTTACTTTGACAATATCATCGTAGTGAACAGCAAAGAAATGTGACCTCGAGCTAGAGATATATCTCTTAAATTTATTTAATGATTCAATTAATTTTTTTTAAGATCTATAAAATGATTGAAATCGTTATCTCAAAATTTCTTCAAAGTCTTTGCATATCACTTAGCAGACCTTCCTTTATAAATTTTTATGACAAAAACGCTTTGTGGGGCTGATGTCACCAACAAAAGCTTAGTTTCTACTTTAAACATTGGAACAAAATGCCGCGGATTGGATTGGCAATAGCTAAAAAGTCTTGACAGTGATCGGAACAAATGTCGGCTTAGTCTTACAAAATTACTAAACCTACTACTTGAAACAAATAAATAAAATTTTCATTAAAATTATCTATTTTGACAATATCAGCGTAGTGATAAGCAAAGAAATGGGACCTCGAGCTAGAGATATATTTCTTAAATTTACTAAATGTTTCAATTATTTTTTTTTTATTATCTATAAAGTCATTAAAAACGTTATTTCAAAATTTCCCCAACGCCTTTGCGTATCTCTTAGGATTCCTTCCGTTATTTGTTTTAATTTATATAACAACAATACTTTGTCGATCTGCCATATGATGTCGCCGCATGAGATGGCGACATAAATTTTTGCAACTCAAATATTATATCATCGAACGCTGTAGGATATTTTATAACATTATTATACGCTGATGACTGTAATATAATTAATGAGCGCTCATCTTCATCACATTTTTGTTTATAAGGTGGAAGTGTAAATGAATTTTATATCAATAAGTTGTTTTTGTTTGTTGAAATTCGATGGATATAAAACGTGATAGTTATAGTGCATTTAGACTGGTGACACTTTAGATATGATAACAAATCCCCTATTTTTTTTATAAATTTAACCAAAACTGCTGGGAAACAGGCTTTTAATTAAATTTGGTTTAAGGATATTATTTCATTGACTTACAAGGGAAGTCTCCCTAGTGTCACCCACGGATCTTTATGGAATTTGTTTTATTTTGTAGAGCAGAAAAAATAAAGGGACACGTATTTTTTTTTAGCGGCCAAATTCATATTTAGGGGGTAAAAAGGAGGGGGGAAGACAAGGCAATTTTTCAGTTTTTTTTCGTTTATCTCCTGTATAATGCAAAGAAACCTAGTCATGTTACACACCAAATGAAAGGTCTTTGGAAAACCTATCTACGTGTGCTAAGAACGTGCCCAAACATGCACAACTTTTCGTAATATTCAGTAATACCAAAATTTTAAAACATTTTCGTTAAAAAGTCGAAAAATATTTACTTCTTTGGCCCGTTGTTAGCACCACGAGATAGGTATTTTTAATACCTTTAATCTGATATCACACATGGCTATATTAATTTTGTTTAAAAAGGCGTAAATCGTAAAAAACTGAAAAAGGTCAATTTCCCCCATACAAATCGACCCTCCCTAAAAATGAGTTTGGGCCGCTTAACAACATATCCAAATTTCATGAAGATCGCAGGGTGACACCAGGGAGACTTCCCTTGTTAGTGATCTTCAGATTAGACATTTTCTGTTATAACACCGTCCGACAAAAAGAAAAAAATCGTTATATATGGTTTGAATTGAGAAAGGTGTGAAAGAAAAATTTATTTTTCTAAAAATTAAAGACATCCTGGTTCGGTTTTTACTAGTTTCATATAATCCAGCTATTACAATCTTCAGAAAAACTTTTAGTGTCAAATTTATTCAGTTAATAGTCAATTATATTCTATGTGTAAAAATTGTTAACAGATCGCAGCCGTCAATGATTGAACCCATGATCTGTAATGTTTTTTTCTATTAACTGCCTCTTAGATACGATCACTCTAGACCGATACGCTAAGTTGGCTGTTAAGCAAGTATCAACTAAATCATGGTTTTTCAATTCTTGTTTGGTTGTTGCTGTTGTTTTTCGTACAGAAGAAGGTGTAATTGCAATATGGTGAATAAATTCAATTTTTTAGTAATGAATGTTCTTCCTCCTCTCATTCATCAACTCTGATCTAACAAGTAGAGTCTCCCTGGTGTCACCCTCCAATCTTCATGAAATTTGGATATGTTGTTCAGAGCGAAAATTAATTCGACACGTATTTTTTTTTAGCGGCCCAAACTTATTTTTAGGGGGGTCGATTTGTATGGGGGGATTTTGACCTTTTTCAGTATTTTACGATTTACGCCTATTTACTCAAAATTAATATAGGCATATTGGATATCAGATTAAAGGTATTTAAAATACCTGTCTCGTGATGCTAACAACGTGCCAAAAAAGTGAATATTTTTCGACTTATTAACAAAAATATCCTTACATTTTGTCATTTTACTCAGTATGACGAAAAGTTGTGCATGTTTGGACACGTTATTGGCACACGAAGATAGGTTTTCCAAAGAAAGTGCATTGATTTTGTTTATGAGATGACAGTTCTGAAATAATGTGAATTACGAAAAAAGAAAAATAAAATAAATCATCTTCTCAAACGTAAAGATACAAGTTTTCCGGTTTGGCTCCCAGTTGGGCGCCAAGATGAAATTATGAGAAAATATGAAATAGTATGAGTTTTTTGCTTGTAATAACTGTTCCCATTAACTTTTTTGATAAAATACAAATTATTTCGAGAAGCGCATTGCTTTTGCTTATGAGATAAAAATTGTGAAATAATATGAATTATGAAAATAGAAATATATAAATTATCAAAAGTACAAGTTTTCCTAGTTGGCTCCCAGTTGGAAGCCAAAAATATAATGCATATTTATTATTCCTTTTAATTTTTCATACCTCCCACAGTCGAAAAGAGTGTATATTAGGCTGGTAGTATATATATTCATGATCCTCAATCGGTTTTAAGACGATCTAGCGATGTCCGTCCGTCTGTCTGTCTGTTGAAAACACGATAACTTATGAAATACTTTACGGAGGCTCCTGAAGTTTTGCATATACAGTGTTGGAAAAAATAATAGGGACGACGAGTTAAAATTTACTAACTCGTTAAAAACTTTTTCATAAATGTCTCATTTTCTTAGCTTCAACTGAAAAATGATCAGTAATTAAATTGGATTTAATAATCTGTATTGCTTTTTATGATTCTCTTTTAATTTAATTTTTGGCAGAATAGTTAGAAAAGTATTGGCAGAATAGTTAGAAAAGTAGTGAATTTATCTGGAAAAAATAATAGGGACGAAATGCCTAAAATTAATTAAAAATTATTCTGAATTGAAAAAGTGCAAAAAATAAATAAAAATAATAAATCTGTCCATTCTGGAATTATTGTAGCCTTTTTTATATTCGCCAATAATGTAGGATAATGGGTACGGGTGCCCACTGTACGTTTTTTGAACGAAAACACATTTTTAGCTTAAAAGCTGATGGAATATCGTTGATGTTAAGTGTCCTAATAATAAAGTGTTCCAAAAACAAAGTATTTAAAGAGATTCGCTCAAGGAAATACCCGAAACCAGGGGTGGAAACCGAAAATCATCGAAGTAATTTGACCAAATAATTGGTTGATATTTAAAAAAGACCCCATTTATGTCATCTTATAAACTGGAAAATGAGTTTTGTGCTCCAGTGACGAGTTGTACAATAAGAAATTAACTACTGAAATCAGTTTTATAAGGTCGAATTCCAAGTAAAGAACCACCGCTGAGCGAACAATATATAGGAAAAAGTTTAGGCAACACATTGACTGTAAGCATTGGTAATATGTTCCATTGCCCGATGAAACAAAGTTTTATTTGATTGGATCTGAAGGAAAATTATTTATTCGATGTCCAATAAACAATTTTTAATCATATCCAAATAAATTAATCTTCGTTTCATCGGAAAAAGGAACATTTTACCAATGCTTACAGTCAAGGTGTTGTCTGACAAACTCCAAACTTTTTCGTATATGTTGTACTCTCAGCGGTGGTTCTTTCCTTGGACTTCGACCTTATAAAATAGATTTCAGTAGTTCATTTCTTATTGCACGACTCGTCACTGGAGCACAAAACTCATTTTCAAGTTCATAAGATTAAATAAAAGGGGTCTTTTTTGAATAACAACCAAGAATTTGGTCAAATTACTTTGATGATTTTCTGCTTCCACCCCTGGTTTCGGGTTTTTCCTTGAGCGAATCGCTTTAAATACTTTCTTTTTGAAACACTTTATTATTAGGACACTTAACATCATCGATATTCCATCCGCTTTTAAGCTAAAAATGTGTTTTCGTTCAAAAAACGTACAGTGGGCACCCGTACCCATTTTCCTACACTATTTGCGAATATAAAAAAGGCTAAAATAATTCCAGAATGGACAGATTTATTATTTTTATTTATTTTTTGCACTTTTCAATAATATTATTTAAAAACTTAACGTTAAACTCAATTCAAAATAATTTTGAATTCATTTTAGGCATTTCGTCCCTATTATTTTTTCCAGATAAATTCACTGCTTTTCTAACTACTCTGCCAATAAGAAATTAAATTAAAGGAAAATCTTAAAAAGCAATACAGATTATGGTTAGGTTAGGTTGTGAAGGATGACGTCGGTTTATACAAAACTAACGTCCATAGAGGCCTTGATGTGGCCCATTATGATTCCTTTAATGGTCGAAACCTTCTCTCTTCAATTTTATCACTCGCATTGTTTCCAGTTATGCATCCCATTTTGAAGCTTTTATAAATGCCAGTAGAGTCCAAGGATTCTCGCTTCGAATTTCCAATAAGCTCTGAAAGAAATAAGAGCCAAATAGTTTAAATCTTCTAAAAGACAGCGCAGGGCATTCACATAAGAAGTGATAGCTGTCTTCGACAGCTTCCCCACACCATCTACAAGTATCATCATTCAATCTACATATTCTTACCATATGTTTACCTAATGTATTATGACCAGTTATAAGATTTATTACCATTCTTAGTTGTCTTCTATTCATATCTAGGAGAATTTGGGTGTGTTTTGTCAAGTTTTCATCCCATAATGATTTAGTCTGAATATATCTGTCTGAATTTGTCCATCTGCATATCCAGGTATCTCTAGCTTTGCACTTGATCCGTAGTGAATTCAGTGACAAAGGGGGGTAAACATCGGATTCCGACGCTTCCTCTGGAAGGCTGGCACCTTTTTTTGCCAGTTCATCTGCTTTCTCGTTGCCTAGAATATCTTTATGTCCGGGTACCCAGCACAGTCTAATGTTATGCTGCTCGCTGAGAGCCTTAAGTTCTCTGTGGCAGCGGCTGACTACCTTAGACCTGATGTTGTCATTTTTAAGAGCCAATAGTGCAGCTTGACTATCAATGAAAAAACTAATATCGCTTCTGTATATTGGCAACATTGAAATCTGTTCCGCAGCTTTGGCAATAGCATATATTTCAGCTTGAAAAATACTGCAGTCATCCTTTAATCGATAAGATCTGTTAATGTTTAGCTCCATACAGTGAAAACCACTACCAGTTCCTGTGTCAGTTTTGGAACCATCTGTATAGATATTAATTTGATAAAAATCTATTTTACTCTCCAGCCAATCCTCTTGCGATGGTATTACAATATTCAACTTCCCATCAATGACATTATATGGAGGAATGTAATCCGTTATCATGTTCCTCTCCATATTACTAATGAGGTTCGTATGACAGACTTGTCTATTTTTCAGGGAGCCTGCTTGATTAAGTCTGTTAAGAGTAATCGCAGCATTTACCTTAATATGAATATCCAATGGTGTGATGTTCAAAAGTATTTCTAATGCTTCAGTAGAGGTCGTATTCATAGCTCCAGTGAGACTCAACAAAGCTATCCTGTTCACCCTCTTTATCATGTCCGCACGTGTTTTATGTTCCACAATTGGCCACCAAACATGACAACCATAAGATAATACAGGTCTAACGACCGCTGTGTATAGCCAATGAAAAAGTTTAGGCTGTAATCCCCATTTTTTCCCCACTAATTTCCTACACGAGTATAATGCAGCAAAAGTCTTTTTAATACGTTCGTCTAAGTTCCTTATCCAATTTAGTTTGCTGTCTAAAATCACACCTAAAAATTTAGCAGAGTCCGATAGTGTTAACCTAATACCATTTAGTCTAGGAGGAATAAAATTAGGTATAATTCTTCTCCTAGTAAAAAGAACCAGTTCCGTTTTCGTTGGATTCACGTTGAGCCCACAACCCCTTGCCCATGCTGAAAGTGTACTTAAAGCATTGCCCAAAATGTCAGAGACAGTGTCAATGAATTTGCCTGAGGATAGGATGACGACGTCATCAGCGTAAGCCACAACAGTTGTACCTGTTCTATCCAATTTTACTAATATCTCATTTACAACGAGAAGCCATAGCAATGGAGAGATGACTCCACCTTGCGGAGTACCCCTTGTTGCCACTGCCCGAACTTTAGCATTACCCAATTCGGATGAAATAACCCTATTTGTCAACATGGCCATAAGCCAATTAACTATCGGTGTACCAATCCCCGCTCCGATCAGAGCATTATTAATTGCCTCTGATCTAACATTGTTAAAAGCCCCTTCAATATCAAGAAAAGCACCAAGTGTATAATCCTTAACTGAGAGGGCCTTCTCAACATGGTGCACTGCAGCGTGGAGCGCTGAATCAACTGATTTACCCTTAATATAAGCATGCTGTTTCCCCGAAATAAATGCGGGATCTAATTTTTTCCTAATATATTCGTCTAGAATTCTTTCTAATGTTTTCAACATAAATGATGAAAGACTAATGGGCCTAAAATCCTTCGCTGTGCAATGTTGGATTCGTCCCGCTTTTGGAATGAAAACTACTCTAACCCTTCGCCACATAATAGGAACATATGATTCCATCAGACATGTTCTAAAAATTTGAACAAGATAATGCCCAATAGCGCCCAATGCGTCTTGAATCATTTTCGGGTAGATTCCGTCAATTCCCGGTGATTTAAAAGGTCCAAAGGTGTTTACCGCCCACGTAACGGTTTCCGTTGTTATTATTTCGTCTACACCCTGAAAGGAGTAAGAACCAAACGAATGAGAACTCGCAGCTTCCTGCTGTCCAATCGTACACCCAGGAAAGTGTGTTTGAAATAGCAGTTCTAGCGTTTCCTCCTCCGTGCTGGTCCATAGCCCTTCAGAATTGCGAATATTACTGATAGAGTTATGCTGCTTAGATAACAATTTCCTAAATCTAGAGGTATCCTTGATTGTAACTAGTTCCCCAGTCATACTCTCGAAATTCTCTCTCTTTGATTTTCTCAATTCCTTCTTATAGGCTCTTAGTTTTACTCTATAGTCTGTCCAGCATTCGTCGTTATCTTCTTTTCTAGCTTTGTTAAAAGCTCTTCTAGATTCTTTGCGCAAAGTTTTCAAGTCCTGATTCCACCAAGGTTGATTTTTCCTATTAGTTGCCCTGCTTTCTGGGCAAGATTTCCTAAAAGATGTAATCAAGCTCTGCTCGATGACCCCAAGTGATGATTCTAGCTGTTCTCTACTGTCAAAAGTCAGTGATTTATGCTGTAGTGATCTTTTCACTGACTCACTATATTCTTCCCAGTTAGTTCTCCTAGGATTTCTAAAAACCTTATTTTCAGACTTTATCCTAAAATGTATCAAAAATTCTATGTACTTGTGATCTGAAAAACTTAACTCATCCGAAACTACCCAGTCGGATACTTCGTTCAAGGAGCCAAAAGTTAAATCCAGAACCTCCTTTCTGTTCCGGGTTTGAAAAGTTGGTTTATCGCCGACGTTATATATTGTCAAATTGTTTTCCAAAATGAAGTCTAATAAGTTTTCTCCTCTTTCATTAGTATCAGAACTACCCCACAGAGTGTGGTGTGAGTTAGCATCACAACCAATTAAAAGCCCATTTCCTGCGGTCTTACAATGTTCCACCAGTTCCTTTACTAACGGCGGTGGTGACCCCACCTCGTTCTCTCCGTTGGCAAAGTAAGCTGATGAAATAAAAAAACTTCTCCTGCGCTTGTCTATTTTGACCGTTACTACATCACTATTACAAAATTGTCTAAGAATGAAACACTTTAATTTTCTTTTTGCCAAAATACAGGCCCTTGGTTTATTAACATCCTCTACATATATTATCTCAAAATCATTGTTTTCTAGGCCCATAATACGGTTTCCGTTGACCCACGGCTCTTGGATCAGAGCCACGTCCATGTCGTACCTATTTAAGTGGAGGATTAAATTAGTCGTTGCCACGATACAATGATGAAGATTTATTTGTACAAACTTAATCATTATTACTTACTGTAACTCCTCTAGTTCGTTCCTCCGCTTCCACAACCGGTCTTGCAATGGCACTACTGAGGCCCACACTTATTCGAAAACCATTCATTTCCAGCCGCTTAAGGGTATCCGAATTTACTGCCAGAATTATGCTTCTGCCAGAAGCTGTCGGTTGATCCATTCTTAAAATCTTCCAATCAGATGATGGATACACCTGCCTATTTTGTGCGATTAGAATGTCAAGTAATCTGTCTTTAGGTAAAATAGGACCCGTCACGAAAACCCTAATTCTGGGTTGCCTAGGTAGTTCCTCTTCTGGAATAACTTTAAGCTTAGCACCGTCCCAAAGTCCGTCTAATTTGCCCACAGTTTCTTTAAGCCACGTCAAAGTATCACCCGTCTTGCAGTACAATATTTTATGACCATTCCGTGTCTGAATATTGCCAAAATATGGCATCGAATCCGTCCCCTCCCGAACAAGTTCTGAAACCAGAAAAATCAGTCTGCTTTCTAAAAGTTTCCAGTTCTCATCTATAATACGTCTATCCCCACTACTTTCATCGATAATCGCCACCCCAATACAGCCCTCATTATAAACGTTCCTACCAGAGTCTGTCTTCGTCTTCTTTATAACTGTTACCTCGGGTGATCCGGTATCCTTCGTTCTATCACGCTTGCTGCATCCAGGTCCCTCGGAATCAGGGTTAAGTGACCCCTCATCTACCGGGATAGTAAACCCCCTACCATTCTCTCCAGGAATAAGAGTGATACTCGAATTTCCCTTCGATTTTGGTAAGGGGCTGGACGCAACCAAGGTCGAACTCTGATCTATACCAAACTCAGCCCTAGAGTTGGAAGAAGAGCTTAGTGGCTTTTCTTTCCGCATCCTGTTCTCACAAACCCCTTCAGCTGTGGCTAAAGGTGGTGGAGGGGCTAATTTTTTGGTTTCGCTGAATTTTCCGTCTGTCATATTATTCAAGTTATTGTCTATAAAGCTGGAAGACGAGCTAAGTGGCTTGTCTTTCCGTGTTGTCACCGTTTCAGCAGTGGCTAAAACTGGTGGAAATGTTAATTTTTCGTTATCTGGACATAATTGGTTATAATTACCTTCATTATTGTTGACAGTAGTATCGATATCAATCTTTATCTGGCTCCATTTAGATACTATCTCACGGGCCTTTTCTAATCTACGATTATCATCAACGCTCAAGAGATTTTTATCTTTGCCTTCTAATTTATTTAACGTTTTAAGAGCATCAGTAACTCTACGAAAAACCTCCGAATCTGAATTGCTTGAAGATTCAGCAGTCTTATCACAAGCCATATCTACACCTTTCATAGCATCGATCAGAGAGCATTGATCACTTCTTGCATTTCCAACAGATGAAGCATCAGATTCTAGTTTGTTTTTACCAAATGTTTCTAGAGTTTTTTTAGCTGCTGCCAAGCGAATCTTCTCCCCCTCTGTTAAACATTCTTTCTTGCTTAATCTTTTAAAATTAAGCTTAGCGTTCTTCCATGACTTCGAAGACTTACTTGATGACTGCGACATTAAATCGTCATCAGTGGTAAGATTCAAAGTATTATTGGAGTTCGTATCAGACATATTGATCTATAAAAAGATGTGTGATAAGTTTCCAATAACCCGAAAAGAAAGTTACAGTGAACACTCACACCACAAAGAGGAAAAAAAACAAGTAAAAGGGACGCATATGCATATTTAAGACACCTACACATTGACCAACAGATTATGAAATCCAGTTTAATTAGTGATCATTTTTCAGTTGAAGCTAAAAAATTGAGACATTTATGAAAAAGTTTTTAACGAGTTAGTAAATTTTAACTCGTCGTCCCTATTATTTTTTCCAACACTGTATTTTGGGCATTTACTTGGTCAGGTTGGTATTGCAATCCAGCGAAATTGGTCTAGTGGTTCAAAAGTTATGAGCAAAATACTGAATTTCGGCAAGGGTTTTTCGTGAATTTACGACATAAGAAACTCGATAACTTTCGAAAGACAATTTTGAGGACGCTGAAGCTTGTCACATATATTTGTTGGTTCCCAGGCCTAGTTCATACTGATCTTTAGCCAAATCGGTCCAGTGGTTCAAAAGTTATTAGCAAAACCGTGAATTTCAGATTAGTTTGAACTTAAATTCATGTGTTGACAATGTGTTAAGCATGTTTTAGAAACATTGGTAAGTCACAAAAATATTTTGCAACGTATTTTTGTCTCTCAAATATATTTTTACACTAAAAAAATAAACTCGGAAAAAAATTTATACTCAAAAAACAAAAAATTAATAATTTTTTTTTCAAAAATTACTAAAAAAAAAAATTTTTTAAACAAAATAAAATATTTCTAATCAAAAATTTTATTTTTTCACGTTAGAAAATTAACTATCGCGTAAAAAAGGCATTGTGGATGGTATTCATAGATTCGGCCAAGTCGAATTTATCTTTTCTTCTTGTTCAGTATTGTTGAGCAATAATTTTTTAAAGTTTTTTAGAGAGCTGAAAAGTTGAGTTTCTTAAAAAATCAAAAATTTAGCTTTATTACCAACTTTGAAAATTTATTGCTCGACAACACGAAAAAACACCTCAAAAAAATATTACCGGCGCTTAGACCACATTGGAAGCTTTAATAAAAATCTTTGATTTTGGACATCCATTAAGCCCTTGTCTGGAAAAACGGACTTTCAATTATTGTGCTCGATTCTTGAATACGATTTCACCATTTACCTAATTTTTAAATATTCTTTCGAATTAAAAGATTTTAAAGTTTTTTCTCGTAACAATTATAGATTTACTTAATATCTTTAATAAATACAAGAACAAGTTTAATAGTCTTAAAATACGAAAGAATATAAAATTTTTAAAAATTAGGTAAATGGTGAAATCGTATTCCAGGATTGCGCACATTGCTTTCAAAACTTTTGTTAAATTATTTTCCGAATTTTAATTTTTAAATAACATTCTTCACTTATTTGAGTTACAGTCTAAACACTTTTATATCTTAAAATAATAGTTACACTACAGATCAACCAATAATAAAATCATCGTCATCAGCATCAGTATCGTCATTGATTACGACAGCAACAAGTACCATGAACTTTTATGACACGAACAAAGGATGACAGGATACATGTTGTGTGTGTTGTCTGCTCACAGTCCTTCAATTGAAATTAATTTTTTTTTTGTTATACATATACATTATTTTAATGTTCTTTGCCGTTGTTTTAGATAATTAATGTTGCATTTTTATGTGAAAAACACTTGTTGCCTGTTATATGTTTTTTTTTAAGGGATATGTTTGCTATTAAATAGTGTAAATGTTATAAATTGATAATTATTGTGTTGGCTGTCAATGATGCGTTTTGTTTTTTATTTTGGAAAGAAATGTTGCTTTCTAATTGTTGGTTTATTTAGCAGTTTATTGAATTATTTATGTAAAAAATAATAGATGTCTGATATCGGCAAATTGAAACATTTTGTGTAATGACAGAAAAATATGGCAACGGCTTTCCTTAGGTCTTCTAAAGTTCATTCAATTCGAAATTTTGTAAAATTACCCCCGTTTGTTTAATTAAAATTTGTAAGTTTCTTATTTCTGGAAACAATGATTTGTACCAAGTTTGGTACTTTTTTTGAACGACTGGTACTAAAATACCCAAACGAGTTACTTTTAAAACTCCTTATGCAGTGATAAAAACTTTTAGCAAGAGCTTTTATACCTAAAGAATCAACGTTTATATAAAGAAAACCCAGTAATTTACTACAATCCTAGCATATTTGCTAGCCCTTGCAAAGATCACCAATAATAAAATGTTCCCTAGCTGAAACTCTTCCAACCTAAAGTTAAATGTTTATAATTAATTGTTGCAAAAGGTGTAAAAAATTCCATTCAATTACTTTTGTTGCATTTTTGTACACATATTTAAAAAAAAATTTTAAAAATTATGTGTTGAGCATAATTTTTATGTGAGAATAAAACAATATGCTACTTTGTCTGGTTGCCGATGATGTTGCTGACATTATGGTTGTTGTTTGCATGGAGTAGTTTAATTTATAAATTCATGTTCAATTTCTTGTAGCCTGTTGTTGTTCATACATAAGCGCCACAAATTATGCTTAATTAATGTTTCTCAAAGTCAAAATGAGAGAAATGAAAAGAAGAAAATCTTTTCAAAAGAAGTAGCATGTAGTAGTGCCAAACTTGATGTTGTTTTGAGGAAGAGGTTCTTAAATGTGAAAGAAAAGCCCTTAAAATTTGTGTGTACAAATTTTTTTTCCAAAAAAACCAAAAAAATGTCTACTGAAAAAGTTTTTCGAAAAACCAATCAACTTTCTATAGAAAAAATTTTTTAAAAAATTCTTTGGAGAAAAAAAAGAAAATTTTTTTATAGAAAATTTTCATTGAAAATTTTTAGTAAAAACCGAAAAAATTTTCTATTGAAAATTTTAAGTAAAAACCAAAAAAATTTTCTATAGAAAATTTTTAACAAAAACTGAAAAAATTTTCTATAGAAAATTGTTAACAAAACCCCAAAAATTTTCTATAGAAAATTTTTCTATAAAAATTTTTTACAAAAAACCGAAAAAATTTTCTATAGAAAATTTTTAACAAAAACTGAAAAAATTTTCTATAAAAAATTTTAACCAAAAAAAAATTTCTATAGAAAATTTTAAATAGAAACCGAAAAAAATTTCTACAGAAAATTCTGAACAAAAATCAAAAAAAATTTCTATAGAAAATTTTTACAAAAAAACGAAAAAACCAAAAAATTTTCTGTTGAAAATTTTTACAAAAAATCTAAAAATTTTCTATAGAAAAATTTTATAAAACACCGAAAAATTTTCTATAGAAAAATTTTACAAAAAACAGAAAACTTTTCTATAGAAAATTTTTGTAATACCGAAAAATTTTCTATAGAAAATTCTTGTAATAGCGAAAAATTTTCAATAGAAAATTTTTGTAATAGCGAAAAATTTTCAATAGAAAATTTTTGTAATAGCGAAAAATTTTCTATAGAAAATTTTTGTAATAGCGAAAAATTTTCTATTGAAAATTTTTGTAATAGCGAAAAATTTTCTATAGAAAATTTTTGTAATAGCGAAAAATTTTCTATAGAAAATTTTTGTAATAGCGAAAAATTTTCTATAGAAAATTTTTGTAATAGCGAAAAATTTTCTATAGAAAATTTTTGTAATAGCGAAAAATTTTCTATAGAAAATTTTTGTAATAGCGAAAAATTTTCTATAGAAAATTTTTGTAATAGCGAAAAATTTTCTAGAAAATTTTTGTAATAGCGAAAAATTTTCTATAGAAAATTTTTGTAATAGCGAAAAATTTTCTATAGAAAATTTTTGTAATAGCGAAAAATTTTCTATAGAAAATTTTTGTAATAGCGAAAAATTTTCTATAGAAAATTTTTGTAATAGCGAAAAATTTTCTATAGAAAATTTGTGTAATAGCGAAAAATTTTCTATAGAAAATTTTTGTAATAGCGAAAAATTTTCTATAGAAAATTTTTGTAATAGCGAAAAATTTTCTATAGAAAATTTTTGTAATAGCGAAAAATTTTCTATAGAAAATTTTTGTAATAGCGAAAAATTTTCTATAGAAAATTTTTGTAATAGCGAAAAATTTTCTATAGAAAATTTTTGTAATAGCGAAAAATTTTCTATAGAAAATTTTTGTAATAGCGAAAAATTTTCTATAGAAAATTTTTGTAATAGCGAAAAATTTTCTATAGAAAATTTTTGTAATAGCGAAAAATTTTCTATAGAAAATTTTTGTAATAGCGAAAAATTTTCTATAGAAAATTTTTGTAATAGCGAAAAATTTTCTATAGAAAATTTTTGTAATAGCGAAAAATTTACTATAGAAAATGTTTGTAATAGCGAAAAATTTACTATAGAAAATTTTTGTAATAGCGAAAAATTTACTATAGAAAATTTTTGTAATAGGGAAAAATTTTCTATAGAAAATTTTTGTAATAGCGAAAAATTTTCTATAGAAAATTTTTGTAATAGCGAAAAATTTTCTATACAAAATTTTTGTAATAGCGAAAAATTTTCTATACAAAATTTTTGTAATAGCGAAAAATTTTCTATAGAAAATTTTTGTAATAGCGAAAAATTTTTTTTATAGAAAATTTTTGTAATAGCGAAAAATTTTCTATAGAAAATTTTTGTAATAGCGAAAAATTTTCTATAGAAAATTTTTTTAATAGCGAAAAATTTTCTATAGAAAATTTTTGTAATAGCGAAAAATTTTCTATAGAAAATTTTTGTAATAGCGAAAAATTTTCTATAGAAAATTTTTGTAATAGCGAAAAATTTTCTATAGAAAATTTTTGTAATAGCGAAAAATTTTCTATAGAAAATTTTTATAATACCGAAAAATTTTCTATAGAAAATTTTTGTAATAGCGAAAAATTTTCTATAGAAAATTTTTATAATACCGAAAAATTTTCTATAGAAAATTTTTATAATACCGAAAAATTTTCTATAGAAAATTTTTATAATACCGAAAAATTTTCTCTAGACAATTTAATTTTCTATAGAAAATTTTTATAATACCGAAAAATTTTCTATAGAAAATTTTTATAATACCGAAAAATTTTCTATAGAAAATTTTTATAATACCGAAAAATTTTCTATAGAAAATTTTTATAATTTTTCTAATACCGAAAAATTTTCTATAGCGAAAAATTTTCTATAGAAAATTTTTGTAATAGCGAAAAATTTTCTATAGAAAATTTTTGTAATACCGAAAAATTTTCTATAGATAATCGGTATTATAAAAATTTTCTAAAGAAAATTTTTCGGTATTATAAAAATTTTCTATAGAAAATTTTTCGGTATTATAAAAATTTTCTATAGAAAATTTTTCGGTATTATAAAAATTTTCTATAGAAAATTTTTCGGTATTATAAAAATTTTCTATAGAAAATTTTTCGCTATATATATACCGAAAAATTTTATATATAGAAAATTTTTATAATACCGAAAAATTTTCTATAGAAAATTTTTATAATACCGAAAAATTTTCTATAGAAAATTTTTATAATACCAAAAAATTTTCTATAGAAAATTTTTATAATACCGAAAAATTTTCTATAGAAAATTTTTATAATACCGAAAAATTTTCTTTAGAAAATTTTTATAATACCGATTATCTATAGAAAATTTTTCGGTATTACAAAAATTTTCTATAGAAAATTTTTCGCTATTACAAAAATTTTCTATAGAAAATTTTTCGCTATAGAAAATTTTTCGCTATTACAAAAATTTTCTATAGAAAATTTTTCGCTATTACAAAAATTTTCTATAGAAAATTTTTCGCTATTACAAAAATTTTCTATAGAAAATTTTTCGCTATTACAAAAATTTTCTATAGAAAATTTTTCGCGATTACAAAAATTTTCTATAGAAAATTTTTCGCTATTACAAAAATTTTCTATAGAAAATTTTTCGCTATTACAAAAATTTTCTATAGAAAATTTTTCGCTATTACAAAAATTTTCTATAGAAAATTTTTCGCTATTACAAAAATTTTCTATAGAAAATTTTTCGCTATTACAAAAATTTTCTATAGAAAATTTTTCGCTATTACAAAAATTTTCTATAGAAAATTTTTCGCTATTACAAAAATTTTCTATAGAAAATTTTTCGCTATTACAAAAATTTTCTATAGAAAATTTTTCGCTATTACAAAAATTTTCTATAGAAAATTTTTCGCTATTACAAAAATTTTCTATAGAAAATTTTTCGCTATTACAAAAATTTTCTATAGAAAATTTTTCGCTATTACAAAAATTTTCTATAGAAAATTTTTCGCTATTACAAAAATTTTCTATAGAAAATTTTTCGCTATTACAAAAATTTTCTATAGAAAATTTTTCGCTATTACAAAAATTTTCTATAGAAAATTTTTCGCTATTACAAAAATTTTCTATAGAAAATTTTTCGCTATTACAAAAATTTTCTATAGAAAATTTTTCGCTATTACAAAAATTTTCTATAGAAAATTTTTCGCTATTACAAAAATTTTCTATAGAAAATTTTTCGCTATTACAAAAATTTTCTATAGAAAATTTTTCGCTATTACAAAAATTTTCTATAGAAAATTTTTCGCTATTACAAAAATTTTCTATAGAAAATTTTTCGCTATTACAAAAATTTTCTATAGAAAATTTTTCGCTATTACAAAAATTTTCTATAGAAAATTTTTCGCTATTACAAAAATTTTCTATAGAAAATTTTTCGCTATTACAAAAATTTTCTATAGAAAAATTTTCGCTATTACAAAAATTTTCTATAGAAAATTTTTCGCTATTACAAAAATTTTTTTTTAGAAAATTTTTCGGTATTGCAAAAATTTTCTGTAGAAAATTTCTATACAAAATTTGGGAATCTCTGCCTAAAAAAAGGCTTCTTTTTTGAATTGTGTTTTTATTGTTGTTGTATTATTTTTTCGTATGTAATTAACAACGCGTTACCTGATTAAAAATTCGACGCCGACATGTCGTATTCACAACTCAAATTCTGACAGCTCCATGCTGACATGACAACCTGCCACCGTCATTGGTAAAATGTAAACGTTTTCTGCATGTTGCTTGCGCTGGTTAATGCTGCTCGTTTTCTTAAACTCTTCTAAATGATTGTTTTTTTTTTTTTTGTGAATCAGCCGTACACAAACACACAAAAGCGGTTAAAGGCGGCTTTAATGTTGCTAAAAATGATGGTGACGATGACTTTGATGGTTTTTGTTGTTGTTAGTGTTCTTGCTTCTCTCTACTCCCTGAATGATCTTTTGCCAAAGGCTAAATTTTACCATTTTTCATCTACGACTTCTACTTGTTTTATGTCGATTTTTTGTGCAATATTTTTTTTGTTGCATACAAATTGAGTTTAAACCGTCCAGTCACCACATCAACTTCATAAGGCAATATTGTCGACCTTGAATTAAACGAATGTTTTTAACAATAAAATAAAAAAAAAAAAACAAAATTGTTCGAATGGGCATGCATATTCAGGCAGCATCAAAAAAAGCTCATCCCCATACTGGTTCACAAATAAAGTTATGCTTTTTTGTGCTTTTTTATATTTTTAAGGCAGTTGTTGTTTATTGGCACCTTTTTTTTAAAGGACAGATTGTCTGACTGTCTATCTGTCTGTTAAGTCTGGTCGGTTCTCAGCTGAGTTGCAGTGGTCAAGATGATGCATCAATGTCAACATAATTCATTTTAGACCAAACATAACTTGACATGTAAGGGCTTTTATTAGTTATCATGACTAAACAGAAAAATTAAAATTTACAATTCTCACAGGAGTTTTGAACAAAAAAAAAACATATGTGTAAGGATAATTTTTTTGTTCAGTTAATGAGCTACAATTTTTTTTTTGTATAAGAATTACAAGAGAAAATTGTTGAATAAACTAATGAAAAAAATTTAAAAAAGTAAATTTTTTAAAATTTGATCCCAATGTGTTAAAATGGCCGAACAATTAGTACTTTGGTAATTTTTGTATGTTTTAAAAAAATCTAAAAATTTTCATTTTTCCAGATTCCGATTTTAATGGGTAAACAATTTTGCTTTGGTACGTTTTATGTCTTCTGTCAAAAGTTTTCAGAAACTTAAAATTTAAAAAAAAAGGAAGCAAATTTTTTAAAGTCCACCTTAAATAATTCAATGTGAACGCCTAACTTCCAGGGCCCTAAATTTTTTTTTACTTGGTTGTGGGCCTTCAGTTAGCCATAATATATTGTTTTGAAGAGATTGACATTTTTTGCAATTACTCGCGGTGTGCATTTTAGGGTCAGTATTAACACAAAAAAATATTGGACCTGTAGGACAATGTCTTTGGGTTCCTTTATTGACTTCCGATCACAATGAAAAACAAATTTTTTTGATTTTTTTTTAAGCTAAAAATATTATTTAAAATTCGACCATTACTGGAAAATTGATATAAGGGTAAACATTTTTTTTTGTCTGTAAAAATTTTTGTATTTTTATACCCTACACCACTCTGTGGTACAGGGTATAATGAGTTTGTGCTGATGTTTGTAACTACCCGAAATATTGGTTTTAGACCTGCCTTCAAGTATACCGATCGACTCAGAATTACTTTTTGAGTCGATTAAGCGATGTCTGTCCGTCCGTCCGTCCGTCTGTCCATCTTTTGGTTTAAGCAAGATACAGGTCGCAATTTTCAATCAATTGGCTTGAAATTCGAAACTTAAGCATCTTCTGGCCCAAGGACGAAGCATATTGAAATTGGAGAAAATCGGTCCATGATAAGACCTATCCCCCATACAAAGGTCCCCTTTGGATTCGGCTTAAATGACTCTAATAACCGTATTATAATAGATATCGTTTTAAAATTTAGCAGGTAATCAAATTTTGTATGCACAAATCACCATTCTAAATTTCAAAGGGATCGGATCAGTCCTTCTGGTAGTCCCCATACAAACCACCCTCCCTATATTATCATATGAGGCATTCCACACCAAATGTCCAGCGTTCCGTTTTAATGAGATAAATATTTAATCAAGGCAACTCGCCACAAATTTGACCATTTTTCCAATATTTGACCACGTCTTCTAAGCCCAGTTTTTGAAAATTAGAAAAACCAAAAACGCAATTTTCTTAGTTCCATATAGGTCTATCCAAACAACCTATTTAGAAATTTACGGGACACATGTTTTTCTGTAGCTGGACATTTGGTGTGGAATGCCTCATATATGAACATTTTTTACCAGGTAAGACATTTTTTTACAATTTTTTTCCTTAAAGAATTTTTAATAATTTTTTTACTAAAAACCAAAAAAAAATTTTTAATTTTTGTGTTTGGGATTAAAAAAGTTTTCCAAACCTTTTTTTGCGTCTGAAAGTCAAATTTTTTTTTTTTTTCAAAAAATTTTGATTTTCTATATAATGAAATTCTTTACTTATTAAAATATGTATACAATTAGAGTGGTTCAAATTTTTTTTGGAATTCTATTCCCCATTTGAAGATATTTCGCGCAAATAGCTTTGCCTGTTTTTTTCAGATTTAAAATTTTTTTTTTGAACCTTCTTAAGCATAATTTTATATCAACAGTACATATGTGGGCGGGGTTGGTCACTACAGTTTTTTTGCGGTCCCCATTTCATTTTCTGTTATTTGGTGCAAAAAGCTTTGGATTAGTGCAAAAAACTTTGCATTTTTTTTCAGATTTTTTGAACATTTTTAAAAGTTATTTTAAGTATCCACAAATGCGCTACGTATGCTATATGTTGCTTTAAAGACAGTTTAAATTTTTAAATAAAACTAATAAAATGAGGCAAAGATAAAGATTTTGCACCAATAGCACAAAATTGGCGAAAAAATTGGGACCGCAAAAAATATGAAAAAAAAAATTTTAACACAATTTTTTTCACCAATTTTCTTTTTCAAGTAAAGTTTTTTGTGATAATCTGTTTGTCATTTTTACATTTAGTTCTTATTGTCACTCAAATTGCGTGCACATTGTAAAGGGTATTGAAGGGTTCGGCCAAGTTGAATTAACGGATTAACTTCTTTCCCAATAGATTTTTGTTATCATTGACTTCAACAAGACACCATTTTCTTTTAAAACCACAATTATCTGTTTGCAACATTAAAACCTCAAATATTCAGCCATATGCTACAAAGTGAGTTCGGTTAAATAATACTTAAAAAACATTTAATTAATTTAATCCTAATTTAAAACCACAAAATATGGATTTTGGTTTTTAACAATAAACTGTTTTCAAAAAGTTATTTCTTAAAAAAAAAAAAAAACAAAAACGACAAATCATTACTTCCTCTTAAAGAAAAATAACATATAATAATATATTTATGGTGTGTGCTCCCATAAAATATTTTATTTATAGGAGTAACGTTTTGTTAGAAGTCGTGCTTTTTTGTGGTATGTACGAAAAAAAAGCTCAAGAAATTTTCTTATATGCTTAAAAAAGGAACAGTGGGCGTGAAAGAAAAAAAAACAATATAAAAACAACGAGAAAAGTTAAATTTGGGTTTGCCGAATCCATGAGTACCCTCCACAATGCCCTTTTTGAGTTTTCTTACGTGAGTGTTTTTTTTTTTTAATTTTGATCACAAATATTTTATTTTGAGTATAAAACTCTTTTTAGTAATTTTTGTAAAAAAACAAGTAGAAAAGTTAAATTCGACTTGACCGAATCCATAAATACACTCCAAAATGCCCTTTTTAAGACAGAGTAAATTTTTTAGCGTGAATATAAATTTTGCAATTTTGATTAGAAATAATTTATTTTGAGTAAAAAAATATTTTTGTGTAATTTTTGTAAAAAAAAAAAAATAATTTTTTTTGAGTGTAATTTTTTTTTTGGGGTAAAAATAGTCTTGAGTGCCAAAAATAATCTTCAAAATATTTTTGTGGCTTACCATAGTTTTTAACGATTGTTTAACAGGTTTTTCAACACGCGAATTGAAGATGAAACCTATCTGAAATTCTCAGTTTTGTTCATTACTTTTGAACTACTGGACCCTTGCCGAAATTTACCCTTTTGCTAATAACTTTTAGATCATTTAATCGATGTCGCTGAAATGCAATACCAACCTGACCAGGAGAATGACAAATATATATAAACCAAGGTTCGGCAGTCTCAGTACAGTCTTTCAAAGTTTTACGTGTTTTTAACAGACAGACGCACGGCCATCGCTAGATCGACTTAAAATCAATCGAGGACTATGAACAAATATACGTTATCTGTTCCTAGACCAATACTTCGAGCAGAGACCTTTTGACAGAAATTCAACAACTTCAACATCCCGTCAGCAATCTTTGGCACCAGAATATTTTTTGGCTTATATTAAATCCTTTCTTCCTCCAATATATTCTTCCTTACCACTGTTCTGACTTAATAGCTAAAACATTTTGTTTCATTTTGCTTGGTATGTATCCTATATGAGTAAGGATGATGTGTTAAAGTTTATTAACGGTTTAAAAAATATAAAATATATGGGGCATTCCATGTGAAATCGGACACTTTGAAAAACTTTTTTTTTAGATTTTCCCAATTTGTTTACAGTTTTTAGTACCCTTCGAAAACTCCTTCGTGGTAAATTTTCAGGTTTTTTTGATGACCCGTTCAAAAGATATCGAATTTTTAAAAACTGGTAGTTTGTTCCTTTAATCAAACTTCTTTTAATCATAACTTCTTCAAAAATAGTCCAAATTTCAAATTTTTTTTCTTCAAAATTTTTGTTTTTTTACGTACTTTCTAAAAAAATAACGATTATTACTATTTTTTTAAATTTTTAAAAGAAATTTTATTGTAATTTTTCAATCTTAAATCATTTCTACTGCTCCAATGGTGCCTCATAGAGGGGTCCTTTATAAGACCGACCCCCATTAATTTTACGTCTTAACATTTCTTTGGAACAAACTAATACCCTATCTCCAATTTCTAAGGGGGCTCCCACACAAAACGACACTTTTTTAAATTTGTTCCAACCGCTCTAACTGCCCTAATAGTGCCCTTAGAGCAACAAAATGTATGACTGACCCACAATATTTTTTTAGTTAAAACATTTTTTCTGAACACACCTACCCTTTATCTTTAACTGTTAAGGCGGTCCCCATACAATTTTTTTTTATTTTTTTGTAAATTTGTTTTATTTAATCAGCTTCTACCGGTCCAATGCACACAGGGCCAGCATGATCCAATTCCGGCCAAAAGTCTTTATCGTTGTTGGATCCGTCTGAAAATGTGCTTCTAGAGGAATTCGAGGTCGCTGATTTCAAAATTTAGCTAAAAACTAAAAAAATCAAAATGGCGGATCCAATATGGCGGACAATTTTTTTTTTAAATTGTCCGATTGAACTCAAATTTTGTTTTATGCTGGTCTTGGAGTTACTGAATAAGAATTTTTACTCCGAATTTTGAAAAACAAAATGGCGGACTAAATATGCTTCTTAAAGTTTAAAGAATGATCCAACTCCAGCCAAAAGTCCTTATCGTTGTTGGATCCGGCTGAAAATGTGATTTTAGAGTATTTCGGGGTCGCTGATTTCAAAATTTAACTAAAAACTAAAAAAATAAAAATGGCGCATCCAATATGGCGGACAAATTTTTTTAATAATTGTCCGATTTAACTCAAATTTTGTTTTAGGGGGGTCTTAGAGTAACTGAATCAGAATTACAGGCGTGAATTTGGAAAAACAAAATGGCGGACTAAATATGTTTAGTAAAGTTTGTTACAAGTAATTAAAAAACAGTTAAATTTCTTTTCTTTATTGAAGGTAGCTGAAAGTGTGGCCTAGCAAATTTCCGGGTCTGTTATTTTAAAATCGAACTAATAAAATTCAATATGGCGGAAACAATATGGCGGCTAGATTTTTTAACTTTGTCTGATCTAACTAAAAACCAGATTTAAGAGTATAGGAGTGTCTGAAGTTTAATCTACGCACATAATTTTTACATATATATTTTTTTTATATTTGATATAAATATGGAAATGGTGTAAATGACTCACTTAGTTTCAGAAAAGCTTTTGGAAATGGTGACGACAAATTATTCACTTTTTTTCTTTATTTTGGAAATTCAATAAAAAATTTCTGAATTTAATTGGAAATGGTGTAACTGATAATTTCCATAATTCTACAAAAAAACTATAAATTTAGATAATTTGTTTTTCTGCACTTAAGGTACTCTCTGACGATAAAAAAAACTAATCAAGCCGTTGCTGGGTTAAATTATATTTTTAAAAACAAATTTCGGACTACTGCATAAATAGCTGTAATTTCGCCATTTATCATTTCGAGCAAGTTTGGGCAACTTTTTTCGAAAGATATGGATCCATTCTATATCAAAAAAAATATAGACCGATTGTATCGAACTGAGGATCGCTGAGGATTTTTTCGGCGCGAGGTAAATAGCTAAAAATTATAACTTTTTTCACAAAAAACGCGAACTGCTGCCAGGCAAATGAGTTATATTTGTCCATGTTATTTTCGTTACAAAGGCTTATATATAAGGTTGAACCACGCAAACAAAAAGTTAAACATTAGCAATAGAAGTTTGGAAAAAAAAATTAAAAAAGTATCTCAACTTTTAAAATTTTTTTCCAACTTTTTTAACTTTGAAGACCTGTCAAAGGAAAGGGTGTAATTGGATCATAAAGATAAGTTCAGAAAACCTGCTTCTATATATGCCCAACAAACTGGTAACCATTTTTTTGTGAATTTACAAATAAGGACTTTTGGCCGGAAATCGATCTCTCTGGCCCTCTGTGCAATGGTGCGTCCGAGAGGGGTCATTAGTGAGACCGACCTTTATTTATTTTTACCCTACAAATTTTTTTAAAACATACCTACGCCCTATCTCCACTCCCTAAGTAGGCTCCCATACAAAATTTCATTTCTATAAAATTTGCTCCAACTGTTATTTGTATGGGAGCGTACTTAGGGAGTGGAGATAGGGCGTAGGTATGTTTTGAAAAAATGTTGTAGGGTAAAAATAAATGGGGGTCGGTCTCACTAATGACCCCTCTCGGACGCACATTGGACCGGTAGAAGCTGATTAAGTAAAACAAATTTACAAAAAATAAAAAAAATTGTATGGGGACCGCCTTAACAGTTAAAGATAAAGGGTAGGTGTGTTCAGAGAAAATGTTTGGACTGAAAAAATATTGTGGGTCGGTCATACATTTTGTTGCTCTAAGGGCACTATTAGGGCAGTTAGAGCGGTTGGAAAAAATTTTAAAAAATGTCGTTTTGTGTGGGAGCCCCCTTAGAAATTGGAGGTAGGGTATTAGTTTGTTCCAAAGAAATGTTAAGACGTAAAAATGAATGGGGGTCGGTCTTATAAAGGATCCCTCTATGACGCACCATTAGAGCAGTAGAAATGATTTTAAGATTGAAAAATTACAATAAATTTTTTTTAAAAATTTAAAAAAATAGTAATAATCGTTATCCCACGATCTTCCTGGGCAAAAAAATTGGAGAATTGATAGAAGTTTTACACAAAAAAATTTCAAAAAAATCGAAGAGTGCAAACATTTTCAAAAATGAGATTTAAATTTTAAAACTTAAAAATCGCATACTAGAGCGCTTTTAAGAATTTTTTGGGATTTTTTTTTAGAAAGTACATAAAAAAACAAAAATTTTGAAAAAAAAAAATTTGAAATTTGGACCATTATTTAAGAAGTTATGATTAAAAGAAGTTTGAGTAAAGGAACAAACTACCAGTTTTTAAAAATTCGATATCTTCTGAACGGGTCATCAAAAAAATCTGAAAATTTACCACGAAGGAGTTTTCGAAGGGTACTAAAACTGTAAACAAATTGGGAAAATCTAAACACATGGAATGCCCCATATATATTCGAAATAATATGTTGTATGGCATGGTTTCTTCTCATAATCTTTTATTATTTTTGGCTGAGGTTATAAATCATTTAAGTAGTGTCATATTTTTGTTTTTTAATTTTATATACTGGCTTTTTTTTCTTCTTTATAGTATTGAACGAAGGAACAACCCAGGATTTTAGTAACAACAGCAACAACATCCAAACAAAATGCGTGAGATTGTTTTGGGGTGATTATGTCAATTATTTTTTGGCAAGTGGTATTTAACAAAGACACTTTGTGGTTGATTATTAAGAACATAAAAAAAAATATTAAGATTTATTTCTTGCAAAAAAAATAAAACAATATTTAAATGTTTCCTGTGGAAGATGAGAGGATTTTTTTTGAAGAAAGGGATTTTTAAAAACAAAATTTGGTATTTGAATTTTGCAATCCATGCCAAAATTTTTGTGCATTTAGAATTAACAATTTTCTCTAACATTTTGAAACTAAAAATAGCTTTAACAATAATCTGAGATATTTTTTAATATAAACAAGCAGAAAAGTTAAGTTCGACTTGGCCGAATTTATGAATACCCTCCACAATGCTCTTTTTATGTGATAGTACATTTTCTAATGTGAAAAAATAACAATTTTGCTTGGAAATATTTTATTTTATTCAAAAAACTTTTTTTATCAATTAAAAAAAAAATACTAAATTTTTTTTTGAGTGTAAAATTTTTTTCGAGTGTAAATTTTTTTTAGTGTTAAAAAAATTTGTGAGTGGCAAAAATACTTTGTAAAGTAATTTTGTGGCTTACCAATGTTTTTAAAGCTTGTTTTTTTTTAAAGCTCGGTTTTTTCAACATGTGAATTTAAGGTGAAACCAATCTAAAATTCAGGGTTTTGCTAAGAACTTTTGAACCACTGGACCGATTTGGCTGAAATTCGATACGAGCCAGACCAGGGCAACGATAAACATTTACACCAACCTTCAGCACTCTAAGGATTATCATTTGAAAATTAGCATGTTTTTTATCTAGTAAATTCGCGAAGAAACCTTGCCGAAATGCACTCTTTTCTCATAACTTTTGAACCACTGGATTGATTCCGCTGGATGGCAATATCAACCTGACCAGGCAAATGACCAATATATATGCCAAACTTTAGGAGCCTCCGTAAAGTCTTTCAAAATTGAGCATGATTTAACAGACAGATGGACGGACATCGCTAGATCGTCCTTAAACCGATCGAGAATCATGAATATATGGGGCATTCCATGTCAAATCGGACACTTTGAAAATTTTTTTTTAGATTTTCCCAATTTGTTAACAGTTTTTAGTACCCTTCGAAAACTCCTTCGTGGTAAATTTTCAGATTTTTTTGATGACCCGTTCAAAAAATATCTAATTTTAAAAAATTGATAGTTTGTTCCTTTACTCAAACTTCTTTTGCTTATAACTTCTTCAATAATGGTCCAAATTTTAAATTTTTTAGTTTTCAAAATTTTTGTTTTTTTACGTTCTTTTTAAAAAAAATCCCAAAAAATTCTTAAAAGCTCTAGTATGCGATTTTTAAGTTTTAAAATTTAAATCTCATTTTTGAAATTGTTTGTACTCTTCGATTTTTTTAAAATTTTTTTGTGTAAAACTTCTATCGATTCTACAAATTTTTTGCCCAGGAGGTTCGTGGGATAACGATTATTACTATTTTTTTTAAATTTTTTTGAAAAATTTAATTGTAATTTTTCAATCTTAAAATCATTTCTACTGCTCGAATGGTGTGTCATACAGGGTTTATTTATAAGACCGACCCCCATCAATTTTTACGTTTTAACATTTCTTTTGAACAAACTAATACTTTATCTCCAATTTATAAGGGGGCTCCCACACAAAACGACCTTTTTTAAAATTTGCTCCAACCGCTCTAACTGCCCTAATAGTGCCCTTAGAGCAACAAAATGTATGACGGATGTATGAACTAATACCCTATCTCCAATTTATAAGGGGGCTCCCACACAACAGCT
Organism: Pegoplata infirma; assembly: GCA_963921195.1. NCBI lineage: Eukaryota > Metazoa > Arthropoda > Insecta > Diptera > Anthomyiidae > Pegoplata > Pegoplata infirma. The sequence goes on from OY992538.1 coordinate 222,837,462, forward strand.
TTAACTGCCCTAATACTTTATCTCCAATTTCTAAGGGGGCTCCCACACAAAACGATATTTTTTAAAATTTGCTTCAACCGCTCTACCTGCCCTAATAGTGCCCTTAGAGCAACAAAATGTATGACCGACCCACAATATTTTTTTAGTCCAAACATTTTCTCTGAACACACCTACCCTCTATCTTTAACTGTTAAGGCGGTCCCCATACAATTTTTTTTATTTTTTGTGAATTTGTTTTATTTAACCAGCTTCTACCGGTCCAATGGTGCTTCCGAGACGGGTCATTAGTGAGACCGACCCACATTAATTTTTACGCTTCAACATTTTTTTAAAACATACCTACGCCCTATCTCCACTCCCTAAGTAGGCTTCCATTCAAATTTACATTTTTATTGAATTTGCTCCATCTGTTATTTGTACGGGAGCCTACTTAGGGTGTGGAGATAGGGTGTAGGTATGTTTTTAAAAAATGTTGTAGGGTAAAAATAAATGGGGGTCGGTCTCACTAAAGACCCCTCTCGCACCATTGGACCGGTAGAAGCTGATTAAATAAAACAAATTAACAAAAAATTGTGTGGGGACCGCCTTAACAGTTAAAGAAAGGGGGTAGGTGTGTTCTGAGAAAATGTTTGGACTTAAAAAGCATTGTGGGTCGGTCATACATTTGATTGCTCTCTTAGAGCAGTTAGAGCGGTTGGAGCAAATTTTAAAAAATGTCGTTTTGTGTGAAAGCCCCCTTAGAAATTGGTGATAGGGTATTAGTTTGTTCCAAAGAAATGTTAAGACACAAAAATTATTGGGATTGATCTTGGAAATGATCCCTCTATGACGCACCATTGGAGCAATAGAAATGATTTTAAGATTGGAAAATTTCAATAAAATTTTTTCAAAAAATTTTTAAAAATAGTAATAATCGTTATCCCACGATCCTCCTGGGCAAAAAATTTGTAGAATCGATAGAAGTTTTACAAAAAAAAATTTCAAAAAAATCGAAGAGTACAAACATTTTCAAAAATGAGATTTAAATTTAAAAACTTAAAAATCGCATACTAGAGCGATTTAAAGAATTTTTTGGGTGTTTTTTTAAAAAGGTACATAAAAAAAGGAAAATTTTGAAAAAAAAAAATTTAATTTGGACCATTATTGAAGAAGTTTTGAGTAAAAGAAGTTTGAGTAAAGGAACAAACTACCAATTTTTAAAAATTCGATATCTTTTGAACGGGTCATCAAAAAAATTTCAAAATTTACCACGAAGGAGTTTTTGAAGGGTACTAACTAACTGTCAACAAATTGTTAAAATCTAAAAAAAAATTTTCAAAGTGTCCGATTTGACATGGAATGCCCCATATACATTATGGGGTCCCAGACCAATATTTCGAGGTGTTACAAACAGAATGACAATCTTATATGTACCCTCTATCACTAGAGTGGAGGTTACAAAAAAATACGGATTTAGAAAGAAAGAGAAAAAATGTAAAGAGAAAAAAAGTAAAATATCCATCCACTATTAAAAAATACCAGCAATTTTTGTACTTTTGCCTAAAACATTTAATCATGATAATATTTTGCGGAAGATTTTGGTGTACTTGGTAAAGCAAAGTTTTTTAGAAAAAATAATGTTATATTGAGTTTCTATTCCATGCAAAACAAATTGAAATGTCGGTCGAGGACCCCATTAATTTTATAAACACAAAAAGAAAATATTAGGTGTATTCCAGAACTTTCCGGGTAAAGTTCGGTTAAATGAGAGACAATTTTAAAAGCTCTCACCATACCGCAAAAATGAACAAAAGTACGGGAACGCAAAAAAACACATTTCTAGCCCAAAAACTAAAAAATGTAAACATATTGAAATGCTAACAAATTTTAGTAAGAAAAAATACGTGCAACAATGCGAAACAAATTGTAAAGTTGATTTTAATAACTAAATATATTATTTTGTTTAAGATTAAACATAACTTTTGTTTCGTTTTTTTATTTTATTAAAATTTTTAATTTATTTTAACAACAAAAATCAGCTGTTTTCTCAACATCTGATTGTTACCAATTTACACGAAAAAATAGTACGGGTAAGTTCGGTAAAATGAGAAACAAATTTATTCTCTCAAAATCTCTCTCATTTACCCAATTTTTGCGTACGGGAACGCTTTTCGGGCTGGTTTGGGTACCCGGGGGCACCCGCCTGCACCCGCGGTAACGTTCTGGAACACACCTATTGTCAAATTACTAGAAAAAGTCTCGTAATCCCATTTTACCAATATTTGACAGTTTTCCTTGTTTTTTTATCAAATAATTTTGGATCAAAATTAATTTTTTTTTTTTTTTTAATTTTACAGTTTTTCTTGTAATTTTACAAATTTCCAAGATTTTTTACAAAAAAATCTAATAAATTTACTAGAATTTCTTTTTTGTTTCATTTCGCCAAAAAAGTTAAAAATTTACGATTTTATTGGTAAAAGTCTTGTAAAATTACAAAAAGTTCGTAATTTTTTTCTACACTCAGTGATTTTGTACCAAAATCTACTAATATGTTACAAATTTTAGTGTCTTCAAAGTACTAAAATTAGTAATTTTTACTGGTTTTGAATAATATTAGTAAAAAATTTTCGTATTGGTTACCAAATCCAAAAGGACCTAGGGCAGGATTTGTGAATGCCCACGGATTTTTTGGGTGTAGGAATTCTCGTAAAATAGAAGGTAGCAAAAAATATAGTAAAATCACGAAACCTCCTTGTAAGTTTTATCGCGTCAAAAAAATTGTAAATTTACAATTTTATTAGAAAAATCTTGTAAAATTACAAAATTTGTGGTAAAAAGCTTGAAAAATTACAAGGAATTCTTGTCAAATAGCAAAAAAAAAAAGTTACAAACTTTTATTGTAATTTTACAAGGTTTTTTTTTGAGAGTACCGGTAACGAAGTACAGCGCAACCTATTATGATATGAATAGAGTCATCTCCCCAGCAAAAACATCGCTTACCAAGTAATTAATTTGAGGGGTTAGAAAAAATATGAGTAATTAGTTACCTCCCAATTTCAATGTTAATTACTTTAACACGGTGATGTCATTAGAGGTAACCACATTTTGACTTTTTGGGTGTTAAGTAATGCTAATGGTAGGCGGGAAGAGGCGGGAAGGGGTACCCATTACCAAGTTTTTGCTGGGTCTGTTAGACAGTTTTAACGGGATCGCCATTTCAACAGACACACGGAAAGATATTTTTTTATAAAAGTGTATTAAAAATTTCAGATAAAAACATGTTACCATCTTGTTAAATATTTTATAAAATATTTATACTCTTCTATTCATACAAAGTAAAACCCAATCAAATCTAATTTGTAACTCTATTTATTTTTTGTTTTAAATCATCAATTGATAAATTTACAATAATAACTTTACAATTTTTCTATCTCGTTATAACAAACTCTTGGCTAAATTAAAACATTAAATTTAATTGATCTTCATTTACAACAAATAATCTAAAATTCATCCTTCGGGCTACTGTTAACAACGAAAAAAAATGCGAATATTTATTCTATTCCTAGAAACTCTGCTTCAATATATTTGGGTGCTCATCTTAATGAAAACATTTGAATCGATTAATCTCTGTTGTGGCTAAAATACAAACGACACAACTACAAGACAAGTTTAAAAATTAATTCAAGGTTACATTTATTAATATTTATAAAATTAAAAAAAAAACTCTTCACTATAGAAAACTTTTTAGATTTTCTTAAAACACTGGATCTTCTTTTTTTATACCAGCTCTGTTAAAACTTCAACAAAAACCACAAAATGACTTTTAGCAAAAGAGGTGCCAACTACTAAATGATCCTGTAAAGTTTAGCAAACTTTAAAAGATCCACCAAACGAAATGATGCAATAAACGACATCATCAACAACGTCACTATGAGGCGATATAGAAAAAAATGTTAAAACATTTTTACAAACTAAATAAAAAACAAGTAGAAAAGTTAAATTCGACTTTGCCGAATCTATGAATACCCTCCACAATGCATTTTTTTAAAGGGTAGTACATTTTTAAATTAACAATTTTGATTAGAAATATTTTATTTTGAGTAAAAAACTCTTTTTTTGTCATTTTTTTTTAAAGAAAAATTACTAATTTTTTTTGAGTGTAAAATTTTTTTCCAGTGTAATGTTTTTTTTACTGTAAAAATATTTCTGAATGAATGCACGTACGTATGTACACAAAATATTGACATTTTTGTAAAATAAAAACTAAATTTTTTTTGTGTAAATTTATTTTGAGTGTAAAATTTTTTTGAGTGTAAAATTTTTTTTGGGTGTAAAATTGTATTTTTTTTTTTTTTTTTAAAGAAAAATTACTAATTTTTTTTTTGAGTGTAAAATTTTTTTCCAGTGTAATGTTTTTTTTACTGTAAAAATATTTCTGAGTGAATGCACGTACGTATGTACACAAAATATTGACATTTTTGTAAAAAAAAAACTAAATTTTTTTTGTGTAAATTTTTTTTTGAGTGTAAAATTTTTTTGAGTGTAAAATTTTTTTTGAGTGTAAAATTTTTTTCGAGTGTAATTTTTAAGTTACCAATGCTTTTAAAACTAAACATGTTTAAAAAGCATTGCTTTAAAATTAAACAAGTTTAAAAAGCATTGCTTAGTTACCACCAATGCTTTTAAAACTTGTTAAAACACGTGGCATTTTATATGAAACTAATCTGAAATTCAGGGTTTTGCTTATAACTTTTGAACCACTGGACCGATTGAGCTGAAATTTAACACCAAACAGACCCGGGGAACGGCAAAGATATATGCCAAGCTTCAGTAGTCTCATTATTGTCTTTCGAAAGTTATCGTGTTTTTTATCTAGTAAATTCGCGAAACACCCTTGCCGAAATTTACTCTTTTGCTCATAACTTTTGAACCACTGCACAGTGATTCGTTTCATTGGCAAAAATCAAAAAAAAAAGTATGTCTTCAATGTTGATGATTTTTTGTATTTTTACAGTTTAATAGTAAACTAAAAGAAATATGTACTTTTCTGATTTTTAAGAAGTCATATGTTGCCACAAGAGGGCGCTAAAGTATGGAAATTCAACGCTATTGTGTTAAAACCTAAAAATTAATTTTTATAGGTTTACTAAAATAATTATGAAAAATCGAATTTTGAAGAAATCAACGAACTTTTTTTTGCAAAAGTTACTTTAATATATTAGCTAAATGTTGTATTTGCATTTTTTTAGAATTAATCTTAAAATACATTTTTGTATTGCTCTGAAATCTATATTTTTTCTACCGAATTCCCAAAAATTGACAAATTTTGATGGAATGCATAAAAAAAGTTCGTGAGTCAAAAAATTATTTTTTTCGCTTTTTCGATAGCTCGGACTATGGTTTATAAGGCAAAACAATAAAAATAACTAAGTTTTTGTCTGAAGTTGGAAAAAAGTTAGGTTTTTTTTGTGTCTTTATTTAATTTTTTTCAAAAGCTATATTATTAATGGAAAAAATATTAAAAAAAAATTTAATATTAAGTATTTTTTCTTTATACATTGATATATTATATAGTATTCTGTAAAAATATAATAAAAAATCAGAAAAAAAATATGCAGTACGTGGGCCGTTTTGCTTTAAAAGTTATCTATGACTTTTACTAAAATCCCCAAAATCACCAAATTTTAATGGCCTTCATAAAAAAAGTTCGTGAATAAAATTTTTTTGTTTTTCATTTTTTTTTGTAGCTTTAACTATGTTTTATAAGATCAAAAAATAAAAATAACTAAGTTTTTTTTTTAAGTTGAAAAAAAAAAAATTTAAAAAATCGAAAATTGGATTATTTTTTTTTTTATTTATTTTATGTACTGTAAATAAAATTAAAAAAATACATAAACATTTTCGTGTTTTTTTATATAAAGGGATTTATTGTATTGTATACCATAAATTTATAGTAAAAAATTCGATGAAGTAAGTATACAGTGGGCCATTTTGCTTTAAAACCAGTATTTGATTTTCGTTGGTATCCCAAATCAAAACCAAATTTTTTTTTTGAGATACATAAAAAAAGTTCGTACTCAAAAATTATTTTTTATTGATTTTTTTAACATCCTGGACTGTTTTCTATACAATCAAATAATAAAAATAACTAAGTTTTTGAAAAAAACGAAAAAAAAAAAATTTTAGTACCAAAAAAATTTTTTTTTTTTAGTTTTTTGTTATTAACGGGTTATATACTTAGAAATAAAGCAAGTATTAAACGAGTTTACTTAAAACTTATTTTGAATAAATTTATTTTCGTAATGCAACAGGAAATAATTGTTGTGAATGTTTTGTTTTTGCAGTTATTAGGTATTTTTATATTTTTGACTATATTTAAAAAAAGGATATATTAACAGCTTTTTTGTTACAGCAAGTAACTCAACGAAATTTGGCACACTTATTAACGTTATTTGATCTAATCTATATTAAAATTTGATAGCAATTGAAAGATTTTTAAAATAGTTACAGCGATTCAAGAAAAAGGATATATGGCAGCCACGCGAGTCCTTGCTCAGATTAAAATACAAATGTTGTACGTCGATGGTTATCTAAATTTCTAAGACAATAACTAAGTTAAGTAATTTTATAACAAGTTTTGTGGCTAAAACTCCACTTTTAAATTTCAGGATATACGACAGGTACAAATGTCCTTCGACCGATTTGCTCAAAATTTTTATTTTTTTTCTATTAACTAATTTTGTGCTTGCGTACCAAATTTGGAAAATCGTTGACAACTCTTTCTATTTTATTTTTGTGATTAAAATATATTAACACTTTATTGCAGTTTTTAAAAAGGATATATAAATAACTTTTGTTTTACAGAACCGATTTCAGCGAAATTTGGCACACACATTGACATCACTTATTAAAATTTTTACAAAATATTTCAAGAGTATCGAGTAATTTTTGAGCGATTTACAATTTTTTTAAGAAAAAGGATATATGGCAGCCACACGAGTCCTTTCTTCAATCTTGAAAAAAATTTACACATAAAATACTGTATCAAAATTGGTAACATTGACAAAATTGGGAATTTTGTGGCCATTTTTGTAGTTTTAATCACATATTTAAGTTTCAGGATATATGGGGGGTAGGCGTGTCCTTGCTCCGATTTTTCCAAAAACTCGTTTTTTTCTTGACTAGATAATTAAATGCTTGTGTTCAAAATTTCAGAAATCTGCGACCAATATTCTATTTTTGCCCACTCGATATATGGGAACGAATCACTGTGCACTGGACCGATTTGGCTGGATTGCAATACCAACCTGACCAGGTAAATGACAAACATATATGCCAAACTTCAGTAGCCTCTGTAAAGTCTTTCAAAAGTTAGCGTGTTTTCTACGGACAGACAGACAGACGGACGGACGGATGGACGGACGGACGGACATCGCTAGATCGACTTAAAATCGATCGAGGATCATAAATATATATACTTTATGGGGTCCTAGGCCAATATTTCGAGGTGTTACAAACGGAATGACAAACTTATATATACCCTCTATCACTAGAGTGGAGGGTATAAAAATGTCAGACCGCCCTCTAGGGACAGATTAGCGATTAATCTCTGGTATAGAACATTTATAAAGGAAACAAAACTGCAAATTCTGAACATATTGTATTTAAGGAACAAGAAGTTGGAACAAAAAAATTTCATATGTATTCTTAAAAAAAAAAACTACTCAAGTACTTAATCAATGTTTAGTAGAATGATAACTTTTAAAGGAAGAAAAAAAAAACACAACACTATTTCATTGTACTAGTACAAAATAATTCTTCATATGAGCATGATTTAGTTAAAAACATGGTTTCTGTTTAGGTATACCCTACAGACCGTGAAGAGCATACTCAGAAATGAAACTCAAAGTCAAAAAATTTAAAAAGTCAGCAAAAAAACAGTTTTGGGAGAAAAGAAACTTAATGGAAAAATATTTTGAAAAAAAAAAGATATTGAAAAAAACAAAAAAAAAATATATATTAAGTGAAAAAACAAAAAAAAAAAAAAAATAAGCATTAAAATTTATAATTCCATTTCGTTTCCTGTTCCATTACATTTCGCTTCTTGTTTTTTATTTCTTTCTCTGTTTCACTTCATTTCGTTTGTAAGGTTTTTAACAAAATAGATAAACAAAAGTACCAAAGCAACCCAGTTTAACCCTTAAAAATAAAATTTTCAAATATGTTCTTCTCTTGGATGTAATTTTAATGGGGGTCCTATAAGAACAATTTTTATATTCGGTGCTAATTACAAATATAGTAACAATTTACTACTTTTCACCAAAGAATCGAAATTTTCAAAAACTATTCGTTTCCGAATTTTATTTTTCAATGGTGGATTCTAAACTCCTAAAAAGTACCAAATTCAATTTATTTACCCCAATTATTCTCTAAGAATCAGAACTTCTTAAAAAAAAATTTGACCAAAATATTTCGAGTAAAACAAATTTTTATTTCGTTCCTGGTTCTATTTCATTTCGTTCCCTATTCTATCCCATTTCGTTTCTAAGATATTTAACTTTAAAGAAATAAAAAGTACCAACTTTACCGTCAAAAATGGAATTTCTAAATATGTCTTCTCTTGATGTTAATTTTGTTGAAAGAAACTACCAACCAAATTGTTTCTAAGGTTTTTAATTCAACAGATTTAAAAAGTATCAAAGCAACCAAATTTTTGCCCTTAAAAATAAAATTTCCAAATATGTTCTTCTCTTGGATGTTAATTTTGATGGGGGGGGGAGGGGGGGGGTCCTACAAGTAAAATTTTGATATTCGGGGGAAATTTGTTCAATAATTATAAATATAGTAACAATTTTCTATTTTCACCTAAGAATCGAAATTTTCGAAAACTAGTCATTTCCAAATTTTATTTTTCAATTGTGTATTATAAATTCATAAAAAGTACCAAAGTATTTTTCCCCCCTTTATCCTCTAAGAATCAGAACTTTTTAAAAAAAATTTGACCAAAACATTTTGAGTAAAACAAAATTGTTGTTCGTTCCTTGTTCTATTCCATTTTGTTCCCTGCTCTATTCTATTTCGTTTCTCGGATATTTAACTTAATAGATATAAAAACGTATCACTTTTACCGTCAAACAGCGAATTTTCAAATAAGCCTTTTCTTGAATGTTAATTTTGCTGGAGGATACTACAGCAAAATAGTACCAAGGTTTTTTTTTAATCTTACTGGAGGATCCAAAACTCATATTTTTAGTTTTTAGCATAAATGTTTGGAGTTCAAAAAAGTACCAACATAAAAATTGATACTGTTTCCTATTTTGCCAAAAAAATTTGAAAAAAATACAATCGGAATTCCGCAAAGGTAAATTTTGTAAATTTTTTTTTGTCAATAAAATGATAACTCAGTAATTTTCTATAAAAAATTTTGTGTCACCAATATGGAAAATTTATAGTTTTATTCTGTGGAAATTTTTTTTATCGATATATCGATTACTCAGTAACTTTCTATAGAAAATTTAGTGTTATCAGTCACTCAAAAATTCGAAAATAACTGACAATAAGTTACCGATGTATCAATAACACGAAATTTTCTATAGAAAATAACTGAGTTATCGATGTAACGATAACACAAAATTTTCTATAGAAAAGATATCGATGTATCAATAACAAAAAAATTTCTATAGAAAATAACTGAGTTATCGATGTATCGATAACACAAAATTTTGTATAGAAAATAGCTGAGTTATCGATAACACAAAATTTTTGTGTAGAAAACAACTGAGTTATAGATGTATCGATAATACAAATTTTTATATAGAATATAACTGAGTTATCGAAGTATCGATAACACAAAATTTTCTATAGAAAATAACTGAGCTATCGATAACACAAAATTTTTGTGTAGAATATAACTGAGTTATCGAAGTATCGATAACACAAAATTTTCTATAGAAAATTACTGAATTATCGATAACACAAAATTATCTTTAAAAAATTACTGAGTTTTTGATAACGCAAAATTTTCCATAGAAAATTACAGAGTTATCGTCTTCTATCGATCACTCAATAATTTTCTCTACAAAATTTTTTGTTATCGGCAAATCGATAACTTAATAATTTTCTATAGATAATTTTGTGTTATCGATACATCGATAACTCAATAATTTTTTATAGAAAATTTTGTGTTATTGATACATCGATAACTCAATAATTTTCTTAAGAAAATTTAATGATATCGATAAATCGATCACTCATTAATTTTCTCATATTTTTTTTATCGGGACATCGATAACTTAAAAATAACTCAGGAATTTTTTATAGAAAATTTTGTGGTATCGATACATCGATAACTCAGTAATTTTCTATAGAAAATTTTGTGTCGATACATCGATAACTCAGTAGTTTAAAAAAAATTATGTAATCGATACATCGATAATTTAATAATTTTCTATAGAAAATTTTGTGTTATCGATACATAGACAATAGTAATTTTCTATGAAAAATTTTGCTTTGTGTTGTCGATACATAGATAACACTTTAATTTTCTATAAACAATTTTGCGTTATCGATATATCGATAAGTCAGTATTTTTCTACAGAAAATATTGTCTTATCAATACATCAATAACACAGTAATATTCGATAGAAAATTTTTTGTTATCGATACATCGAAAACTCAGTAATTTTCCATAGAAAATTTTGTGTTATCGATACACCGACAACTCAGTAATTTTCTATAGAAAATTTTGTGTTATCGATACATCGATAGCTCAGTAATTTTCTTTGGAAAATTTTGTGTTATAGATATACCGATAACTCAGTAATTGTTAATAGAAAATTCTTATAATCTATAACTCAGTAATTTTCTATAGAAATTTAGCGCTATCGATACATCGATAACTCAGTGATTTTCTATAGAAAATTTTGTGTTATCAATACATCTATAACTCAGTAATTTTCTATAGAAAATTTTGATTCCAACATTTAATTTTCTATAGAAAATTTTGTTTCCAACTTTTTAAGTTTTTAGATTATTATTTAAGAAAATAGAAAAATTACCAAAGTGCGCTTTCCTCCACTCTTAGAATCAAAACTTTGTAAAAACATTTTTAATAAAAAGTACTCTGTCGGAAATGTTTTTTTGCTAAAAAGTACTTTATCGGAAATGTTTCTTAACCCTTTTTTTGAGCCGAAAAAAATATATGTTATAAAACTCGCAATTCTAAACAACTTTTGTTCTACGACTTTGTTTATACGTTACATTTACCTGAACTATGTGAAGAAAACCTGGTTGGACCCTTGTGAATCAACCAGGCACCCGAAGATCAAAATTTTACCAAGGTCATTTTCTAACACATTTTTTTTGTTTTAAACATTCTGAGAATTCCAAAAATTCACTGAAATATTTTTTTCACCTTCGATTTCGATGTATTTATTTAACACAATAAACGATTTTTCGAAAATTCGAAATTTCACCTAATTTTTTGGTTTTTTTGAGGTTGGGACACTCTGTTGAGCATACGGGTGTGCTCCTTAGTGGTGAAATGCGAAAATGTTAGATATTGTATCAATAAACATTGTTAAAGCCACAGAAGGAAGTATCAACAAAATTTGTTTAACAAAGTTACCGATTTTTTTGGTTGGTTCCTTGCGGAACCAGTAGAATATTAAGGGTTAAGAGTATTTTTGATAATAAATTGTTTATGAGTATTTTTTCAGGAGATCGAAAAAGTACCAAAATGATCTTTTTGTCTCGGAATCAAAATTTTGTAAAAATAACTTTTTTAAAATGTTTTTTTCTCAAAATGATCCTACTTTTGAAATTATTATTTATTACTATTTTTTCAGGAGATTGAAAAAGTACATCTTATAAAAAGTACTTTTTTAAGAATGTTTTTCCTCAAGATGATCCTACTTTCGAAATTAAGCAACCAGTATTTCAAAAAGGACGAAAGTACCATATTTAACCCTCTCAAATGCGTTTTTTTTAACTCTACTCAAAATAAATTCTTTGTCCAACCAGCAAAAAAATCTGCTGAAAATACAACCATTTTGCGCCACATGAGAAATCTTCTGCTTTCAGCAGTTATGAAAACTTTAAACGTTTTTTTTTCATTTATTTAAACTTAGAATACAAAAAAATCTGTAAAATTAGCAATATTAACTGATTTTTCTAGTTTTGTCAATATTAGTCTCAATCGTTTTAATTGTATAAAAAACGAAATGATATTAAACTTTGAAAAAAAGACTTAAGAAAATTACAAAATAATCTGCAACACTCAAAAAAAAAAAAAATTGTAAAGTTAGCAAAAAAGCTTGTAAACCTACAAGAAAATTTGCTGATTTTGAACCCACAATTTTTTTGGTAAAGTTAGCAAAAACGTTATGCTAAAAATTAGTTAACTGAAATAATTTTTATTTCAACTTAGTTCATACACATTTGAGGACCCCATTGAGTTCGGACCCAATAGGTCCAGACCCCGATGGGCGTATACCTAGTTGGGTTCCTTAAAAATCGTCATAGTTTTTGATCCAAAATTTGTGCCCGTTTCGCTCTACCTTGCTTAGTTTTTGAGATACGTGATTTTAGGGGATCACTGGGGTCTTGAGAATTAAAAAACTCAATAACTTTAAAAATATTACTCGGAGAGCTTTTGGTTATTTGCGGTCTTGTTCTACGTGTTGAGAGCTACAAAAATTCTTTTGGACTTACTTTTTGTTGTGTCGGCAATATTTACCGAGATATGAGCATTTTAAAACTTTCGGGAATGCTAACTTTTTTGGATCCAAACTAAGGTCCCATTAGGGTCCACATATGTGAAGAGGACCCGCGAAAGTGTGGAGATTCTAAGAACCAAAAATGCCCTCCATTTTGCTCTATCTGGCTTAGTTTCCGAGATAGCGCCATTTTAAGTTTTCCGAAAATAAAAAAAAATTACCATTTATTTTTGCTAATGTTAGCAAAAAATCTTGTAAAAATGTTGTCAACTCAATTTCAAATTTAGCAAAAGAAATTAGTTCAAAGTTTGTTTAAAATTGCTAATTAAAGAATTTTTTGCTAACATGCTAATCTCAACTAAAAATTTGCTAAAAGTTAGCTAACTAGCATTAGCAAAAAAAAAATTAGTAAATCTACTAACGTATTTTTTTGAGTGTAAAAATATGTCGCTTTGCTTGCATAAAAAACAAAAAAAAATTTAACACTTTGAAAAAAGAACAATCTGCAAAAATGTGTTCAAAAATATTTCGAAATTCAGCAAACATAATCAGTAAAAACTCAGTAAAACTTCCGTTATTTTCTATAACTGAATGACAGAGATTTTGGTAAAATTATTATTTTAGAAGAAAAATCTTCTGAATGTTTGCTTAATCAAATTGAAAGTTGTTTTACAGGTTTTTTGACAGAATTTTGCTTTTAAGTGTAGATGAGCATTGATTTCAAGTTTATAGAATCAATTGTAAATTTACCATTTTTTTGACAATATAAAACTTACAAGGAGGTTTCCTGTTTTTACTATATTTTTTCTACCTTCTATTTTTCGAGAATTCCTAGTAAAAATTACGATCTTTTTCCTAGTTTTACAAGATTTTTACCAATAAAATTGTAAATTTACAACTATTTTAGCGCAATAAAACTTACAAGAAAATCTCGTGAAAATTGTAAAATTACAACAAAAAAACTGTAAAATTACAAAAACAAAATGTAAACTTCGATCGAAAATATTTTGTTAAAAAACAAGGAAAACTGTCAAATATTATCAAAATGGGATTTAGAAACTTTTTCTAGTAATTTGGCAAGGTTTTGTTTTTTGTGCGTATGAAATGGCCTTAAGAACTTATGTCTCATTAGTCTCAAGAAGGGTTCTTAAAAGTCATCTTTTACCATCCAAGTTATTCTTAGCTTGTTCTTGTTTCCTCTTCTTTTGTTTTAACAAAGACATTTAGCAGAGAAAAAACTAAAAAAAAAAACCAAACCCTTTCATAAGGAGTCTTTAAAGCCGACATAAAAGTAATATGTGTCAATTTATTATGACTAGAAAGGGGCGTTTTTTTCTCTTATATAAGAAAAAAATCGCTTGAACTTAACAAAAATATGTTTTAAAATTTTTATGATGCATCGTTATGTTGAAATAGCAAAAATTTTCTTTATTAGTAACTGGCAATAATGCCAGGAATTCATATTATCTGTTGCCGATTTATTTTCTGTTTTTTTTGTACAACAATTTTAATTTAAATTCAACAATTTATTTTAACCAACAGAAAAACTAAATGCAATTTCAATTCATAGTTGTTTTTAAACATTTTTATAACAAACGTTGGCTGGCAATTGAAATTAGCTATCAATTTATATTTGTGTTAAAAATAAAATTAACTATTTTATGCAAAACAGGTGAGTGTATAAGCATTATTTTGACTAAAGTACCCTGTCTCTATTGTCAATTTTCATTTATTGTTGTTTGAGTATTGTCCAATAAAATTAGAGTCAAAATATTTTAACTATGGATTTTTTTTTAATGATTTCCGTTTTAAATTGCAATACGATGCGTTTTTAACAGCAACAATACTGTACAATAACAATATCCATATGTCTGTTAAATTTGTTTAATCCTTAAAGGGAGGTTAGCTTTAGACAAAGTTTATATTTATTAAGTTTTTGTAACAAAAATTGTGAGGCCAAACCGTTTTGTTAAATGGCGCCAAGCAAAGGGCCACAAAGATTCCGTGAAAATGTTATTATAAGTGGAAGTTAAGACTTCATAAATTTGTGTAGTAAAATTTACATACCAGTTACAAAATAAATATTGATAAATGAGGAACAAATCGTGGGAAAAAAGGAAAATTAGTCTCTAAGGCCCCGCGTTGGGCGCCGGTGCGTTGTATATATGTTTTCCAACATAAATTAAAATTTAGAACAATCCGTCAATCGTACTTGTTCTCTAAGTAAATTTTATTTTTCTCTTTCCTCTTTCATAATCCATTCCCTCCTGTTTATCCCCTCTATGGGTTAACATTGTATTTTTAGTATGACCATATCATGTATGCGATATTAGAAATTGCATTTGCAATTGAGTCTGGAGTAGTTATTTTTATGGTAATAGACTTTAGACTTGTTATGTTATGCTTAGATATGCGTAAGATGATGACATTAGCATTTCTGTTTAATGGTCTTTACAGCAACAAAAAAAAAAAAAAGAGCACACACTGCTAGCAGTTAAAAGAGATTAGAAAAATTTGCTAAAACTAAATGGTTTGTAAAATTTGATTTTTTGTTGTTACCATGAAAGTATGCAATTTAGAGGAAATTGAACAGTTTTTTTTAAGGAATAAATTGGAATATATATTGTTAAATTACAGGAATTAACAGGAAGCTGTGGAAATAGCCAAAGAAAAGTGTCGGCAAAAATCGGATTCCCAACTTGTGTGATTTGCATGAAAATAACGCAAGCTATCGAAACAAAATTATGAACATAAGACATATGCGTACCTTTCTTTAGTTTGAACTGCATCGTGTCCACAGACAGACGGACGGACATTCATAAAACTTCTGAGAATCGATCATTGGTCAATATTATTGACTCAATAATGAATATACGTTATGGAGTCCTTGACCGAAATTTCGATGAACTATACACAGAATGACAAAGTGAGTATGCCCCATGTTGTGGTTGAAGGTCCACTCAAAAAATTATGTCATTAACTGTTTGTAGTTTATTTAATAAGTTTTACGTTTAGTCGTTTTTAAAAGAAAAAACATTTGTTTGATGTTCAGTTTTAGTAATGACTACTTCTGTTCTTTGTTTCAAAAATAATACACTAAAAAATAAAAACTTTCATTAACATTTAATTTTTAAAGTAATTTATTTTTGTTCTGTAAATAAAAACTACTGTTTATTCTTTAAATTTATAATGATTTGTGTAAGTGTTTTTTTTTTTAATTGTTGGTATTTTTTAATGAGATATCATTAGTTTTTACCTACACAAGTAGGTTATTTTTTTTTGTAGAAAAAAACATTCAAAAAATTATTTAATAAAAAGATATTTATATCAAGTGACTTTGGCACGACGGGTAGAGTGTCTGGCCAGAACGTAGTTGATTGCAGGATCGATTGCCCAAAATTTTATTAAAAATTTTTTAAAAAAATATTTCAATAGAAAATTGTTAAAAATAACCTACGAAATCATTAATTTTTAATGTTTTCGTAGGTTATTTTTTTTAAATTTGTTGGTAAAAATAAACGAACTATCATTAATTTTTAATGTTTTCGTAGGTTCTTTTGTTCGAATTAGTTGGTAAAAGAGAATGAAAAACAAGTGAGTGTGTTAAATTAAAAAAAAATAGTTTTTTATTTCCTGGGTCCAAGTGCAAGTCGAAATATTGGCCTAGGACCCCATAAAGTATATATATTCATGATCCTCGATCGATTTTAAGACGATCTAGCGATGTCCGTCCGTCTGTCTGTCTGTCTGTCTCTCTGTCTGTCTGTTGAAAACACTCTAACTTTTGAAAGGCTTTACGGAGGCTCCTTTAGTTTGGCATATATATTGGGCATTTACCTGGTCAGGTTGGTATTGCAGTCCAACAAAATCGGTCCGGTGGTTCAAAAGTCAGAGCAAAAGACTGAATTTTGGCAAGGGTTTTAGTGAATATACGAGATAAAAAAACACGCTAACTTGAAAGGCAATTCTGAGGATTCTGAAGCTTGGCAAATATATTTGGCTTTCTCCAGGCCTGGTTTGTATTGAATTGCAGCCAAATCGATCAACTGGTTCAAAAGTTATTAGCAAAACCGTGAATTTCAGATTAGCTTCACCTTAAATTCACGTATTGAAAACCAGTTAAACATGTTTTAAAAACATTAATAAGTCATAAAAATATTTTACAACGTATTTTTGTCACTCAAAAATATTTTTACAAAAAAATGCACTCAAAAAAAGTTTTACACTCAAAAAAAAATTTTACACTCAAAAAAAATTTTACACTCAAAAAAAATTTTACACTCAAAAAAATTTTACACTCAAAAAAAATTTTACACTCAAAAAAAAATTTAGTAAATTTTTTTTTTTTTTTTCAAAAACTACTTAAAAAAAAGTTTTTTTTACACAAAATAAAATATTTCTAATCAAAAATGTTATTTTTTACGTTAGAAAATTTACTATCACTTAAAAAGGGCATTCCCAGTTGGCAACGTCCTCGAGCCATCCTCAGTGACGGAGCGGTGAGTCACTGCTGACATCTATAAGACATCTCTATGTACTAGGTTGAGGACAGTTTCATACAAATTTCCAAAATGTCCTCTCTCAAAGTCAGCAGTGGTCAGGGCTGACCTTCTGGGGACATGTCATCTAAGACTTCTTTGGGGAAATGTCTGACTTAGGTCATGCGAAAATACCAAAAAATTTCGTATTTCTTTTAGTTTTTACTTTTATCCATTTTCCTTTAGTAATTATCTTTTTCAAATTTTTGTTTTTCTCTAAAGACAGTTGAGCTCAGGCTCTAATTATAATTATGTATTATAATTTTTTAATCATGTTATATATGGTTTGAATTGAGAAAGGTGTGAAAGAAAAATTTATTTTTCTAAAAATTTAAGACATCCTGGTTCGTTTTTTACTAGTTTCATATAATCCAGTTATTATAATCATCAGAAAAACTTTTAATGTCAAATTTATTCAGTTAATAGTCAGTTTTATTCTATATGTGAAAATTATTATAGAAAAACTTTCATATTTAGAAAAACTTTTCGCCTTTTTTAGTCCCAACTGGATTTGAACCTGGAACCTCCAGTTTATTAGTCCCACACCTAACTACTTGTTCCAAACTTTATTTTGAAAATAGTTTGTCTATTTATTACTTTTATTCTACTTGTAATATTTTGATTTTATTTTAAATAAATCGATAATATTGCCATCTTTTTCTTGGAAATTGAAGAGTTGCCCAGATTTAAAATTCTAATTTAAAATACTGCTATTCTGAAGACATTTCCTTTTAGACGTCTTAGAGGAATTGTCTACACTCTTAAAGAAAACATTCAGTGCTGACAATGTTTGGTCATGTCATCAAAGATTACCTATGATTTGTCAGAACCTGAAGACATTTCCTCAAGTAATCACTGAGGAAATTTCCTCAGTGACACATTTTCCAACTGGGTTGTGGAGGGTATTCATAGATTCGGCCAAGTAGAATTTAACTTTTCTACTTTGTTTTTTCATCAATATTTTTTGTTTTGTCATACATTTTTTTCATCAGTATTTTATTTTCAAAAATTTTTTTTTCATCAATTTTATTTTTTATTAATAATCTTTTTTCATTAAAAACCATTTTTATCGACAAACAGACACACCCTTTTTAAGAAAGTTTAGGTTATGTTAAAATGGTTATCAAATCGGGTAATGGCATTTCACAACTCTTTATTTTGAAATTTAAAAATGGTTAACTCAAAAATCCTAACTAATCTTGTTTTCGAGTTATAGCTAAAAAATTACACTGTTCAACAACAAAAACCTCCCAGTAAAATATCCAACCGATTCTAATAGATTTTGCTTTCCTGAATTCAAATCTGTCATCCATTTTTTTAGCACGTACCGATTTTGAGATATTCACTGTTAAAAAAAAAAAAACTTGAACCCTTATAACAAATATAATTGGAGCCCGTGCTCGATCTGTACTTACAGAAAAAATCAAATAAAATTACTGACAAAATATGTCGCCATTAGGCACGTCTCCGAAACAGAAAATGCAAATACCTTCATTTGTGTCTGCAATTCCAGATCATGTTGGTAACCCTTGCGAAATAATGTAAGAGACAAAAAAAAGTTGAAAGGAAGTATGAAGTGAGGTTGAGATTGCTAGAAATAGAATTGTAGTGTTGGAAACTGTCATAATTTATTCTGTAGAAACTATAAATATTCACATATATAAAAAACAGTTTTCATTAACAAGACATTTAAAATCCTACTGATGATGACACTAACTGGTGTGTTTGAAACCGGTATAGGAAATACCAGAAATGTCTATAATTTTTAGAAGTTCAATTTTTCTTCTGCATTTTTTCAGCTTGAACCCTTATAACAAATATAATTAGAGCCCGTGCACGATCTTTACTTACAGAAAAAAAAAGAAAAAAAAAAATAATTTCGCTCTTTTGGGGTTCCGCTGTTAAGTTCCTTCCAACAAATAGGACTTGATTTCATTTAAAATGGATCTCCTGATTTCAAAACTGCAATCCAAATTTTTATATTATGTTCCGTTTTTTAGTTATTCGCGTTTGAAAATTTTTCCGCGTGAACATTCTAAAAAATCAGATTTTGAAAATTTTGATTCTTATGGAACAAAAAGGGGATGAAAGCTGAACATTGCCACTTTTTGTAACTGTCGAACTAAATTCCCCAGAGTATTAAAATTTGGCATGTAGAAATTTTCAGCAGAATTATTTTTAGAGAGATATGGATAGAAATAAAACCTATATTGAGCGATATGCAATGGAAATGGGAATGAAATGGAATAAAACGGTAAACGAACTGCAATGGAACATGGAACAAAATGGAAGTTCTTTTTCCTTCTTAGATTGTTTCACTCTGAATGCTTTTTCAATAAAATGTTTATTAATTTTTTTGACTTTTTTCACAAATTTTTTTTGCACGCAAAATTTTTAATTACTCAAAACCTTTAGTCACTCAAAAAATTTTTTAATTATTATTTTTTGTACTTAAAATATTTTCAACGTATTTTTATACCCTTAAACAGATTTTCCAATAAAACTTTTATTTTGAGTGTAAGGATGTCATATGATTGCACTGCAATAGTAACAACAATATGTATGCAACACCAACAACAGCAGCATATTGCCTGCATTAAACAGTGATCAGTGTCTATAACATGTCATCATGATGATCATGACCATGTCAAAGCAAAAATTTACGTATGTATAAATAGCGATGGCTACAGCACCAACAAAAAAACAACTACAACAGAAAAAGAAAAAGTTACACTGTGTCAACAAGTGATTTAGCTGTTGACTTACGGCCATGGCCATGCTTAGTGACCATGGAAATGACAGTTAATGGCACGTCAAATTGTTTGTTAGTTTTAGTTGTAACAACATGCCATACATTAATTTTGTAAACTAAAAAAAAATATAGTTTAAGGATAAAAAAGGCTAATAAAATGGAAAAGGAAACTTTTTATGGATTTTATATATAAAAATCTATAAAAATTTATTTTTAAATTTTAACGTTTTTAATACCCTGCACTCCAGTGATAGGGGTTATATAAAAGTATGTCTATCCGTTTGTGACACCTAAAATATAGGTCTGGGACTCCATAAAGACTATTTATTGAAAACACGACAATGTATGTTTGTCATTCTCCCGGTCATTTACTAGATTTTTTACAAAAAAAATCTAGTAAATTCACGAGAATTCCTTATAAGTTTTATTGTGCCAAAAAAGTTGTAAATTTAAACCTTGTAAAATGACAAGAAAAGTTTGTAACATTTTTTTCCTACCTCTAATTTGGCAAGGATTTCTTTTAATTTTACAAGCTTTTTACCAATAATTTTGTAATTTTACAAGCTTTTTACCAATAAAATTGTAAATCTACAATTTTTTTTACGCTATAAAACTTACAAAGAGGTTTCGTAACTTAACTAGATTTTTTGCTACCTCCTATTTTACGAGAACTCCTAGCAAAAATTACAAGCTTTTTGTAATTTAACAAGCTTTTTACCAATAAAATTGTAAATTTACAACTTTTTTGGCGCAATAAAACTTACAAGAAATTTTCGTGAACTTACAGATTTTTGTTTGAAAACTTACAACAAAAATTTTAAAATTACAAAAAAAAAATAAATAAATTTCGATAAAAATGTTTTTGTTAAAAAACAGGAGAATTGTCAAATATTGGTAAAATGGCATTTTGAGACTTTTTCTAGTAATTTGACAAGTTTTTTTTTGTGTGTACTGTAGGAGGTCCTTGACCAATATTTGGACAATATACAAAAAAAAATAACAAACTTATATACCCACTATCACTTACAATAAGTGGAGGGTATAAAAATAACACTCGAAAAAAATTAATAGTAAAAAAATGTTTTTTTGTACAAAATGACTTAAATCACTAAAAAGTGATTTTGGACATTGTAAAGGATATTTTTGGATTCGTTCATGCCGAATTCAATCTCTAACTTGTTTTTTTGTTAAATTTTTCGTATGTATATTGTATAATTTGCAATGTTATTTTATTATCTATTATATTTTTAATACAGCTATAAAAAACAAAATTCCTATTTTTATATGACGATTTTTTTTTCAAGGATTTCAATATTTTTTTGTTCCTTCTTTTTCTTTAGTACCACCATATTTTCTACCATTAACCACACTTATGCTTCAAATAACAAACATCAAATAACATAAAATTATAAGTCTTGATGTTGATTCGCATTTCCTTTTGTAGATTTTATTTTTTTTTATATATATTTACTACTACCCTCCCGATATATTTGGTTTAGGGAAGCCTTGTGTTTGCAAATGAAAAAAAAGAAACAGAAAAAAAAAATATAAAATTTAACCTTAAGTTGCCACTTTACATACAAATCAAACAACAAAAACAGCTAAGGCCATAAATTCAAGATGCGACCACAAGATTTATGACCGTAACTAATATGGAATTTTCAACAGAACACAAAAAAAAGCGGCACAAACACAACACACAAATTATTGAAACCAAAATATTTTATGTTGAAGGTAGGTGGGGGTGATAAAAAAAGAAGAGAAAGGAATCTTAAAATTATAGGTTCAGTTTAGTTTCTAAAGTTTGGTTACTTTTGAGGCTTTTTTATTGAAAAAGTTCAATTTGTAGGATATTTTTTTATATTTTTTGTTATTATATTTAAGAAAATGTAACCAAAGTTACTGCATATGAGGCATTCCTTTTGAAAATGTTCCGAAGTAAAAAAGTGTATACTAAAAAAAAAATAAAATCAATGTAAAATTACACAGTACCACTAAAAAAAAAATAGCGCGGTTCTGGCGATTGATTTTGGTAGAGAATATAAAAAAAATCGTGGAACAGTTTTCAAGATATCGCCCACTTTTCAAATTATTATATTTTTAAACAAAACCACTACTTTAACTAAAATATCTCCCGAACAAATTGATGGATTTGATTGTTTTTGAGTTTTAATTAAATGTTGATCTATCAAACCTACATACAACAATTTTCAATCTGATTAAATCCTTAGAAGCTACCCAGTCTGCACAGTTTCGAGGCGACAATTTTTTCGAAGTTTTTTCGAGGCTTTTCCGCAAAAACGATTCGAAGTCGATATTATATACAGTCGATATTTTAACGTTTCTCGAACTCATATTTTTATTGAAAAACTAATCGATTTCGAAATGATTTTCAATCTACATTTTAGGAATTCTCGTATTTGTTGTTTCATAAAAAAATATTTATTTTCAATATAACATCGAGTTATAGTTTTATTAAATTTTACAAAAATTCCACAAATTTTACTTTTATTATTAAAAAAAAATAATATCTAACACTAGAACAATAAAAAAAAAATAAAAAAAAAATCCGCGATCGGGGTTTGAACCAAGGCCAAAAATCTACAAATCATAAGCTGCCGAACCTGCTAACCAACTAGGCCATACACAACTTGAAATTTGTTTGTACTAATATATATTTTGAAATAAAAATATTTTAAAATTGGGAGAAGTATGTCAAAACAAAATAAAATGAATATAAAAACAGGGTAATTCAAATAATAATACAAATTATAATTTAAGGGCAATTCAAATAATAATAAAAAATTTAAATTTTAGTAAAAGTAATTTTAAAAAACTACTTTTATTATCAAACTTTGGCTGAAGGAGTAAGGCGTTCAACCAGTAAACTGGGAGTTCTGAGTTCAAATCTCAAGTGAGGCAGATAAAAAAAAATAATTAGTAAAAATTAAATTTAAAGAATAAATAAATTAAATTAGTAAAAATTAGTTAATTGTAAGTAAGTAGTAGTAAGTAATAAAATATTTTTTTTAATTCTTACCGTTTTTAAAAAAATTAACTAAATTATTAAAACACAAATGTATCGAAATTCATGAAATTTTTCGATTAAAAATCGAATCGAATCCTGTACCAATACTCGATTCTATATCGCCTTGCATGCCACATAGGAAAACACGCTTTATATCGACATTATATCGAACTCGATATCGATGAAATTCTTAGAGAAAACGATTCTTTTTCGAATCGATATCGACTCATTTTGCATACTGGGTATAAATCGATTTATCGACAATTTTGCTTAAATTTTACCAAAATGTGGCAAAAAATTAAATCACATTGTAAGTTTCACAAAGAAAAAAAAAAATTAAATTCATTTTTATTTTTGCAGTCTGATCTAATACGAAAAAATTAAGATGGTTTTTAAAAAAATCTGTTAAAAATTGAACAAGTTATATGCATTTGAGTAAAGGTATTATAAGATTGGAAAATTTAAATAAAATTTTTTCAAAAAATTTAAAAAAATAGTAATAATCGTTATCCCACAATCGGTCTGGGCAAAAAATTTGTAGAATCCATAGAAGTTTTACAAAAAAAAATTTCAAAAAAATCGAAGTGTACAAACATTTTCAAAAATAAGATTTAAATTTTAAAACTTAAAAATCGCATACTAGAGCGCTTTTAAGAATTTTTTGGATTTTTTTTTTAAAGTAGGTAAAAAACAAAAGTTTTGAAAAATTTGCAATTTGGACTATTATTGAAGAAGTTTTAAGTAAAATAAGTGTGAGTAAAGAAACAAACTACCGATTTTTAAAAATTAGATATCTCTTGAACGGGTCATCAAAAAAGTCTGAAAATTTACCACGAAGGAGTTTTCAAAGGTTACTAAAAACTGTAAGCAAATTGGGAAAATCTAAAACAAAAAATTTCAAAGTGCCCGATTTGACATGGAATGCCTCATATATATTTATTCTTACTAAAGGCCATTTAATATGGGTAAAAGGTATTATAATCTGAGATTTTCCCTATAGGAAAATGTTATAAGAATCTGAAACTTTTTTTATAGGAGAAAGGAATCAGAATTTCTTAAAATTGTCTTATAATTAGGGATGTGCGATTAATCGAATAATTAATCATGTTGATTAATCGAAATCTTGATTAATCAATTAATCGATTAATCAGGAGTTCTGATTAATCAGAACTATGATTAATCAATTAATTTGAATTTTGAATAATCAAATTTGAATAATTTTATTCAAAATTCAATAAATAAAGAAAAAAATAAAATAGAAATGTTTGCATACATAAATATTCAAATTAATTTCTATGAAAATATACAATACGCGAAGCAATAATGAATTTAGTCAGTAATTGAGAGCAAATTATGCAGTAAGTAGTAAAGAAATTATGAAGTCTGTATAATGTGTAACCTAAAATTTATTTTGCAGTTCAATTGCAGAAATCTGTATTTTGTCCTAGACGCTTTGTGGCTAAAAAAATTACTAGTTGCGATCATGGAACTTTGGGTTTTTGATGCTGTGTCCGCTTAAAACATTCAACAATATAAAATGCCATTCGTGAAGTCTTTTGCAATAAATATAAAATGAGTTGGACCTACATTTAATAAATTTTAAATCCATAAAGATTTGTAGTTTTATCTCTAGATCTTTTATCCGCATTTAATTAATTACGACAATTATTATGCAGTTATGTATCATTAAAATCTACTAACTAGAATTAAGGGGCAGTGTACGAAATTTGCCCTTCCACTTTCGTGTTTCATGCTTTCAAAATCTTTTCAGGATTTTATATTGCTTAATATAACGGTAATGGAATTGGTGAGGACAGTTGCATTTATATCATTTCATACGTATTATTTTAAAAAATTAAGGAAAATCTGAATCAATCAATTTCGAAATATTCTTTTATGTACAAATAAAAAAGGAAAACAAACAAAAAAAAATTGAAATTGTTAATTATTCAAATTTTGAATAATCAAATTTATGATTAATCGATTAATCATAAACTTTAAATATTCAAAAATGAAATTATTTGATTAATCAAAGTTCTGATTAATCAAAACTGCTGATTAATCGATTAATTGATTAATCATGATTTCGATTAATCAACATGATTAATTAATCGATTAATCGCACATCCCTACTTATAATCTGAAAATTTTCTATAGGAAAAATGATGTAGAATCTGAAAAAATCTCAGATTCTTTACGAAAAATGTCTCGAAATCAGAAACCTTTGCTAAACGAAAAATGTTTAAAAATGTTAGACTTTTTTATACGAAAAATATCGCAAATCTAAAACTTTGTCTATACGATAAATATCACATAATGTAAATTTTTTTCTGTACGACAAATGTTTCAGAATCTTTAACTTTTTAACAGCTCGTTGTGTTCTTTAACTCTCATAATCTTTGCTTCCTGGTGAAGGTGGTCTTCTAGGAACATGAGGTGGCAACCAGTTGCTAAAATTGCTTAAAGTATTTTCTTAAAAACCATTTTTAGCTGTAATGAGATTAGGCCTTAACAGGATTTTGCCTCTCACTCACTCGCACTCTCGCAAAAAATAATCGAATCATACATGAATCACTCACTATGTGTGCGTGTAAAAACAACAAGCCCTTCTTAACTTTTTACCAAAAAAAAAAAATGCTAAAAATATTTTTTTTTTTTGCAAGAAATTGAAAAAAAAAATCAAATCAAATAAATTTTTAAATATAAACGATCTTTGTATTGGTTCATGAGTTATATGAATTTTAATACCTGTGTACTGTGTTTCCCTATAATTCGTAAACTGTTTTTATATATATACCCAGCTAATTTTTGCATTACTACTTAGTAAAGAGTATAGTATTTAGTAATAATTATTGGGATGTACTTACTCATTGCATGAAACACTACTTATTCTATAAAGGCCATGAGACAAAAATAATTAGTGCCTACACGCTTTCGAGTAGGAAGATAAATAACTACTTACCTATAACGAGTAAAATAAGTAGTTACTTATAAGGAAGAAAATAAATAGTTGCAAACAGAGTTTGAAATAACTATTTATCATTAGATTATTCGTTTTCGCGAAACTTTAAGCTAAAAAGGTAAAACAAATATTGTTTTTTTCTGATTGGACTTAATTTCCCAAGTGAACTTACAAATAAGTATTTATTTTTAACACTCTCAATAACTTACTATGCATATTATTGCAAGTAAGTACTAACATATTACAATATAAGCCACTAGTTGCTATTTGGACTAAAGTAATGCAGTGGGTAATGAGTAGTTGTTATAAGTAATGTAATTGGCAGTCATTACTTTTCACAACACATTACCTAGTTTTTGCTGGGTATGGTTTTTGTATATGTATTGCTTCATGAGTTATGTATATGCATTTTAGTACACGAAGTATAAAAATAAGTTGCATTGTCTTTTTTATAAAGAAGTCCTTAAGTTTAGAAAAAAATTGAGCCCATCTCTAGCTCATAAGATAAACCTGCTTAAGTTTGATAATGATGAGTCATGAAAAATAACCAAATTTTGATATCATTCGTAGGAGGCCATTTTACCTGCAGTTATTGCCCTGAAGGCTGGTCTCGATTGTTTTAATTTTTGAGATTTGCTAAAGTGCCAAAAAATGCAAACATTTTTCAAAATCCAGAAAATTTTCCAAAATCACGGGAATCCCGGAATCCCCAAAAATTCCGGGATCCCGAAATCGGGATCACGGAAATTTTACTTCAACCCCTAATCGCGGGATTCAGAAAAACCTATTCCAATTGGAAGCCCTAAATTGCACCTATTTACTTTTAATAACCTTTGACAGTGAGCGTATGAGTAATAAATTCATTTTAATTAATAATAAGTATACGCGTAGGTGATTTATCTTTCATTTAAGGTGGGTAAGTTGCTCGGTTTTCACGTGAAAATCTGTCAAACTCCATATAAAAAAAACGTAAATTTCACACTAGCTTTACAAAAGCGTAAAAATTTCGCTGAAGAGGTATTCTGTTCACTGGTCGAAAACCGGCAAAATAACCCGGTATATGTTGCATCAATACGCAACAACACTATAAGCAACATTTTTTTAAATTGTACAGACCATTTAAAAAGCGGTTAAATTTAACATTCAGATAAAATGAAGTAATTATAAGTGTTTGGCACTGCGAACATTAATTATATCACATAAATAGACAAAAATCATCAACAAAATTTTAATTTAAGGTATTTTATGTATGCTGATGCGCGAAACATAACCAAACATATGACTGACAAATTTTCACTACAAATAAATTGATGTTTCGAAACATTTTTTTTTTACCGGTGAACAACTTACTTAGCTTTAATTGTTAAAAACTAATCTTATCTTCCTTCAAATACAATTGACATTTTTAAGTTTTTTTTTTATCAAAAATCGATACGGTTCTATATCCAGTGTTGTTTTTAATTTAATTAATAAAAAACTACAGGAACATTTAAATATTATGTACCTAACTAGTTGAATAGCCTGTCCCTGCCAGGCAGAACACCAAATCACTTTTCTCAATAGTTCTAATATTTTACCAAACTTTATAAAAAATTATGTTTGTACTTCAAAAATTTAATATTGCTAGATTGAGTTACTTCAATATATTTCCCAAACTGGAAAAAAATTTAATGAGTATAAAAGGTTTTATTGATAAAATTTTAGAACTAAATTTAGCACGCCCATTTCGTCTCTCCGTCCATAAACCGGATATCAAAAATCCATCGTGTGGATCTGTCCCATGGTCACTCCTATATACATGGAAATTTTTATCTTTCTTTTTATCATGAAGGGTTTTTAAAATTAGATAAAATTTTAAAAAACACAATTTTTTCACTTAAATTTTTCCTTATAATTTTCTGTACACAGTTTAAATATTAAATTTGACTTCATATGGATATGATCCATTGTCAATACTTTATTCTTTACAATTTTCAGCTTCCTTAGTCATTAGGGGTTTCAGAAATAGTTTAAATGTTTAAAAACGAAATTTCGCCGTCTTCCGCCGCTCCCCCTGTCTTAAAGGCCGAAAATTCGGCTACGTTACAGATTATATATATAAACTGAACAAAATTCACAACGGATTTTTTTTTTTTTTTGTATATCCGCCCTTTCACTGGATATCCAGGTCAGAGTTGATCTTTGCCATAGTCCGTACCATATGTATTCTAATTTTCATCTTTCAAGGTCATAAGGTGTCTTCAAAATTAGGTAAGATGTAAAAACATAATTTTTCCACGCCCATTTCTTCTCTTAATTCTCCGTCCCTACACAGAGAGAACAGTTTAGTTGTGCCAGCCGAATTTAGAGCCAACTGCATAGTTTAATAACAACAACCGAAATTTTCGGTTGCCTTAACCAAAATTTGTTTTGAAAATTTAAATTCTGTTGATCCAAATAAATTTCGGTAATCGCAACAGAAAATTTCAGTTGTTGTAATTAAACCATGCAGTTGGCTCTTAATTCGGCTGGCACAATTAAACTGTTTTTTCTGTGTATTCCAAAATTTTGAAATCTGACTACTTTATGATAAGCTGCATTGTTAGTACTATACTCGTATCCACGCCCCTTTTCCCTCTCAATTCTCCGTCCACAGTCCAAAAATTTTAAGTCTGACTACTTAAGGATATGCTCCAGTGTCAGGACAATATGCTTGCAATTTCGGCTGAGTAGGTCATTAGGGCTTTAAAGTTAGTCAAATAAAAAAAAATAAAACACAATATTGCCTTGCCCCTTTTTCCTCTCAACTCTCCATCTACATTAAGGGTGGGATAGTGTTGTGTGAGATTTTAAGCAGCAATATTTGGAAGCGCTAGAACCGCTCATTTTGTGAGGTTGGTAAAAAAAGTGTATGAGCCAAAAAATGGGGGAGGTCGGATAGGATCTAGGGGTCGCTCATCGGGGTCAAAGTTTGGCGTAGAGGGGAAAAAATCCACAAAAAGGCCCAAACTCCCCTGGTTTTGCTCCTAGAGGGGTCAAATGTGAGACCGGCCCCCATTATTTTTTCCCCCTGAACACTTTTGCCAAACATACCTAAGCCCTATCTCCAATCCCTAAGGGGGGTCCCATACAAAGGTTCAATTTTAAAAAAATCTTGCTCTACCGCTCTAGCTGTCCTAGAAGTCACCCTAGAGGAATCAAATGTATGACCGACCCCCAATATTTTTTCAACCCCAACATTTTCTTAGAACATACCTACCCCCTATCTTCAATCCTTAGGGTGGTCCCCATACATTTTTTTTATTTTTTCTTAAATTGTCATATTAAATCAGCTCCTACCGGTCCAATGGTGCCTCCTAGAGGGGTCATTATCAAGACCAACCCCCATTAATTTTTAGCCCCCAACACTTCTTCTGAACATACCAATTCCATATCTCCAATTCCTAAGGGGTCTCCCAAACAAAATGACATCTTTGTAAAACTTGCTCTCACCGCTCTAACTATCGCAGGGGTGACCCTAGAGAAGTTAAATGTGTGACCGACCCCCAATATTTTTTCAGCCCCAACATTTGCCCCAAACAAACCTACCCTCTATTTTAAAGCCTTAAGGGTGTCCCCACACATTTTTTTATTTTTTAATTTTTTTTTATAAAATCTGCGCCTACCGCTCCCATTCTGCCTTTTAGGAACGGTAAATGCAGACTGACCCCCATTAATTTTTGCCCCCTACATTTTTTCTGAACATACCTACGCCGTATTTCCACTTTGTAGGGGTGCTCCCCTGGGAAAAACTAAATTAGTAATGTATGTAGAGAAGTCAAATGTATGACCTGCCCATATATTTTTTTAGCCAAAACATTTTCTTCAAACATACCTACCCTCTATCTACAAGGTGTTACCCCACAATTTTTTTATTTATTTTATCGAGAAATCCGAGGTCTTTAATTTGTAATTTAATAGTAACTTTTGTTAAGCGTAAAAAAATATTTTTTTTAACTTGAAAATAATAAAAAGTGATAAATAATATAACTATAATTAATTTATTTTTATCGTGTGATGGATATTGTTTCCGATTTTCGGCCACGACCTGAAGCAAAACTATTTTTTCCTCCTCGTTACGGCACAACACGTTGTTATAGTCTTCTATTAATTTTACGCCTCTTTCGGCAGCGTCGTTGACAACATGTAATTTACGTAATATTTGCAGCGCTCGCTGGTAGTCCTGACGATTTTCCCAAGTATTTGGATCGGAAGCAATGAAATGGTTGTTATTCCGAAGCGTGCAAAAAATTTTGGAGTCTCAGGTGTGACGTAGTGGCTTAAATCAGCATTCATGAGTTCTTGATTCACTTGTTTCGATGCCATGTTAATTCTTTTCACACCTTCGAATCCAACAACATGTACTGGAGGATTACAATCCTTGTTGCCACTGTCGCCGCTATCCGCTGAGGCATCTTCTTCCCCGATATCATCGTCTTCTTCTTCCTCGCTGTCTTCGTTAGACGATTCGTCCATCTCATCGTCAGATAACTCTTCCTCCAATTCCTCTTTCTCTTCTTCAAATATACGAATTGCATTCGACATTTTTCGTTTTATTTCACAAGAGATATTCGGATCAAATAGTGCGAGAGCAACATCTTCGCCACTGAGATACCAGAGATGTCCACAGAATCTCTTGACCAATCGTTGCGACAGAATCTTATCAATTGAAGCATAATTGGCAATCGCTTTCAAAAAATTCAAATCATTATTTGGAGCTTCTATTGCTTTGGTAGCGCTAAACCAAGCTTTTACGTAAATTGTTATGACGAAAACGGTCACATCAAGAAGTGCATTTAATTCTTTTTTGGCCAAACCGATATATTTTCGGAACAAAAACATTTTTAGGCAATATATGCCTTTTGCCATCCATCGAGCATGACTGATGGGTCCTGGTGGGCTAAAATGCTTATTAGGAATATTTTCGCCAAGGTATAATAAAGCAATTTCAAGAAACTCCTTGTAGTCGTCTCTGGGTGTCTTTTCTTTTATTTGAGCCCAACAAAACAACTTGATGTCAGTTTGGACTTGAGCTGGTATGTTGCCTGCCACTTCCTTCCACCAAGACTGTACGGTTTGTCTTTTATATTTTCCCACTGCTCTTTAAAACGCGCAAACATTAGCACTCCTGGTCCAGACGTTTTGCCGAATTTGGTTTCAAACACTTAGTTTTCCCCAGGGGAGCACCCCTACAAAGTGTAAATACGGAGTAGGTATGTTCAGAAAAAATGTAGGGGGCAAAAATTAATGGGGGTCAGTCTGCATTTCCCGTCCCTAAAAGGCACAGTGGGAGCGGTAGGCACAAATTTTATAAAAAAATTTAAAAAAAAATTTTGTGGGGACACCCTTAAGGCTTAAAAATAGAGGGTAGGTTTGTTTGGGGAAAATGTTGGGGCGGAAAAAATATTGGGGGTCGGTCACACATTTAACTTCTCTAGGGTCACCCCTGCGATAGTTAGAGCGGTGGGAGCAAGATTTACAAAAATGTCGTTTTGTGTGGGAGACCCCTTAGGAATTGGAGATATGGAATTGGTATGTTCAGAAGAACTGTTGGGGGCTAAAAATTAATGGGGGTTGGTCTTGATAATGACCCCTCTAGGAGGCACCATTGGACCGGTAGGAGCTGATTTAATATGACAATTTAAGAAAAAATAAAAAAAATGCATGGGGACCACCCTAAGGATTGAAGATAAGGGGTTGGTATGTTCTAAGAAAATGTTGGGGTTGAAAAAATATTGGGGGTTGGTCATACATTTGATTTCTCTAGGGTGACTTCTAGGACAGCTAGAGCGGTAGGAGCAAGATTTTTTTAAAATTGAACCTTTGTATGGGACCCCCTTTAGGGATTGGAGATAGGGCTTAGGTATGTTTGGCAAAAGTGTTCAGGGGGAAAACATAATGGGGGCCGGTCTCACATTTGACCCCTCTAGGAGCAAAACCAGGGGAGTTTTGGGCCTTTTTGTGGATTTTTTCCCCTCTACGCCCAACTTTGACCCCGATGAGCGACCCCTAGATCCTATCCGATCTGCCCCATTTTTTGGCCCATGCATTTTTTTTACGAACCTCACAAAATAAGCGGTTCTAGCGTGTCGAAATCGAAAACTCGTGCACTATCCCACCCCTAATCTACATTCCAAAAATATTAAATCGGACTACTTTAGAATATACTTCATAGTTAGGACTACATGTTAGGGATTTTCAGCTTCCGTATTCATTGGGGCGGAGCTTAAAAATACTCTAAAATGTTAAAAAAAAATAATTTTGCCAAGTCCCCTTTTTCTCGTAATTCGCCGCCCACAGGCAAAAAATCCGACTTCGTAAGAATCTGTCCCTGGTGTTTTATTATATACATGCCAATTTTAAGCTTTTAAGTCCATCAATGAGATTCAAAAGGCGCTGGATACACAAAAAATAAGAGAAACACAAAAAAATAAAATATGTATATATTCAGAAAATAGATGGAAATAAATTTACCACGCCGTTTGCCTTTCTTATTCTCCACCCATACACTGGATATCAAAAATCCAGGCTCGTGTTGATCTTCCACATGCAACCTTCTATATACATGCCAATTCTGTGCATTTTCCGCTTCCTTTAGGGGCTTCAAAAGAAGTTAAAATGTTAAAAATCTCAATTTTGTCACTCCCCATTTTCCTTTCAATTCTCCGCCTACAGTCCAAAAATTTAAAATTTGACTACTTCAGGATATGCTTCATCGATAGGACTATACGCTAGAAAATTTTCAGCTTCCTAAGTCATTAGAGGACTTTAAAATAAGCAAAAATGCCAATTTTCATCTTCATAGATCATTGGGGGTCTTCAAATTAAATATTAAAAAACACAATTTTGCCACGCCCCATTTTTCTCTTAATTCTCCTTCCACAGTTGTAACGAAGTTTTTCGTTTCATATTGGTAATTTTATATTTTTTATTAAAATACTATTTTTTTCATTTAAATATTTTAATATTTCTTTCTAGTTTTTAAGAGATTTACAGTTACATAAATATAAGAGTAGTCTGTATAAGAGAACCAACGCATCAACCAATGCTACACATACATTTTAATTTTCTCTTGATCTCACTACTACAGTGGTATTGATCGGTCGGTAGTAAATTCAAAGCTCACGCATACATTCGTTTTCTCTAGCTCTCACTACTAACGTACGTAGTTGGTTTGTAGTTAGTTTGGTCATTACTACAACTTTAGTTGAGCTTGTGCTGTCCAAGTGTACGGGTAGCACTGCAGGTCATTAGACTTCGGTGGTAGTCGTTCACAAGTACAGCCAAGTTCAACTCAATGTAGTAGTTGCAGAGGGTTTCTACTTATTTAAATAAATAATAGTCCCCAGGCACAGTAGTGGTAGTGCATAGGAAAACTACTGGTTAAGGTGGCCATAGTTTCCAGGCAGGTAGATGTATTAGTGACCAGGGAGTCTACTGGTTTAAACGGCCATAGATCCCATGTCTGTAGTGGTAACTAAAACACTAACAAACAATAAAAATTCCACACTATAAAAATATGACTCGAGCATTAATTCGAGGAGTCTGTTGTCTACCGCGAAAGCGTTCACCCGTGCAGCGGGTAACCTGCGTTACTCTGTCCGGCAATTATCCTGGTTTCTTTTCAAACATTAATTATCCTGGTTTCATCGAAAACGTCTAGATCCTGGTTTCAGTCACAAACGTGGGTGACTGCAAACATCTCTGGTACAGGGCTCATATCCTGGTTTAAATCTAGCATCGATCGTGAACGTGTGCGATTATTCGAGTACAGGGAATAATCGCAACGTTATTAAATAGTTTGACTCAAGCTTGTATCCTGGTTGCTGCGTTGGTCTTCAATTTTAGTGATAAATTGTAAAATAAAGTTCTGAATTAAAATAAAAATTCCTGTGTTTTAATAATCCTGGTTCTGACTGACCTAACCCCGGCAAAATCTATTATAAATGGCGCCCGAGCAGGGACTCTAAAAAGAGGAAAAATAAATGTGGAGAAAACCAAATCTATTAAAAATAAAAGTTTTCCAAATCCACAAAACAAGAAAAATTCTGGGAAAAAAAAATCTGGCTGGCAGCGGATGCTCTATATTCAACGCAAATTGGCAATACAAAAAAAATCTGGCTGCTGAAAAAAAAAAAAATCATCGGTCTTCTGCAAAGATAAAGCTTTACACAAAAAGGTCTAGCTTCTGAGAAAACAAAAAAAAAATCATCGGTATCCTGAAAATCTGGTTCGTATTCCAGCAAATTTAAATTCTGAAAACAACAATCTTCTGGAAGGAGCACGAGAATTACAAGTACTAAGCTGTAAACACAGAAAAGCTATGTCAAAGGTAATGGACAAAACTGGGTCACCACGTGGACAATCTGAGAGTTCTGGTAGAAGCGGTAAAACCACGTGGTCATGAAGTCCACAGTTCCTTTACAAATTCCAAAAGAAGGGGGAGATGTAACGAAGTTTTTCGTTTCATATTGGTAATTTTATATTTTTTATTAAAATACTATTTTTTTCATTTAAATATTTTAATATTTCTTTCTAGTTTTTAAGAGATTTACAGTTACATAAATATAAGAGTAGTCTGTATAAGAGAACCAACGCATCAACCAATGCTACACATACATTTTAATTTTCTCTTGATCTCACTACTACAGTGGTATTGATCGGTCGGTAGTAAATTCAAAGCTCACGCATACATTCGTTTTCTCTAGCTCTCACTACTAACGTACGTAGTTGGTTTGTAGTTAGTTTGGTCATTACTACAACTTTAGTTGAGCTTGTGCTGTCCAAGTGTACGGGTAGCACTGCAGGTCATTAGATTTCGGTGGTAGTCGTTCACAAGTACAGCCAAGTTCAACTCAATGTAGTAGTTGCAGAGGGTTTCTACTTATTTAAATAAATAATAGTCCCCAGGCACAGTAGTGGTAGTGCATAGGAAAACTACTGGTTAAGGTGGCCATAGTTTCCAGGCAGGTAGATGTATTAGTGACCAGGGAGTCTACTGGTTTAAACGGCCATAGATCCCATGTCTGTAGTGGTAACTAAAACACTAACAAACAATAAAAATTCCACACTATAAAAATATGACTCGAGCATTAATTCGAGGAGTCTGTTGTCTACCGCGAAAGCGTTCACCCGTGCAGCGGGTAACCTGCGTTACTCTGTCCGGCAATTATCCTGGTTTCTTTTCAAACATTAATTATCCTGGTTTCATCGAAAACGTCTAGATCCTGGTTTCAGTCACAAACGTGGGTGACTGCAAACATCTCTGGTACAGGGCTCATATCCTGGTTTAAATCTAGCATCGATCGTGAACGTGTGCGATTATTCGAGTACAGGGAATAATCGCAACGTTATTAAATAGTTTGACTCAAGCTTGTATCCTGGTTGCTGCGTTGGTCTTCAATTTTAGTGATAAATTGTAAAATAAAGTTTTGAATTAAAATAAAAATTCCTGTGTTTTAATAATCCTGGTTCTGACTGACCTAACCCCGGCAAAATCTATTATACAGTTTAAAAAATTTAAATCCGATTACTTCAGGATATGCTTCATTGTTAGAACTAAATGCTATGCAATTTTCCGCTTCCTAAGTCATTTGGGGGCTTCAAAAGACGTAAAAATTTAAAAAATCCCAATTTTGCCACGCCACTTTTTCCTCAATTCTCCACCGACCCCCATTTATTTTTACCCTACAATATTTTTTCAAAACATACCTACGCCCTATCTCCACTCCCTAAGTAGGCTCCCATACAAATAACAGTTGGAGCAAATTTTATAAAAATGTAATTTTGTATGGGAGCCTACTTAGGGAATGGAGATAGGGCGTAGGTATGTTTTAAAAAAATGTTGTAGGGTAAAAATAAATAGGGGTCGGTCTCACTAATGACCCCTCTCGAACGCACCATTGGACCGGTAGAAGCTGATTAAATAAAACAAATTTACAAAAAATAAAAAAAATTGTATGGGGACCGCCTTAACAGTTAAAGATAGAGGGTAGGTGTGTTCAGAGAAAATGTTTGGACTAAAAAAATATTGTGGGTCGGTCATACATTTTGTTGCTCTAAGGGCACTATTAGGGCAGTTAGAGCGGTTGGAACAAATTTTAAAAAATGTCGTTTTGTGTGAGAGCCCCCTTAGAAATTGGAGATAGGGTATTAGTTTGTTCCAAAGAAATGTTAAGACGTAAAAATTAATGGGGGTCGGTCTCATAGAGGACCCCTCTATGACACACCATTGGAGCAGTAGAAATGATTTTAAGATTGGAAAATTACACTCAAAATATTTTGTAAGTAAATTCAACTGAAAAAACATTTAAAACAATCGTTTTTCCTTTTAAAAAACGGACTACTTATATTTCACTTGAAACAACGTACTTTTTCAGTTATTTTTAAACGTTAATAAATGACTAGAAATTCCGTAAAAACAAACGATATTTCAGTTATTTTAACTGTTTACAATTTTTTATTTTGTGAAGTAAAAATAATTTTTTTTGAATAACAAACTACAAAAACCGTACTTCTGTAAAATTATACGGTATAATCAGTTACAAATAATTTAACTGATAAAAATTTTTTCCGTAAATTTTTGTAGTTTATTGTTTTAACAACTGTATAAATCTTTCAATAATTTAGTTTTTTTGAAAAACAAACGATAAAACGTTTAAAACAACTTTACCTAAAAACTGTTTTGAATAACCGTAAATAGTTACTGTAAAACTTTTCTAGGTGTACAATAAAATTTTTTCAAAAAATTTTAAAAAATAGTAATAATCGTTATCCCACGATCTTCCTGGGCGAAAAATTTGTAGAATTGATAGAAGTTTTACACAAAAAAATTTCAAAAAAATCGAAGAGTACAAACATTTTCAAAAATGAGATTTAAATTTTAAAACTTAAAAATCGCATACTAGAGCGCTTTTAAGAATTTTTTGTGATTTTTTTTTAGAAAGTACTTCAAAAAACAAAAATTTTGAAAAAAAAAATTTGAAATTTGGACCATTATTGAAGAAGTTATGATTAAAAGAAGTTTGAGTAAAGGAACAAACTACCAATTTTTAAAAATTCGATATCTTTTGAACGGGTCATCAAAAAAATCTGAAAATTTACCACGAAGGAGTTTTCGAAGGGTACTAAAAACTGTAAACAAATTGGGAAAATCTAAAAAAAAAGTTTTTCAAAGTGTCCGATTTCACATGGAATGCCCCATATATAGATATTTTTGTGATAATTTATAACTTATATAGTGTGGCTCATAAAAAAAATACAAAAAACATACTTTTTTCGAAATATTTTATAGTTTTTAAAAATAATGATATTAGAATCTTGTAAATGTTTCGGAATCTTAATATTCTCCTAACATAATATTTTTCTAATTCTGAAATAGACTTCTGTTCAAAAAAACATCCAGGAACTCGAGTTCCACAAAAAAATCGATGCACGCCATGAGTATCTTTCACCCGATTTAGGGTACATTAATGTGAGCGTATGAGCAATAAATTAATTTTAATTAATAATAAGTATACGCGTAGGTGATTGTTCTTTCATTTAAGTATTGTATTTTTTAAGCTTTTTTTATTATTATTATTATGTTCCTTATATTTTTGCGATAATTTATAACTTACATAGTGTGGAATGGCTCATATAAAAAATAATTTAACAAAAATTAACTTTAAAACGAAATATTTTATAGATTTTAAAAACATCATTGTTATTAGAATCTTGTAAATGTTTCGGAATTTTAATATTCTCCTAACATAAAATTTTTCTGGGTCTAAAATAGACTTGTGTTCAAAAAAAACATCCTGGAGCTAGAGTTGTATTTCCAGAAAAAAATCACAATAGACCATGAGTATCTTTCACCCGATTTAGGGTGCAATAATGGCATTATTTTTTCTATACAAAATTTATTTACTTTCTAAAGAAAAAAATATTACAAACCACATTAAACTGTAACGAGCATAGTAATTCATTTTCAAGATTTTTTTTTCTATTCAGTCTAAAAAAAATTAACAAAATTAAAAAACTGTATGTGGCTTTTTATTACATCCACAGAATCCTTATTACTAGTTACACATAAAAAGAAAAACCTTTGAAATTTTTTTTTCTAAAATATAAAATTATTTCTATGCAAAAATTACTTTTATAAAGACTTTTTGAATATTTCGTTCATTTTACTTTACACAGCAAAATGACCAAAACCATCAGCATAAAACTCATAATGTCTATGTAACAAAATGTATAAAAAGTCAGTTTTTATTTCATGATCTCTGTGTTGCTTTATTTTTGATTTTTGCCTGAAATCTTTTGGACACATTAAAACAATGCAATAATACTCTTCGTATATTAGTCAGAAAATAAAAAATTTATAAAAAAAATTTAAGCGTTAAAAAGCAGACTCATTTTAATTAAATGTGTAGACAACCAACAGGACAAAAGTAAAACAGATAAAGATAAGAGCTTAAATAGAAAATGAAATAAAGGACGAAGAAGCAATAGATTAAGGTATGTTCGACTGGGCGGAATCCTTAATAAACATTATCATTTAAAAAAAAAAAATTGTAAAAAATGGAGAGGATGCTTTGGAGGAACAAATTTCCTGGTTACATATACGAACAGAGAGAGAAGTGATTTTGACAATCATATCTATAGAGTGTCATATTATGATTATTGGTGTAGTAACCATAATATGTTTAAGACATTTTTTTAAAAAGCACTGATTCTCTTTTCTTATTTTCTGTATAGTGATTGATCCGACCGACCGACTTTGCCAAATCCCAAACTCCATCAAGGGTCATTAATTCTATCATGATTTGAGAAAAAAATTACTTTGATAATCATATCTGAAGAGTGTCATAATATGATTATTGGTGTAGTAACCATAATATGTTCAAGACACTGATTCTCTTTTCTTATTTTCTATATAGTGATTGATCCAACCGACCGACTTTGCCAAATCCTAAACTCTATCAAGAATCATAAATACCGGCGTGAATTTGATTTCGTCCTAACTTAAACTTTTATATGTTACACACGTAATGACTATGTTTATATACTCTTAATTTTTATGTAGGGCATAACAACATAGATTTTAACCACAGGAATACAATAAATGACTTTGTAGAAGCCTGTAAAATGTTGGGGAATTGTAAAGAATAAATGAGAGTATGGATAAATCCTGGCTAATGGAATGCAACTAATTAATATATATATTTTTTACTGTGCTTTTATACTAAAGGAATGTTTTGAAGATTATCTAAGAATAATCTGTGAAATAAAATAAAATTTTATTAGTTTCTTTTGGCAAAGGGTTTTTGAATTCCTTTTATGCTGGTTAAACTGGCTAAATTATTGGATGATGACTGTTTTTTATTCAAAAAATGTTTTAGAATCTGAAAATTTTCTATGCAAAAAATTTTTAAGAATCTGAGAAATTTTCTATACGAATAATGCCTCAGAATCTGAGAATTTTTCGATACGAAAAATTTTGCAGAATCTGAGAATTCTTCTATATATAAAATGTCTCAGAATGTAAGAAGTTTCTTTATGAAAAATGTCTGATCTACAAGAAAAATGTCTCAGAATCTGAGACTTTTTCTATAAGAAAAATGTCTCAGAATCTAAGATTTTTCTATAAGAAAAATGTCTCAGAATCTGAGACTTTTTCTATAAGAAAAATGTCTCAGAATCTGAGACTTTTTCTATAAGAAAAATGTCTCAGAATCTGAGACTTTTTCTATAAGAAAAATGTCTCAGAATCTGAGACTTTTTCTATAAGAAAAATGTCTCAGAATCTGAGACTTTTTCTATAAGAAAAATGTCTCAGAATCTGAGACTTTTTCGATAAGAAAAATGTCTCAGAATCTGAGACTTTTTCTATAAGAAAACTGTCTCAGAATCTGAGACTTTTTCTATTGGAAAAATGTCTCAGAATCTGAGACTTTTTCTATAGGAAAAATGTCTCAGAATCTGAGACTTTTTCTATAGGAAAAATGTCTCAGAATCTGAGACTTTTTCTATAAGAAACATGTCTCAGAATCTGAGACTTTTTCAATAAGAAAAATGTCTCAGAATCTGAGACTTTTTCTATTGGAAAAATGTTTCAGAATCTGAGACTTTTTCTATAAGAAAAATGTCTCAGAATCTGAGACTTTTTCTATATGAAAAATGTGTTAATTTTTTGTACTTAGTATTGGGTGATCTCAAAGTTTTTGCTGTTTTTGTTATTTTTGTTGCATAACTCTTGAACTATCCATTATGGTCGAATTACTGTGTGATCTCAAATTTATTATTTTTTATAATTTTCGAGTTATTGATTTATGTGATTCTAGCTTTTTTACATCTTTTGCTATAATTAATAGGTGATCTCAATTTTTAGTTATTTTAGTGCTATAGCCTGCAAACTTTTTTTTTTGTTTAAAAAATTTATTAAAAATTTAAATTTGTTAAATATCTATTTTACGCTTCTTCAATTTCAATATAAATTCATTTAAGAAATTATTTTTGTTATATCTGTTTCTCTTTCTACCAGTCAATAATCATTACTTCTTTATATTGTTTAACAAAAATTCCTTAGAAAACAATATGTTGTATTGTCAGCAAAAATGTTTTTGAAATGTTACAATTTTCTAAACAAGCATACCAAACAGAACTAAAACTGTCAAAATATCTTCAATTTAGCAAATGGATTATTTTTTTTTGTCTGCTTCCAAGAAAAACAAAGAAATTGATGAAAAATATTTTGTTCAAACAATTGTTGAACTAAGAAAGCTGTTGTAAAACCTGTAACAAAGTGACCAGCATTGATGGAAAAAGAGAAAAAGTAATACAAAAAGGAAAATCTTCTTCAAAATTTGTTGCTAAGACAATCACGAAAAGTATTGTTCTTGTGTTTCGAAATATCTTAGAATTTTTTTTATTTATTTTTTTTTATTGTGTGGGCGAATTACAGGTGTAATTTTTTTTTTGTAAATTTTTTAGTTAAATAATAAAATGA
The DNA here is from genome assembly GCA_963921195.1 of Pegoplata infirma. Lineage (NCBI taxonomy): Eukaryota > Metazoa > Arthropoda > Insecta > Diptera > Anthomyiidae > Pegoplata > Pegoplata infirma. The sequence goes on from OY992538.1 coordinate 222,878,444, forward strand.
AATAATGTCTGTTTGTGTTTTAAATGAAAAAAAAGGGTAAACAGCACGCGCCACTGATAATCTATGATAGACAGAAGGACAGACAAACAGACATTACTATAACATGGCCTGTCTTATAAAATTACAAGACAGCTTTAAATAAATAAAACAAAATGAGTAAAAGGTTAAAACTATATACAGATGGAGAAAAAAAAAAGAAATTCCCAATATTTCTTAACGCGTTACTGAGTTTAACAACATTTTTTTTCTTTAACTTATTAAAGGAATACCCTACACTAAGGGAAGCAACTAAATCTATCACATAATATTTTTCTAGAAAACTATTTGCTATCCGGTAAATTATTTTTATAGAAAATTTTGTAATAGATAGCATATCTGCAGGAAAAGTGTGTCTCTCGATCCGCAATCACCTATCCTGTGACTGGTTAAAACAGGACATATCACTAAAATACCTATCACGTGACAGATGATAATTGGACTGATCACTAAGCTGTATCAAAAAAACTTATTCCGTGACTGGAGACAATATAACAAAACCTTATTTTCCAATTTTTATCAAGTGTCGAATAAAATTTTCTAAGTCCAAGACACATTTTTTTGCGTTTCGTAGAAAAATATTTTATCAAAAATTTGTTTAGAAAAAAATATCATAAATTTTAAAAAAAGCCCCGACATTTTTTTGAAATTTTTTTTTTTTTAAGTTTCAAAAATTTTCTAAGTCTAGATTACAAAAATGTTTGCGTTTTGGTGTAAAAAAAAATTTCGGTGCAAATTTTTTATTGAGTTACAATATTTAGTTTAAGTGTACAAATTTGTTTGGATGACAAAATCACATAAACTATTTTTTAGCTTACCAATGTGTTATAAATAAATAATTATATAAATAAAGTTAAAAAAACACATAAAAATCGATTTTTGGAAATTTATAGGGATGATCAAAAATTTTAGCTATTTTCTCTCTATTTTCTTAAGCCATCAAATGCATGGATTTTGAAAATGATCCACAATTTAAGTTATATTTGTTGTGATACCTCTACTGCAATTAAAATTTTATAGAACAAAATCATATAAAAATGGATATTTCGAAGTTCACAGCAATGATTCCCAATATTTCATATTTTCGTATAGCCCCTCTAGTTAAGCCATAAAACGTAAGTAAAGTTTTTTTTTTTATAGCAACAAATTTATGCAAAAAAAAAATATTTTATGGACATTTTTGGAGTGATCACCGATTTTAGCTATTTTCGCTAAAATTTTCCGTTTCAATATATGAGTTCCAGAATGCATTATATTAGCATGCAATCGATTCTAATAAACAATCCAGAACCAATAATTTTTTTTTTAAAATGGCCAAAAAGCAATTGATTTGTAGAGAAGGTGGTTTTGTTAAAAAATTATTTTACATAGAAAATTTTGTTATTACATATTCTAGAGTCTATTGCGGTAGAAATCGGTTTCAAAAAAAAAATGTCCTGCTTAGTTAAGCCATAAAACGCAAGGAATTTTTTTTTAAATAATTTCTATAAAAATTAATTTTTACAAAATTTACGGGTGAAACCCAATTTTAGCTATTTTTGCTTTAACACCGCTAGTTAAGAATCTAAAAATGGATTTTTAAAGTATACAGCAGTGATTGCAATAAATTAGTTAAGTCATAAGATGCAAGTAAAGGTTTCAAGAAAAATCGATTTTTAAAGGATGATCACCAATTTCAGCGTTTTTCACTTTAGCACCTGTTGTAAATTATCTAAGAAATTCATATTTGAATTTTTTTTTGATTATCACCAATTTAAGGTATTTCGTTTTAGCAAATCATTAAAAAAAAAAGACAAGAGGGATTTTTTTTTAATTTTTTAATATGATCTCCAAAATTTGTTAGTTTTGCTCTTCCGAAGTCATAAAATGCAAGTAAGTGTTTTAGAAATAAATCACAAAGAAAGAGTTTTTGGCAACTTGTAGGAATGCACCCTAATTTCAACTATTTTAGCTTGAGTTTTATAGAACAAAATCATATAATAATGGATATTTTTAAATTCAAAGCGATGATTCCCATTTTTCATATTTTCGTATAGCCCAACTAGTTAAGCCATAAAATGCAAGTAAAGTTTTTTTTTGTAACAAAAAATTTATGCAAAAAATTTATTTTAGGGAAATTTTTAAGGGTGATCCCCGATTTTAGCTATTTTCTTTAAAATATTCCTTTCCAAAATATAAGTTCCAAAATATAAGTTCCAGAATGCATTATAAGTATTATCCTAGAATCAATTCTAATAAACATTCCAGAAACAATGATTTTTCTTTTAAAACGGCACTTGATTTTTAGCGAAAGTGGTTTTGTTAAAAAATTTTTTACATTGGAAATTTTGTTGTGATTATCGAAGAACATATTGTAGAGTCTATTGCAGTATCAATCAGTTAAAAAAAATGTCCTGCTTAGTTAAGCCATGAAACGCAAGTAATTTTTTTTAAGAGAAATTTCTATAAAAATGATTTTTTGTAAATTTTTAGGGTGATCACTAATTTTAGTTACTTTCATTCTAACACCTCTAGTTAAGGATTTAAAAATGGATTTTTAAAGTTTATAGCAGTGATTGCAATTAATAAGTTAAGTCATAAAATTCGAGTAAAGATTAAAAAATTGATTTTTATAGGGATGATCACCAATTACAGTATTTTTCACTTAAGCACCTGTTGTTAATTGCACGTAAATTAAAAAAAAAAAATCATATTTGAAATTTTTTCGACTGTTTCTAATTTTATAAATTTTCCCTCCAGTTAATCCATAAATGATATTTAAGTTTTTTTTTGAAAATTTTGATATAAAATGGTATGTACGCAAAATTTTATTTTCGCCTAGTGCCTCTAGTTAAGTCATAAAACACAAGTAAAGTTTTTTTTTTTGAAAAATTTCTGTAAAAATTTATTTGTAGAAATTTTTACGGGTGATCCCAAATTTAAGCTATTTTTGTTTTAATATCGCTGGTTATGAATTTCATTAGTTAAACCATAAAATACTAATAAAGTGTTTAAGACAAATTGATTTTTATAAGGTTGATCACCAATTTCAGCTATTTTCACTCTAGCACCTGTTGTTAATTGCCATTAAAGTTTTCTAGAAAAAATTTATATAAAAATAAATAGCAGACATTTTTTTAAGAAAAATTTCTACAGAAATTTATTTTTTGATATTTTTAAAGATGATTTCAAGCTTCAGCTATTTTTTCTCTAACACCGCTTATAAGGATTTAATTAATTAACACAAAAAATGCTAATCACGTGTTCAAAAAAAATTTGATATTTATAAGATTGATCACCAATTTCAGCTATTTTCGCTATATCACCCTTTGTTAATTGTCTTTTAAGTTTTCTAGAAAAAATTTATATAAAATTTATACAATAGCAAAAAATTATTTTGCGATGATCCCCAGTTTATGCTTTTTCGCAAAAGCAACTCCTGTTAAAACACATAAAAAAATTATATTTTCGCATAGCACCTCTATTTAAGCCATAATACGTAAGTAAAGTGTTTTTTGGTTTAAAAAAAAAAAATCCTAATTTTTAATGACGATCCCGAAATTTAGCTAGTTCTGCTTTAGTTAAGAATTCAATTAAATAAATGTTTTTAAAAAAAAAAATCACAAAAAATGGATATTAAGCCATAAAATGCAAGAAAATTTTTAAGGAAAATTTAGTTTTTATAAGGATGATCACCAATTTCAACTTTTTTTTCGCAAATTCACCTCTTTTTAATTGCGTTTTAAGGTTTGTAAAAAAACAAATAATCATATAAAAATGAATATTTGATTTTTATTTGCGATGATAGTCAATTTTAACTTTTTTCTTCAGCAACTCCAAGTTAAGCCATAAAACACAAGAAATGTTTTTTTTTTGGAAAAAATTAAAATTTTTTTTTTGAAATTTTTAGGGATGATCCCGAATTTTGGCTATTTTAAGTCTAACAATGCTTGTATTATTTAATTTTCATTTTCTTTAAGAAAAGTTCTTAGATTCTGAGATATTTTAAATTCTTCATTAGGAAAATTCTCAGACTCTGAGATATATTTCGTACAAAAAATGCCTGCGACTTTTGTACTCTTGCCCAAAACATTAAATCATGATAATGTTTTGCGAAAGATTTGGGTGTACTTGACAAAGAAAAGTTTTTTTAGAAAAAATAATGTTATATTACTTTGCTATTCCATGCACAACAAATTGAAATATCAGTCGAGGACCCCATTAAAAAACCAAAAGAGCTGTACATTTTGTAAGTGAGTGCAAAAATAAGTGCAAAAAAGTGTTTTTACTCACTTGTTTTATGCACATTTGATAAACAAATGGAAATTTTTTATGCGAAAAGCATAGACTTGGTGAAAAAGTAGTTTTGGTAAAAAAAATTGGTTTTTTCACGAAAAACAAAATTATGTTAAAAAAAATTTTATGAACCCAAAATTTTTGGTGAAAAAAATTTTTGATGGAAAAAAGTTTTTGATGAATTTTTTTGTTGAAAAGAAAAAATTTTTGGTGTAAAAAAAAAATTTATGAAAAAAAAAAAATATGAAAAAAGAAAAATTTTGGTGATAAAAAAATTGATAATAAAAAATTTGATAAAAAAATTTGATAAAAAAATTTGATGACAAAATATGATAAAAAAATTTTAGAAAAAAAAATTTTAGAAAAAACAATAATGAAAAAAAATTGAGGAAAAAAAAAAATTTTATGAAAAAAAACTTGATGAAAAAAAAATTTGATGAAAAAAACAAGTTGAAAAGTTAAATTCGACTTTGCCGAATCTATGAATACCCTCCACAATGAATTTTTTTACACGGTAGTACATTTTTTAACGTGAAAAAATTAACAATTTTGATTAGAAATATTTTATTTTGATAAAAAACCCCTTTTTTTTTTGTCATTTAAAAAAAAAAAAAATTACTATTTTTTTTTTTTTGAGTGTAAAATTTTTTTCGAGTGTAATGTTTTTTTTACTGTAAAAATATTTGTGAGTGAATGCACGTAAGTATGTACACAAAATATTGTCATTTTTGTAAATAAAAAAACTAAATTTTTTTTTGTATAAATTTTTTTTTTGAGTGTAAAATTTTTTTGAGTGTAAAATTTTTTTTGAGTGTAAAATTTTTTTCGAGAGTAATTTTTAAGTTACCAATGCTTTTAAAACTAAACAAGTTTAAAAAGCATTGCTTTAAAATTAAACAAGTTTGAAAAGCATTGTTTAGTTACCACCAATGCTTTTAAAACTTGTTAAAACACGTGGCATTTTAGATGAAACTAATCTGAAATTCAGGGTTTCGCTTATAACTTTTGAACCACTGGACCGATTGAGCTGAAATTTAAAACCAAATAGACCCGGGGAACGGCAAAGATACATGCCAAGCTTCAGTAATCTCATTATTGTCTTTCGAAAGTTATCGTGTTTTTTATCTCGTAAATTCGTGAAACACCCTTGCCGAAATTTACTCTTTTGCTCATAACTTTTGAACCACTGGACCGATTTGGCTGGATTGCAATACCAACCTGACCAGGTAAATGACAAACATATATGCCAAACTTAAGTAGCCTCTGTAAAGTCTTTCAAAAGTTAGCGTGTTTTCTACGGACGGACAGACAGACAGACAGACAGACGGACGGACGGACGGACGGACGGACGGACGGACATCGCTAGATCGACTTAAAATCGATCGAGGATCATAAATATATATACTTTATGGGGTCCTAGACCAATATTTCGATGTGTTACAAACGGAATGACAAACTTATATATACCCTCTATCACTAGAGTGGAGGGTATAAAAAATGATAAAAAAAAATTTGATAAAAAAAAAAATTGATAAAAAAAAATTGATAAAAGAAAATTGATAAAAAATTTATGAAAAAAAAAATTGAGGAAAAAAAAAATTTGATGGAAAAAAAAATTGACGAAAAAAAAAAAATTGATGAACAAAATTAAAGAAAAAAAATTCATGAAAAAAAATTTCTTGAAAAAAAAATGATGAAAAAAAAATTTGGAAAAAAATGATAAAAAAAAGTTTGATGACAAAAAAAAAAAATTTGATGCAAAAAAAAAATTGATGAAAAAAAATTTAATGGAAAAAAATTTATGGAAAAAAAAAAATGATGAAAAAAAAAATTTTATGAAAAAAAAAATTTTATGATATAAAAAAAATTTGATGAAATTAAAAAAATTTGATGAAATAAAAAAAAAATTATGAAAAAAAACATTTTTTTGGTTGAAAAACAATTATGTTACTTTTTATTCACCAGCTGGTGAAAAACGGTTTTGATTCACCACGAAGTGAATTATTATACAAATTTCAAACCCAAGTTATTAAAATTTTTGGTTTTAAGCAAATGAACATAGTAATTATTGTTTTCTTTTTCGTTAATTGTTAGCTTATATAGTCAAACTGAGGTGGCGTCCTGCAACCTTTTTAAAATTAGGCACCAGCCTAAAAACATTATCATGCTAAAATTTCTGAGACTTTTTCGTATCAAAAAATTCTCAGATTCTGAGACATTTATCGTAAAGAAAACTTTTCAGATTCTGGATTCTGATTTTTCGTATAGAAAAATTCTCAAATAGTGAAACATTTTTCGTATAGAAAAAATTTCAGATCCTGACATATTTTTCGTATAGAAAAATTCTCAGATTCTGAGGCATTTTCTCAGCTTCTGAGACATTTTTCGAATAGAAAAATTCTAAGATTTTTAATAGTTTTTCGTATAGATAAAATTCTAAGACCTGAGTAGTTTTTCGAATATTTGGAGATAGTTTTTGTATAGAAAAATTTTCACAGACATTTTTCTTATAGAATGATTCTCAGATTCTGAATGATTTTTCTTACAGCAAAATTCTCATATTCTGGAACATTTTTCAAATAGAAAAATTCTCAGATTCCAACACATTTTTTGTATAGAAAAATTCTCAGATTCTGAGACATTTTTCGAATAGAAATTTTTTGTTCAAAAAATTTTTCAGCAAAATTTCCAAATTACGAAACATTAAAAAAATTCTCAAACAACGAAAAAAAAGGTGTTTTAAAATTCGTTGAAGCCTTTTTTAAAAATTTCACTTATTTGTAATTTAGTTTCTTTTACCAGCATTTCTATTTTCCTTTTCTCTCTTTTACAGGTATGAATCCTTTTAATAAAATGCATTAAATTCCTGATGTTCATTTGTTTTGTATGTAGGTGGTGTGGGCTGTTGCTTGGTGCTTCGATAGGACGAGTTAGTTTAGAAATTTTTCCATTTCCATTACAGGGTTTTTGTATTTGATAAACGCCATGATGCTGTAAGCTCAGTTGAACCACAAAACGACCGAGAATCTCACTTTTATTTTATCTTTGATTTTTCCCAACATTTTTTTTCTATTTTTTTATACTCATTTCAAAACCTTTTGTATACAATACGTGTATTTTTTTACTTTTTTTCATTTAACATTTTTTATTTTTTTTTACATTTTGATGTTTATTGTTTGGAAAAAAATCCTAGAATAGTTAGTAAGGATATGAAATTTTATTCCGTTCATATTTGTTTCTCTTAGTTTTTTTGCAAAGTAAAATTAAAGTCATTAGAGGGTGTTGGTAGTTCTAGCATAAAGTAACCATTAGACTTATGCAGACAGTAAGTAAAGGACGGACTTTCAGGTAGACGGACATACATTTATTAGTGGTCTTCCTTGTTTCTTTTATTGTTTTTTTTTTTTCTGTTGGCATCCTTATCTCTTTTGGCTAAATTAATACTTCTTGTTACCAATTGTATGTGCTTAAGTTCACCTAGGAAAGAAAGTAAAAATTCTTTTAATTTAACTTCACAGATTTTTATTACCCTTACAATGTTTTTTTTTTTATTTTTTTTATAAAAAAATTAAGTAGTAGGTACAGATTTTCCGTTAAAGATTTTTTGCTTTTACCTTTAAAAGGGTGAATTATTTCTTTGTTTTGTGGAATTTATGGTTACAGTAAAAAATCTGTTAATGAATGTGCTTGCAGGTTTGTATTATTTTATTATTTAAAGAAAACGTATCAGTTTAACTTAAATAGTTAGTAAATAAGCTTGAAATTCATATAGGAGAGTTAAAAGCTAATATATAACAGGCGATTGTAGACCGCCAGCAAACCTACAGTTTCACTAAATAATGAGTGTACGCAAAAGTTTGACATTCCATTTTGTAAGTCATCGATCTATCGATGACCTTCAGTCTGTCAAAATGGTGATCACGGCAAAAATATGACACAGAGAACCTTGTTTCTTTAACAAAGATACTTAAATTGATTTGAGAAGTTTGTTATTATATTTGTGTGATATCGATTCAAAAGTTATTAAAGGGTACTTTTCACTATCACACATTTCCATTATACAAGCGTAATTTCACCATGTTAGCGAAATATTTTTTAAAAAATTTGGCCAGAAATTGTTCACTTATTAGATACGACTAGGCTTCAATCAAAAAAGAATCCAAAAGTCTTTAGGAAGTTGGTAAATTTTGATGTGTATAATGGAAAAGTGTGATAGTGGAAAGTACCCTTAAGGAAATTTTAAGGAAAACTCGAAAATTTAGATACATTCTTCAAAACCTAACAAGTAAGAAAGTTACAGTCGGTCAAGACTAACCATATGATACCCTACACCAGTGTTTTCCGGAAAATAGGTCCCAAGTAAAAACATGGAACGATTGAATCTATCTTTTGCAAGATCTTTAATTAGTGTAGAAAACACGCATATACCAAATTTGAGTGGAATTAGTTTATTTTTATTGCCAATAAACCGATTTAACTGAATATCGGTCGAAATTTTTAATATTGGGGACTAAGTCCAAGAATAATGCAATTATATTTCGATTTGATTAGGTTATCAAAGTACATTTAACACATATAAATAAAATTTTAATCAAATATTTTGCATTTTAATGAATTCTGAGGAGATTATGTAAATATCGGGAGGGTGGTTTGTGTGGGACTAATCGGATTCCTTCAAAATTGCGAACAGTGATTTGTGCATTATAGACATAGATGGGCAATGATAGAAATTTGTAAGGAATAATGATTCAATGCAATCGATTTCATTGAGCATTTTATATGAAAAAATTAATGACTCAATGATTCGGGCCCAACTCTGATTACACTGCGGAACACTAAAAAATAAACAAGAGTTACGACCATCATTTCTATATATCTCGGACATGCTGAATCGAATGGCGTACTCCGTTTTTCGATGTATGGTACAGTTTTCTTGTAAAATGTCATTAAAGATTGGCTGATTTTCAGCTGCTTTTTTAACAAAAAAAATTCCAAAGCTTATGATTTTTAAATTTTATGGCATGGAATACAAAGATATAACTTGTAGCAATATTTCTAATATAAATTTGGTTTAAAGCTTTTCATCTTAACCCCTTTAATTCGCGGATTTCTTCATTTTTTTAAGTTTTCGCGAAATTAACCGCTAAATTGGTCTCTGATAAAAAACTTGCATTTTGTGGATCATAAAAGCGTCCATGACACTACGAATAGTGGACAAAAAACATCTATGTTATATGGACCATCATGAAGAAAATCGCGAAAAACCGTTTTTTTTGTATATGGCAGCATCACTTTAGGAGATGATTTGAGGCTTCATCTTTTAGTATATAATGTGGGAACCTTAAACAATGAACTAACCCAAAATTTGTCCAAAAAAGTTTTCATTTGCAAAAGTTATCTTAACAAAAACTATAATTATTGTATCGCAAACACTGAAATAACAGTTTTTGTTAAGATAACTTTTGCAAATGAAAACTTTTTTGGACAAATTTTGGGTCAGTTCATTGTTTAAGGTTCCCACATTATATACTAAAAGATGAAGCCTCAAATCATCTCCTACAGTGATGCTGCCATATACAAAAAAACGGTTTTTCGCGATTTTCTTCATGATGGTCCATATAACATAGATGTTTTTTGTCCACTATTCGTAGTGTCATGGACGCCTTTATGATCCACAAAATGCAAGTTTTTTATCAGAGACCAATTTAGCGGTTAATTTCGCGAAAACTTTAAAAAATGAAGAAATCCGCGAATTAAAGGGGTTAAGATGAAAAGCTTTAAACCAACTTTATATTGCTACAAGTTATATCTTTGTTTTCCATGCCATAAAATTTAAAAATCATTAGCTTTGGAATTTTTTTTGTTAAAAAAGCAGCTGAAAATCAGCCAATCTTTAATGACATTTTACAAGAAAACTGTACCATACATCGAAAAACGGAGTACGCCATTCGATTCAGCATGTCCGAAATATATTGAAATGATGGTCGTAGCTCTTGTTTTCTAAAATAGTGGTTAGTTTTGTCACGCAGTGTTATAGACTATAGACTTTGTGTAAATAAGACTACCAGCCAAATTTCAAACGATACCTATTATAATACGGTCATCGGAGTCATTTAAGCTAAATTCAGGTGGACCGATTTTTGAAAGGCTTCATGATTGGACCAAAAGATGCTCAAGTTTCAGACTCTAAGACTTTTTCTATATGAAAAATGTATCAGAATCTGAGAATTTTTTATACGAAAAATGTCTCAGAATCTGGACTTTTTCTATACGAAATATGTCTCAGAATCTCATATTTTGTCTATAAAAAAAATGTCTCAAAATCTGATACCTTTTTTACACGAAAATTGTTTCAGAATATGAGATTTTTTTCCATAAGAAATGTGTCTGGAATCTAAGACTTTTCTATACGAAAAAGGTCTCAGAATCTGATACTTTTCTTATTCGAACAAGTAAGAAAATTATAGTCGGTCAAGACCGATCGATCAAGACCGACCATATAATACCCTACACCAGAGTTTCCCGGAAAATGGGTCACAATTTCAAACATGGACTGATTAGATCTATATTTTGTCATATCTTTAATAAGTGTAAAAAGCACTCACAAATCAAATTTGAGTGGAATAGGCTTCTTTTTGCTGACAATAAAACGCTTCAACTGAATATCGGGCGAAATTTTCACATGGGACCTAAGTCCAAAAATGGTCCGATGATAATCAGATTTGATAAGGTTAATAAAGTACGCGTTTAACATACACAAACAGAATTTTAACTAAAATTTTAATTAAATTAAATAAAATTTAATGAAATTTGAGAGATTTATGTGAAAATCGGGAAGGTGGTTTGTATGGGGGCTACAAGAGGAACTGGTCCGTTTTCTTTAAAATTCAGAATGTTGGTTTGTGTGGATGAAACATGATTACCTGCTAAATTTCGAAAAGATACCAATTAAAATTCGGTTATTAGAGTCATTTGAGCCAAAACTTAAGAGGACCTTTGTATGGGGGCTAGGTCTAAATATGGACCAATTTGTTTCCAATTTCAATAGGCTTCGTCGTTGGGCCAAAAGAGGCTTAAGTTACAAATTTCAAATCAATTGATTAAAAATTGCGACCTGTATCAGGTTTACACCGTTTACATGGGCAGACAGACGGACGGACATCGCTAAATCGACTCAAAAAGTGATTCTAAGTCTATCGGTATACTTAAAAGTGGGTCTAGGACCAATATTTCGGGTAGTTACAAACATCAGCACAAACTCATTATACCCTGTACCACAGTGTGGTGTATGGGTAAATATTTTTGTTGGTTATTGACAATCGTTGCCTTACTACTTAGAATAGTACAATTTCTTCGTCTCTCTAATTCACGTTGTGGATAGAGTCGAATATGTATTATTATTTAAGTTTGTGAGCAAACGATTTGCCATTAGACTCGGCTGCTACTTTGTAGTAAATCCTTTCTATTTTTGCTAAATAATCTTGATAATGGAATCTGACAAATTCAGAAACACGTGTCGATTAAGTCTTGCAAAAATGACCAACAAAAATAAATTTTAACAAAAAAAAATAATTTTCTTGAAAATTATGCTATGAGAATATCATGGTTTTAATTAGTAAAGAAAATAATGACCTCGAGCCAGAATAAACATCCTCAAAATATTATCTTGAAAATTTGTAAAATTACAAAAAAAAATTGTAAAATTACAAAAAAAAAAAATGTAAATTTTGATTTGTTAAAAAACAAGGAAAACTGTTAAATATTGGTAAAATTACGAGACTAGTAATTTGAAAAAGTTTTTTTTTGTTTGTAGCCGCTTTTAATTTTAATCTTAGCTGCCACCTTTGTTGCACCCGAAGATTAGCCGCCTTCTCGGTTAGCATCAGTCGCAAAAAGTATGCGTCTTGTTTTTCTCAAGTTTTGAAACTATCAATAGTAATTTAACTTATACTCATAACTTAACTTGTGGTTTTTACTGTATTTCTATTAAATTTTTAAGCTTCTTTTTACGTATAAACACATATTAGACTTCACTATGATTTACAACTCGGTTTTAACCATCATCATATCATATATTGGCTTATGATTTCTGTTGTATACGTATTTATGATTTTCTTCTTTTCAATTTCAAAAAGGATTTAGTTGGTGTTTTTTTTTTAATAATTCTTCTGCAGCAGCTGTGGGCATTTTTGTGCAAGATTTTTTTTATGGCTCCAGTCTTTATTGGATTTTTTGCTTTTAATCTTTTTGCAAGTTTGTTTTGATATATTTTTTTAAAATATGTATTTTTTGTGTGGCTTGTATTGTGATAAACATTCTCACTTTTATTTGAGTTAGATTGTCGAACTTGAAACTTTTAGGAGTCATATTGTATATCGAATGTTTTGTGTATTGACGTTTTTTGTATTTAATGTTTTTTTTTTGTTTTCAAAAAGCTGTAAATCATAAAAAAGGGAAAACAATACAATTCCCATTTCAAAATTTGATTTGCTTTTAAAAAAAAAAAATTTAAGCTTTGGAAACTAAAAAAAAAATACAGATTTAAACCGCGCCGGCACAGAAACAGTATTATAACACTGTGCAACAAGAAAAATGAGCCTCAATGGCTTCAACGCCATATGAAAGTAGACCATCAAATAGACAAAATCACCAAAGGGTTTTGCAAAGTCAGTTCGGATTTTTTTTTTATAGCCCACTGAAGTTTTTATTTTTTTATCAAAGGCGTTTGGAAAACGTCAAAAATACTATAATAAGAACACATCTGAGCTTCAAAATATGATTTGATGTCTTCAGTGAAATTTTATGGCGGTTCTTTTCTTAGAACATTTTAACCCTCCAACTGCCATTTTAAGGGGTCATTTTAGTCCTTTTTTCAAAATCTAAACACAGAAGTCTAATAAAACGTCAATTTAGAGGGCTAAAATGTTCTACAAATATTTTCCTCATAAAATTTCACTAGGGGTTGTCAAATGTTCGAAGTTTGTGCGACATGCGCAAAGTGCTTAAAAAGGGTCAAGTATAAATAATTAATGTTTGTTATTTTTTTTACCAAAGCAGTGTTAAAAAATATCGACAAAAAACAGTACAAATATACGTTTGAGCTAAAAATGATGTTCTGATGTGTTTTATAAAATTTTATGATGATTCTTTTCTTTGACCAAATTAACCCTCTAGCTCCCGTTTTAAAGGTTCATTTTCGTCCTTTTTTAAAAGAAATACAAAAAAGTCTATACAAAAATGCAGTTAAAGGGTTAAAATGTTTTACAAATATATTCTGCATCAAATTTTACTAGGGCACGTCTATGACAGAAAGTTCTTCCAGCATATAGAAAATGCTTAAAAATTTTAAAGTATTCAAATTTTATTTTTTTTTTTATATTTTTTTTGGGCCGAAATATAAAAAAAACTAGTAACAAAGTTAAATTCGACTTTGTCGAATGTACTGATACCCTCCACAATGTAAAAAAGTTTGCAAAAAAAAAAAAAACAAAAAAAAAAAAAAAAATCGCTAAAAAAATTTTTTGTTAAAAAAATATTCGGCGAAAATGTTTTTTTTTTCCAATGTTTGTACTTGTTTAAATACCATTCGGTGATCAATTCTGTTCACATGTGTCAAGCAGCAGCCGAATTAAAGCATTTTGTGTTTTTAGGTTATGTTGAATGTACCACAATTTTCAAGGTGTTCTTATATTTTCGTTCATAACTTTTGAACCGATTTCACTCAAATGCAATACCAAACTACTTAGGGCAACAACAAGTAAATATGCTAAGTCTTATTGTTAGTTATAATTGTTTAATACTTTGATCGTGATCACCATTTTCACAGACGGACAGGCATCGCTAGAATGTCTTAAAATCGAACACTGATCAATATTATATATGGGGGTTTTCGTGTCAACTGACACAACTTTTGATTCCGATCTACTGTCCTTTTGGATAGTAGGGCAGACACACTTTTTCAACGAGATCGGTCAAGGACTCTCTGAGTTGGAGGGGGTCGAAATTTGATCTTTTGGCCAAAGAGGTGTTTATTCTCATCCATGTAACTTCTTACCAATTGTTTTTAGCAAAATGTGTCCCAAATAAATTATAAAAAAATAAAAAAAAAATTTTTGATTTTTTTTTTTTAAATCCAAAATTTTTTTGACTTTTTTGACTCAAAAGAAAGCTTAGGTCTTTTCCTCACATAATTCTTCTTCGTCCTCAAATGTATTTTTGCTCCACCAACAAATTTCCGCTAGAACGGCATCATGCGAATTGGTGATCACGACCAAAGTATTAAACAGATACAACTAAGACTTAGCATATTTATTTGTTGTTGCCCTAAGCAGTTTGGTATTGCATTTGAGCGAAATCGGTTCAGCGGTTCAAAAGTTATGAACGAAAATTATGAACACCTCGAAAATTGTGGTATATTCAACATAACCTAAAAAACACAAAATGCTTTAATTCGGCTGCTGGTTGACACATGTGAACAGAATCGATCACCGAATGGTATTTGAACAAGTACAAAAATATTTAAAAAAAAAAAAAAACATTTTCGACAATTTTTTTCGCGGATTTTTTTTTTTTTAATTTTTGTTTTGTTTTTATTTTTGCAAATAAAATTTTTTAAATCGTGGAGGGTATTAATACATTCGACAAAGTAGAATTTAACTTTATTACTTGTTTTTTTTATATTTCGGCCCAAAAAAAATGTGAATACTTTAAAATTTTTAAGCATTTTCTATATGCTGGACGAACTTTCTGTCATAGACGTGCCCTAGCAAAATTTGATGCAGACAATATTTGTAAAACATTTTAACCCTTTAACTGCATTTTTTTATAGACTTTTTTGTATTTCTTTTAAAAAAGGACAAAAATTACCCTTTAAAACGGGAGCTAGAGGGTTAATTTGGTCAAAGAAAAGAATCATCATAAAATTTTATAAAACACATCAGAACATCATTTTTAGCTCAAAAGTATATTTGCACTGTTTTTTGTCGACATTTTTTAACACTGCTTTGGTAAAAAAAAATAACAAACATTGATTATTTATACTTGACCCTTTTTAAGCACTTTGCGCATGTCGCACAAACTTCGAACATTTGACAACCCCTAGTGAAATTTTATGAGGAAAATATTTGTAGAACATTTTAACCCTCTAAATGGACGTTTTATTAGACTTCTGTGTTTAGTTTTTGAAAAAGGACTAAAATGACCCCTTAAAATGGCAGTTAGAGGGTTAAAATTTTCTAAGAAAAGAACCGCCATAAAATTTCACTGAAGACATCAAATCATATTTTTAAGCTCAGATGAGTTCTTATTATAGTATTTTTGACGTTTTCCAAACGACTTTGATAAAAAAATAAAAACTTCAGTGGGCTATAAAAAAGAAATCCGAACTGACTTTGCAAAACCCTTTGGTGATTTTGTCCACTTGATGGTCTACTTTCATATGGCGTTGAAGGCAATGAGGCTCAATGCGATCACCCAAAATTTGTTGCACAGTGTAATTTATGAGCTCTTTTATTCATGGTTTAACTTTAGTATTATTATTTTTTTTTCTCTTCTATTTTATTTAATATCTTTTTAACTCTTCAGTTAGATGGAATATATTTTACTTTAATCATATATAAAAACAGTGGTTAGAAAAGAAGATAAACTAGTACAAGAAAGCAAAATGTTTTTAAGAATTTTTTTATAAACAAAAAAATTTTTTTTTTTTTAATTTTTGACTGGAAATTTGTTTTTGAATAACACGTACATATATTTTTAGTAATTTTGTGAAGTATCTCGATCCTTGTGAACCGATTTGCCTGAAACTTAGAATATATATAAAATAGACGATTTTTAGGTTGGGTGTCTCGGCTTATCGGAATTCTTAATTCCAGTGAAGTTTTACCGTATTTCAGACTAATGTATGTTCGTCAAGAAAATATTGTTTGTTTTACTATTTTGTATTAGGTTGACCTAACCTAACCAAACTATTGCTTTCGTACCACTGTGCTAAAACTTTTCGTTACGATTTACTTAATAATGTTCAGTTTTTACGTCTGTAGCTTAAAGGCGTGTTGGTTCTTCGAATCAAATGCATATTACTTTTTGTAACATACATTCTTTTTTTCTTATTTTATAAGAATTATTGGCAATTTATGGTTCAATATGAGGTAAATTTAATGAGTCATATATAATTTTGTTTTCTTCATTTCATTTCACATCATTTCGATTTAGTGCGTTTTTTTTTCAAACATATGTTGTTATATGTGTCATAAAAGTTTATATTGTTGTAAGTATTTGAAAAGAGGTTTTTTTTTTTGAATAATCACTTCAATAAAAATAATGTTGTAAAATAAAAAAAAAAAAAATCAATAGGAAATTGAATAAATGTCTGAGAATCAAAAACTTCCATAGATATTTCTATAAAAACATTTCTCAATTTCTGAAAAATTTTCTTAAAAAAAATATTTCACAATTTTAAGCACGAAAAAAGTCTCTGGAATCGGGGAATTGTTCTATAAAAAATATTTAAGAATGTTGACATTTTACATACAGAAACATTTTCAGATTCTGAGATATTTTTCATGTATAAAAAATTTCAGATTCCGAAACATTTTTTGCTTAGAAATTTAATTTTTCTAAAAATTCTATTTGATTTCATTATTTCTTATTGTAGGAGGTCTAAATATTTATTCAAAAATTCGCTAACTACTGTTATAAATTTTTACAAAAAAACCACACCCTTCTCTTAATGTTCTACAATTAGTAATTAATCAATGTTTAAGAATTAGACAAATAACTTTAAGTATATCTTATAAGATATAACTCACATATTCTTAAGATAAATAAACATTAAATAGAATTACATACATATTAAAAATTTCAAATGCACTTTAATACTTTGTTCTAGGGGAAACATTAAAAACAATGGCACAATATGCAAACATAAAAAAAAATATTTAAATCAAAGTCTTATAAAATAGATTTAAATGCCACGATATGTAAAGATTAATTAAGGTCAATTATATTGAAAATAATGAAACAAATTGCAACAAAAAAAAATACTAAAACTAGAATATTATTATGAATCAAAACAAAAACCAGCAAAAAATTTCAAACCCATATAGGTTTTTCACTATAAAAATATTCTATTAACTGAGCTAAAACACCTCAATTCAACCGACGAGTTGACCGCACCCCCCTCCAAATTAAATGAAATTAAGTACTGGGGTTTACTTTAACAAAAAAGAGATTTTGCCAATTTTTCAGGCTTCTGCTCATTCCAGTATTTGAGATATGCGGTCTTGAAAATTAACAAAATCGTAGATATTGGACAAAAGTGTTCTGACATAAATAAAGATATCTCGAAAAGTAATGACTATACAGGTCTCATTCAGGCTTCAAATAATAGGTAGTGAGACAGCCTTTCACATGGCATTCCCAAAGATTTTTTTTGAAAAAGGTCAAAGGTCATTGGTTTTAACTTTCATTTTTGGAGAGCTATATCTCAAAAAACGATATTTTTAAAGTTTTGGACAAATATATGTTGCTAAGAATCACCTATACTACATAAGTTTAAATTTTCAGGATGGAGTCTTTATTGAAACCTTTTTTATTAATATCAGGAAAAGAAAAACCGGTGTAATTTCCCTTAAAAAAAAACAAAATTTTTGTCTTTGAAATTCTAGTACCAAAATTCATTTTTCTAAATGTTTTTGACGTGCTGAGTCTAAATATGACCTTTGAACTGGCCTATCACTATTACTTTTCAAGATATATGCACCTAAATGTTTAAAAAAAAAAACACAGAAATAGCATTTCAGCAATTTTCACACATTTATGTGCAGATAACTCGAAAACTAATAGCGATAGGCAAGTTCGAAGGTCATATATGGACTCAGCACGTCAAAAACATTCAGAAAAGTGAATTTTGGTACCAGAATCTCAAAGACAACAAAAAAATATCTTTTTTTCTAGGGAAAATACACCGCTTTTTCTTTCCCGTCACTATGTTTTTATTAATATTAAAAGTTCCAGTGAAGTCTCCATCCTGAAAATTTATACTTAAGTACTATAGGTAACCCTTAATAACATATATTTTTTCCAAAATTTTAAAAATATCGTTTTTTGAGATATAGCTCTCCAAAAACTAAGGTCAAAACCAATGACCTTTGACCTTTTTCATAAAAAATCTTGGGGAATGCAGTTTTAAAGGCTGTCTCATTACCTATTATTTGCACCTGGATGAGACCTGTATTATTATTACTTTTCAAGTTATCTTTATTTATATCAGAACACTTTTGTCAAATATATACGAATTTGCCAATTTTCAAGACCCCATATCTCGGGAAGAAAAACTACCAGAAGTCCAAAATTTTGGCACTATGATTTTTTTGTAAGGGCCCAACTATATTCGAAGTTTCATCAAATTCGAAAGGGGTAAGATCAAAAATGCTACTTTTTTCGGTTGAATTGAGGTGTTTTAACTCAACTGTTTAATTTATTTTAAAAATTTTAAAGTGGTTTAATAAAATTCTTAATTGATTCAATTAAGTTTTTAATTTATGCAATAAAATTTTTAATTGAATAATTTAAGTTTTAATGGATTCATTTAATGTAAATATTGCTTCAATTAAACAGAAGAATAAAAAAATTACTTAAAAAATTCGTAGGATTTAATTAAAAAATTAATTAAATCCGGACCAATCACTAAAATGCGCATAAAATTAAAAATATTTTTATGTCGGTAATTAAAACTAAATGTATATTAATTTAATTAAAATCTTAATACTATTGATTAAAAAAATGTAATTAAAATTAAAAAAAAAAACAAAAAACGATTAACAATTAACAAGTAGAAAAGTTAAATTCGACTTTGCCGAATCTATGAATACCCTCCACAATGCCTTTCTTAAAGGATAGTAAATTTTTAACTTGAAATAAATTAACAATTTTGGTTAGAAATATTTTATTTTGAGTAAAAAACTCTTTTTTTTGTCATGTAAAAAAAAAGAAAAATTACTAATTTTTTTTTTTTGAGTGTAACACTTTTTTTCGAGTGTAATGTTTTTTACTGTAAAAATATTTCTGAGTGAATGCACGAACGTATACAAAATATTGTAATTTTTGTTAAAAAAACTAAATTTTTATTTTAGTATAACATTTTTTTTGAGTGTACAATTTTTTTCGAGTGTAATTTTTAAGTTACTTTTTAAACTTGTTTAGTTTTGGTAAAGTTTTACTTTTAAACTAAAAAAGTTTGAAAAGCATTGCTTAGTTACCAAAAATGATTTTAAAACTTGTTTACCACGTGGCATTTAAGATGAACAAAATCTGAAATTCGGGGATTTGCTTATAACTTTTGAACGCCTTGACCGATTGAGCTGAAATTCAATACCAAACAGACCTGAGGAACGGCAAAGATATACGCCAGGCAGCAGCAGTCTCATTAGAAAACCCCTTGCCGAAATTTACTCTTTTGTTCATAACTTTTGAACCACTGCACTATAGGAAATTTTACCCATTTTTTGGCCAAAAGTCAAAATTAAAATTTTTGCAAACATTATTTTTTTTCACATTAATATAAAAAAAACTTAACAAAGTAAACAATTCTTTCTCAATTTTTCGACAGAATTGATGTACTGTCACTTTATCAGTAGTTTTTCTTGCAATTTCTTACTTAGTTATAAAATAACGATTGAGAGAAGCGAATTTTGTGATAGCTTCTAAAAAAAGTTTTTATATTAAGAATTTATATATATTAAAACTAAAAAATGGAAAATAATGTCAAAGGTGAGTACTTTAATGATAAATAGTGAAATGTTGGTGAACTCATCTATTAGATCGATTTTATTGGAAAAATTGAAGTGACCTTAAGATGAACTTATTGAAGTATGAATTGGAATTTTATTTTGACTTTAAAAAAAATGATAGCATATGTTAGCTATAAAACCATAAAAGTTCTCTAGGACAATCAATTACCTTCCGAATTTAAAAAATTTCAAGGTCGGATATGTGCAAACTTTTTTTTTATACCCATTTTTCCAGGTGACTACTGAGTGCCAAATTCAGAGTTATTTAATACATGGCGAGAGAAATAAAGCAGAGGTGGATAAGGAGCCGCTATTTCTGACCATTTCTTTTCATACATTGCTGAGAGTGAATGTTTCGAAAACTTTAAACAATATATAAAGGAGGAATTAAGAATATTTTGTTCAAATATAAATATGAAAAGGATTAAAAGTTGTAGGAGTTTGAAAATTTTTGAAAGACAGCATGCTGTTTGGCTTAAAGGCAATACTTGGCTAAAAAAACCATGAAATGCAGCCTGCCTCCACTAAATCGAAACCTGGGCGACCGCAATTTACTTTTTTGTCAAAATCTGCGAGAACAAAAATACGAGTTACAGCAGAAATCTCTAAAGATCTAAATAGGGAAGTTGAGCCCCTAGCTCTTGCATCATCTACGGCTGCCCGTAGTGGCAGTTTGAAATGTAGTTGACGACTTGGAACTCAAAAATAAAATTTTTGAATAAAATCCTTATTAAAAAGTAGATTTGTTTGACACTTCTTAACATTGTTAAAATAAATTTCTACTGTTATCTTCGAAAGTTAGTGTACACTCAAAAAAAAAAATTATTGTAAAAACAGTTTAGAAAACCATATAATCTATCAAGGATCTAAAAAATCTTAGATGCGGCAACTTATAACCCGGGAACCCTGTTTGGAACTAATTATTAGGTAATTTTTTAGGTAACTTTACTAATTTTTTTTTTTGAGTGTATGAAAACCTTTAAGAGTCACTCCTCCCTCTAAAGAGTCTTCCAAAAGTCAAATAAAAAAAATTAGTCAAATCGGTCCAGCCGTTTGGCTGTAAATAATTTTGGCCAAAAAAAGGGTAAAATTTCCTATAGTGCACTGGACCGATTTGGCTGGATTGCAATACCAACCTGACCAGGTAAATGACCAACATATATGTCAAAGTTCCGTAGCTTCTGTGAAGTTTTTCAAAAGTTAGCGTGTTTTCTACGGACAGACAGACAGACAGACAGACGGACGGACGGACATCGCTAGATCGACTTAAAATCGATCGAGGATCATGAATATATATACTTTATGGGGTCCTAGAACAATATTTCGATGTGTTACAAACGGAATGACAAACTTATATATACCCTCTGTCACTAGAGTGGAGGGTATAAAAAAGTAAAATTAAACAAAACCGAATGTATTGATACCCTCCATAATGTAAAAAGTTTTATTTGCAAAAAAAAAAAAATTTGAAAATTTGGTAAAAAAAAATATTTGTTATTTTTTTTTTTGTTAAAAAAAAAAATTGTTTGTACTTGTTTAAATACCATTCCGTGATCAATTCTGTTAATATTTGTCAACCAACAGTCGAATTAAAGCATTTTGTATTTTTAGGTTATGTTGAATGTACCAAAATTATCGAGGTGATCTTACACTGTCTTTCATAATTTTTGAACCGCTTTAAGGAAATATACTAAGCCGTAGTCATATCTGTCCAATACTTTGGCCGTGATCACCATTTCCACAGATGGACAGACGGACATACAGACGGACATACAGACGGACATCGCTAGAATGTCTTAAAATCGATCACTGCTCAACAATATATGGGACATTCCATGTCAAATCGGACATTTTGAATTTTGTTTTTTAGATTTTACCAATTTTTTTACAGTTTTTAGTACCCTTCGAAAACGCCTTCATGGTAAATTTTCAGATTTTTATGATGACCCGTTCAAAAGATATCGAATTTTTAAAAACTACTTCATGGTAAATTTTCAGATTTTTATGATGACCCGTTCAAAAGATATCGAATTTTTTAAAATTGGTAATTTGTTCCTTTACTCAAACTTCTTCTACTCATAACTTCTTCAGTAATGGTACATATTTCAATTTTTTTTTTTCAAAATTTTTGTTTTTTCGTACTTTAAAGTCCCAAAAAATTCTTAAAAGGTGTCTAGTATGCGATTTTTAAGTTTTAAAATTTAAATCTCATTTTTAAAAATGTTTGTACTCTTCGATTTGTTTGAAATTTTTTTGTGTAAAACTTCTATCGATTCTACAAATTTTTTGCCCAGTAGGATCATGGGATAACGATTACTACTATTTTTTTAAATTTTTTGAAAAAATTTTATTGTAATTTTCCAATCTTAAAATCATTGCTACTGCTCCAATGGTGCGTCATAGAGGGGTCATGTTAAAGACCAACCGCCATTAATTTTTACGTCTTAACATTTCTTGGAACAAACTAATACCCTATCATCAATTTCTAAGGGGGGCTCCCACTAGACTGGCCTTTTTTTGTCATCTTTCGATTTTCCTAAGTGTCCGGGAAAATTTTTATTGTCCTGGTTCTAAAACTTATGTGGAACAAATTTGAGGTCAATCGGAATAAATTAACCCGTGGCGCCTGGCGGTCAAAGTTTTCGATTTTCGAAAAATTTTTAAAAATAAAATTAAAAAAATTTGTATCTTTCGACACATCATGTTTGTTAATTTCGATGCGCTGAGTACGAATATCAAAAAAATTAAAATCGCTCGATCGGTTTTCGAGATATCGAGATATGCCAATTTGTAAAAAATGGCGGTTTTTTCCTACGTTAAAGAATTTTTTTTAAAAAGTCTCAAAATTTCATTTCGCCGACCCTTTTGTAGAGCTTGAGACAATCTTTCATTTAAAACTAATTTGAGCCAAGTCCGATCATTTTAAGCCGTGGCTCCCATCGATCAAAGTTTCGGCTTTTTAAAAATTTTTTACCAAAAACCCTAAACTTTGATCGAAGGGTGCCACGGATTAAAATGATCGGATTTGGCTCAAATTAAGCTTAAATGAAAGATTGTATAAAGCTCTATAAAAAGGTTAAAATAAAGAAATTTTTAGAGTTATTTTGAAAAAAAAATTTTAAGCGTAGGAAAAAACCCCCCATTTTGCAATTTTTTGACAAATTTTAAGTGGCGATATCTCGAAAACCGTTCGACCGATTTTATAAATTTTTTGATATTCGTATTCAGCATGCTAAAATTAATAAAAATAATGTATCGCAAGATATTTTTTTTTATTTTTTCATTTTCAAAAATCCAAAATTTTGGTGGAAATTTTCCAGAAGTCAGCCACGGGTTAAAATGATCAAATTTGGCTCAAATTAGTTTTAAATGAAAGATTGTCTCAAGCTCTACAAAAGAGTCGGCGGAATGAAATTTTGAGACTTTTTTAAAAAAATTTCTTGAACATAGGAAAAAACTGCCTTTTTTTCAAATTTCAAATAGCAACCCAGGCAGAAAAATACAACCGGGAGAGCGCTGGCAAAGTACCTTTTATGGTCGCTTGTGTGCTGGGAAAGCACCACAGTTTAGTACTCTCCCAGCGTCCAAAATGATAACCACGGTAAACGGTATGCCGTTGCTATTTTAAAGCGCTTTGAAAGCACTTTAAAAACAAAAAATATGGTACTATAATAGCACTTTTAGAACAAAAAAATGGGACGTATCTAAATTGTATACATAAGTCCATAAGACATAACTTTTTTTGGTGTTTATTTGAATAAAGAAATTTATTAAATTAGGATAAAAAAATTTATTGACTCATTTATTAGGATAGAAAAATTTTGAACAAACTTTGAACAATTTTCTAAGTCCCGGAAAAAAATTGTTTGCAGTTTTCTTTGCGTTTTGGAATAAAAAAATTATTAAAATGCTTTTAAAAAAAAATTGGGAAAATTCCCGAAAAAAAGTGGTGTATTGAACCGAAACGGGTATGTATCCGGAGTTTAAGGGTGATGTATCCGGAGTTTAAGACACTTTCTCACGAAAGAAACAGGTGTTTTTGTATAAAAGGTGTCAAGTTTGTAATATGTAGGTCATTGTGTATAAGTGACATATCACGAGAACTATCAAGGACCGGCCACTTATCCTGCAGGGAAATAAAAAATATTCCAATTGTTATGAAAATTAATAAATTTTAATAAAAAGTTTATACTTTGAACGGATTTAAATAGAAAAACATTGGCAAAGCGCTTGGAAAGCATTTTTTCGAATTCATACTACCTTCTACACAAAAAATAAAGTGCTTTGCCGAGACTTTTTCTTTGGAACGGTTGGCAGTTTCTGCCTGGGAATATCTCGAAAACTGTTCCACCGATTTTAATTTTTTTTGATATTCGTGCTCAGCACATCAAAATCAACAAATATGATGTGTCGAAAGATATATTTTTTTTTTTTTAATTTTTCAAAAATCCTAAACTTTTACCGCCGGGCGACACGGGTTAATTTAATCCGATTGGCCTCAAATTGGTACCACATGAGGTTTGGGCCTAGTAGAATAAAAAAATGCTCGGACTTTGAAAATCGGAGAAGAAAAAATTTTGCTAGACAGAAAAATGCCAGGTAGGCTCCCACACAAAACGACATTTTTTTAAAATTTGCTACAACCGCTCTAACAGCCCTAATAGTGCTCTTAGAGCAACAAAATGTATGACCTACCCACCATATTTTTTTAGTCCAAACATTTTCTCTGAACACACCAACCCTCTATCTTTAACTGGTAAGGCGGTCCCCATACAATTTTTTTTTATTTTTTGTAAATTTTATTAAATAAATCAGCTTCTACCGGTCCAATGGTGTGTCCGAGAGGGGTCATTAGTGAGACCGACCCCCATTTATTTTTACCCTCCAATATTTTTGTAAAACATACCTGCGCCCTATTTAAATTAATTCTAAAAACTAAGTTTTTATTTGATCCAATTAAGCTTTTAATTGTTTCCATTAAATAATTTATTGATATTGTAAGTTTTTAACATCTATCACAACAAATGATGATGTTCAAATTTTGTTTAATCAATTATTTTTTAATTAAATCAATTTAAATCTAATTGATTAATTGTTTTTTAACAAAAGTTTTAAAATTTAATTAAAATTTTGTACAGAGAGCTTTTTTTAAGTTTTTTCAAATTATTATTTTTTTTTTAAATCTGATAATGTTTGCTTGGTTTCATTAAGAAAAAAAAGTAAAAGTATCTCAAACAATATGAAATAAATAAATTGCTGTTTAATACAATTATGTCTATCTATAATTATAAATCTTACATTTTTTTTTGTGCAAAAAGAACCACAAGTATTTTTTATTTCTCAAAATTAGCTTAAGAATAGAACAATTCAAATCTTATAAAATATGGGTGGGGTTAAAATTAAAGGTTTTAACCTTAAATTGATTGTAAAATTGATTTTTTTGTTATAAAAAGTTAACATTATTTTTTTTTTTACTTGTTGCTAACATATTTTTTTATAGATTTAACCCTTTTAACTCTTAAGTCGATGTTAAGCAATATGCATGTGTCGCAATTAGAGCAGGTTGCAGCAATAATGGAGAACAATGTATCTTTATTGAAGTTTTGTAATGACTTTTTTTGCAAGAATTGTTTATGTTTATAGTTATTTAAATGCTAGCAATTTGAAGCAAAAGATTCATTTTCACATAAGATGTTGAAAAAAACGTTTGGGTGGGTAATGCGACATTTGAAATGAGCTATTTTAGTAGAGGAAAAATTTATAGCAGTTTTTTTTAAAGAAGAGGTGATTTAGATTCTCAGAAATTTTTTGTATAACCTGTGAAAAATGTTCATACACATACCTTAAAAGGAAGAGACTTGGTCCTATAACCAGTTCTCAACTGGTCTAAAGTGAACTGGGAAAAGAACCACCCCCAGAACCAAACTTTTCCTTATAAAAAATTTAAGTTTTTTTAATAAAATAATTAAAAAACTGTTTTTGTATAATATTTGATCGTAAATACTTAAATGTGAAATCTAAAGATTTTTCTACATCACTAACCCGTTCAAACTTGAAATCGAAAAAAAATGGCATGATTTGGAGGCGTTCTCAAAACACCTTTTTTTTTGAAAATTTTATTAAAAATTTGAAAATTTTATTAAAAAAAAAATTTAATTATATAATTTTTTCTTTCTGAATTCATTAAGAAAACTTTGGAGAAGAAAAATGTGAAATATGGTGGATATCCGTCTGGCCACTTTTCGGGAATCGCGGGGGGAAGTTAGCGGATTTCAAGGAAATTTTGGTTTTATCAATAATTTGGATTAAAAAAATTTTATAAATTTAATTTTTGGGTAAATTAACGGTTTTCGATGTCGTGTCATTCCCTTAAATAACTTTAAGTCTATCGTGAAATCTTATCGATCTAGGATGTCTTTAACCCACATTGGCTAGGGGTCAAAAATTACCCCCAAAGAAAATTGAAGTAAAGAGCTTAAATGTTGTGCTATAAACAAGTATAAAACGGCTTTTGTGTTTTTTTACCCCAACTATTATTTTGCAACAATATATTATCTTAACAAAAATCGTTAACCCGTCTTGGTAGGGGTCAAAAATGACCCATTCAATAAAAAATATATATTTTCTTCTACAAAATTAATTTGTGGCAATCAATTAGAGAACTTTAAATCAGCTCTCAAATCCTACCTATTTAAGATATCTTTAACCCGTATAGGCCCGGGGTCAAAAATGACCCCGGCAAATATTTTAGGCATAGTGCTTAAATTTTTTGATATTAACAAAATATATATTTTTTACTGAATGGGTCATTTTTGACCCCCTACCAAGAAGGGTTAATGATTTTTTTTAAAGATAATATATAACAACGAAATTATAGTTGGTGAAAAAAGCACAGAAGCCATTTGATGCTTGTTTATAGCACAAAATTTAAGCTCTTAACTTGAAATTTACTGCGGTGGTCATTTTTGACCCCCAGCCAATGTTGGTTAAAGACGTCCTAGATCAGCAAGATTTCATGACAGACTTAAAATTATTTAATAGAATGCCACGACACCAAAAACCGTTAATTTGCTTAAAAATGAAATTATAAGATTTTTTTCATCCAAATTTTTGATAAAACCAATATTTCCTTAAAATCCGCTACCTTCCCCCCGCACTTCCCGAAAAGTGGATCGACGGATATCCGCCATATTTCACATTTTTATTCTCAAAGGTGTTCTTAATGAATTCAGAAAGAAAAAAATATATATTTTAATTTTTTTTTTAATAAAAATTTCAAATTTTGAAAAAGGTGTTTTGAGAACGCCCCGAAAATCATGCCATTTTAATCATATCAAGTTTGAACGGTTTAATGATATCGTAAATCTTTAAATTTTATATTTGGGTATTTACTATCAAATATTATACAAAAATTTTTTTTTAATCATTTTAATAAAAAAAACTTATTTTTTTTTTAAAGTCCTTTTTTGCAAAAACCCCAATTTGGAGGCTCAAAGTGACGACAGAAGATAATCTCCGATCGGAGTTATGTTTTTCATGTGAGTTACCCTTAGAGGACCAACACTTTTGGCGGGTATTAGAGTTTGAGCAGAGAGAAAAGCCCAAAATCGAACCACCCTAGTGTTCACTCGTCCCGTTCCACATTGGGTTGAATGAGAGGCAAAGTGGCGCTTTATTCAGGGAAGCAGTAATTTTAACATATAATATTTTTTAATTGATGAATGATAAAAAATACATTAGAAAGCACCCTTTTAAAGAGAAAACATGTGGTTTTTATTTATTTTTAACCTGTCAGAATTTTTTTAGTGTTTCTTGGATATTGAACTTGATCCACAATTTAAGCTGTAACTTTTAAACCAAAAGCGATAATTTAATAAATACAGTTGCAAATTAAAGTATTTTTAATGTGGTAATAAAAATTTAAAACAATAAAAAATAAATATGTGTTAATACTTGCATAAAATTTGTTCAAAGTCGGATTTTTGTGTTACACCAAATTTAAAATTTTCCATAAAAAAGTCAGGAAAGTTGTAATTCTGAACTATTATTATCATATTTGTCAGATATTATATTACACCACCCAGAGACATCTGCTAACCCCGCCCCGCCCCCTTCTCACTTCCAACAAAAACCGTCCCTGTCATTTTTATATTTTTTGCTTTTTGGAGGGTATCAAAGATTTGGCACAGCCGAATTTTAAACTCTTACTTGTTTATATATAGATTACAAAGACCCACAAAAAAAGATCTAGATCCACTAATACAACTGTATTTTTACCTTCTAAATTCAATTCCGCGATCAGAATTAAATTTTATCGTTGGGTTTTTTATCTAATTTACAAGGAAAGTCCCCAAAAATGAACTGACCTGATTTCCTTGTTAATTTGACTAACAATAAGTTAACATTTTTTAAAATTTTATTTCGGTATGTAATGTTCAAGTCTGATTTATTACGAAGAAAATAAGAGGTTTTTTCATAAAATCCATCAAAAATTGCATAAGTTACTACTTAGCATTTCAACAAAAATGCATTGATTCACAACATAAATACAACTGTTTTTGTATAAAACTGAAATAACGCGTTTTTGTTCAAATGCATGTAACTTTTGCTATTTTTGACGGATTTTATTTAAAATACTCTTATTTTCTACGTAATAAATCAGACTTGCACCCTACATACAGAAATAAAATTAAAAATTTTTGTAACTTTTTCAAATTCACAAGGAAATTAGGTAGGTTCACTTTGCGGAATTTCCTTGTAAATCACAGGAAACCCCAACTATAGAATTCAATTCTGATGGCAGAATAGACTTTAGAAGGTCAAAATACATAAGGATAAGTGGGTCTAGTTTCTGGGTCAGAAACTTTTTTGTTTTTTTGTGATGAAGTGTTATTGAAGAGACCGTATTTTTTTCATAAAATCTTAAATAAAAAAATAACGGCATTAAACGCGGACGTTTTTTTTCTTTTAAATTAAAGCTTATACTATATGCTTTATTATCACAATGTATAAGCAATAACAACCTCTTACATTTTTTTTTATATTCCATCAACTATTAAAAATACTCCAATTTTGGAACATTTTACAAAAAAAATTTAAAAAATATTTTTACAACAATTTTCAAAAAACAAAAAACAGAAATGTATTTGAAAATGCCTGAAGTTGATGGTTCCATAATAAAAAAATTACCTTTGAATGAATAAATACCAAAAAAAATTTTTTGAAATAAGTTGATTTTCAATTTTTAGCACCATATTCAAAAACACAAAAAATTATTTGATTTTGACGGCGGATTGCAAGAAAAGTAAACAACTCAGAATAATAGTTGTGACAGATTTTTTAGTGTAATTTTATATACTTTAACCCTAAATTAATAATTTTTGTAAAAAACAAGTAAAAAAGCTATATTCGGCTGTGCCGAATCTTTAAATACCCTCCACCAATGTAATGATTTAAAAAACAAAAAAAAAATTGTTTTATTTATACCTATTCTTTTTTTATTCATTTATTTCAAACACACTAAAATGGGAATAATCTCATCCGATCCTACTACTATTTTTGTAAATTTTTTTTTAAGGAAATTAGAACTTTTCTAATAATGTTCTAATATACAAAAAAAGAAAATAAAAAATTTTCAAAAGGCACATAAAAAGTACTTTTTATAAAATGTACTTTTTTTATAAAAGGTACTTTTTTTTATAAAAGGTACCTTTTATAAAAGGTACTTTTTATAAAAGGTACTTTTTATAAAAGGTACTTTTTATAAAAGGTACTTTTTATAAAACGTACTTCTTATAAAAGGTACTTTTTATAAAAGGTACTTTTTATAAAAGGTATTTTTTATAAAAGGTACTTTTTATAAAAGGTACTTTTTATAAAAGGTACTTTTTATAAAAGGTACTTTTTATAAAAGGTACTTTTTATAAAAGGTACTTTTTATAAAAGGTACTTTTTATAAAAGGTACTTTTTATAAAAGGAACTTTTTATAAAAGATACTTTTTATAAAAGGTACTTTTTGTAAAAGGTACTTTTTATAAAAGGTACTTTAAAAAAAAGTACTTTTTATAAAAGGTACTTTTACTAAAAGGTACTTTTTATAAAAGGTACTTTTACTAAAAGGTACTTTTTATAAAAGGTACTTTTACTAAAAGGTACTTTTTATAAAAGGTACTTTTTATAAAAGGTACTTTTTATGAATGGTACTTTTTATAAAAGGTACTTTTTATGAAAGGTACTTTTTATAAAAGTTACTTTTTATAAAAGGTACTTTTTATAAAAGGTACTTTTTATAAAAGGTACTTTTTATAAAAGGTACTTTTTATAAAAGGTACTTTTTATAAAAGGTACTTTTTATAAAAGGTACTTTTTATAAAAGGTACTTTTTATAAAAGGTACTTTTTATAAAAGGTACTTTTTATAAAAGGTTTCTTTTATAAAAGTTACTTTTTGAAACCGGGACAGAATTTTCGGCACGTACTTGTTCCAGAATGTTTTATTTCACTAAAAATCCTACATTCTAAATTTTAAGTTTGAATAACCATTATTTCAGTAAATAAAAAAAAAAGTACTTTTTCCCCATTTACCCCCGTAGAATCAACATTAGCAAAACCCGCGCATTAGTAAATCTTTTTTCCGGGAGGTGAACCGACATTGCATATTTCAATTTTCTAGTACATTTTTTATTTAAGGAAATATAAAATGTAACAAAAGTACATATTTTTACCCTTTTTACCCTATTAGAATCATCATTGGCAAAAACCCAGCCTTATGGGATCTATATTTCGGGAGGAATATACAGTCCAAATTTTAAGTCTATGCAATTTTTTAAGGAAATATAAAAGGTACCAAAGTACAGATTTTTACCCTTTTTACCCCCTTAGAATCAACATTGGAAATAATCTAGCCGTAATGGATTTATATTCCAGGATGTAAACATACTGTCCAAATTTCAAGTTTCTATGACCATTATTTCAGGAGATAAAAAAAGCACCAAAAGTATAGCTTTTCCCTTTTTACTACCTTTAAAATCAACACTGGCAAAAATGCAGCCTTAATGGATCTTTATTCCAGGAGGTGAACATACAGTCCAAATTTCAAGTCTCTATGATCATTATATCAGAAGATTTAAAAAGTACCAAAAGTACAGTTTTTTTACCATTTTTACCCTAAAACTACCCTAAAACTAAACTCCAGCCATAGTGGATCTATATTGCGGGAGGGTAACATACAGTCCAAATTTCAAGTCTCTATGACCATTATATCGGGAGATATAAAAAGTACCAAAAGTACAGTTTTTTACCCTTTTTACCCCCTTAGAATCAACATTGGCAAAAATCCAGCCTTAGTGGATCTTTATTTCGGAAGGTCAAACAACAGTCCAAATTTCAAGTCTCTAACTTCAGCGGTTTGGGTTGGGCGATGATGAATGAGTATGTCAGTCAGTCATATTACTCTTTTATATATATAAATTTTCCGGATTTGGGCGATTTTTGCCATAAAGTTTATTTCTGTCTTTTATTATTTAACAAAATTTATTTTTTTAAATGAAAATATTTTTTTTTTTAAGAAATCTGAACAAAATTGAATTTTGGCGATATTTTACATCCGATTTGGCGACAAAGCCAAAAAAAAATCTGGCAACCCCGTTAATATGACGAAGGAAAAAAATGGACACACACACACACATGCTATATAAAAATAACTATTAATTTTTTTATTATTACTTAACGAACTTTTTTTTTAATTAAATTTAGATTTTGTTTTACATATTTTAAAGATTTCTTGTAAAGATTTTTTTCCTTTTTCTCAGTTTTTTTTTCATTTCCGTTTTCTTTCTTATGTATCACACAAAATATGAGTTCATTTAGGGTTATGTTGAAAAAAAAAATGTGTTTTTTAGTAATTCGCTCATAACTTTTAAAATACTTAACCGATTTCAAAAAAAAATACACCAGTTTTTGCCTGGGAAAATTGCGCAACTTTTGGTACCAAGCGTTTAAATCGGTTCCGGATTATTGCCAAAAACGTGATTTCAACAGACAGACAGACGGACGGACAGACAGACAGACAGACAGACAGACAGACAGACAGACAGACAGACAGACAGACAGACAGACAGACAGACAGACAGACAGACAGACAGACAGACAGACAGACAGACAGACAGACAGACAGACAGACAGACAGACAGACAGACAGACAGACAGACAGACAGACAGACAGACAGACAGACAGACAGACAGACAGACAGACAGACAGACGGACATCGATAGATCGACTTAAAATCGATCAAGGATCATGAATATATATACTTTATGGGGTCCTAAACCAATATTTCAATGTGTTACATACGGAATGACAAACTTATATATACCCTCTATCACCAGAGTGGAGGGTATAAAAATTTTTCAGTTTTGAATAAAGCGCCACTTTTGATCCATTTCAACCCAACGTGCGTTCTTTGGTAAATATTGAGGAGAGCATTTAAAAATTCAGCACGGCCGAATTGTTTTAAATTTTATTCCTAATACCACCTACTTTACTTAATAATGTAGGGTATTGCAGGAAAACAAAGTTTTTATAAGCCAACTTGAATGAATGAGTGAAGTTGTTTTTTTTTTATTTTGTTTTTTATGTGCAACCAATTGTTACAGAAATTTATTGCTCACGCGTTTAGAGTTAAAACGTCATTTATTACCAATCACATTTGAATTTATGGCAATTTATTGACAGTGAATTATTTTCTTAAGATTTTATTAAGAAAAAAATCTACAAAAAAAATTCAAAACCTTAAGAATTTTAAATTCTAGAAAATCCATAAAAATATTTTTAGATTTTTTTTCTGAAAGAATTTTTCAATTCGTTTTCAATAAATCCCCAGATTTTTTCTTTTATTAATTAAAATTAAAAAAAAAAAAATATTTTAAAATGTTACTTGTCTATTTCAATTTATTATTATTGAAAAGAGCTTTCATTAAATTCATACACACACTCATCTACCTGACTTCCTAGCAAATGTATTAACCATGATGTTGGTTAAGTGAAGAAGTACCTCCCGCAATTTAAACTAGTTTTTGATTTTGAAATGGCTGTTATTGATCTTTATCTGTAGATTTTGAACAGAAAATGAAAAAAAAAAAAATACAAGTTATATTGCATGATGCCTTTAAATTTTTTTTCTCTGTTGACTTGTTAAGCATTTAAAACCGTATGATGCTATTTTCGATTGTAATCAACACTAGTCGTAGTAGTGTGTTGTTTTTTTAGGTTTTTGGAAATTTACTACTCGAACATGCAGTCAAAGACAATTGCTAAAAGGGAAGGAACTCCATGTAAGATATGGAAAAATATTTTAAGTTGGTTTTTTCTAGCTCGAGGTCATTATTTCCCTTACTAATTAAAACTATGTTATTCTCGTAGAATAATTTTCAAGAAAATTATTTTTCTGTTTTAAATTTATTTATGCTGGTCATTTTTACAACACAAAAAAAAAATCCAATGAACGACTTTCATAGTATTTATGAACAAATTCATACAATTTATTAACTTTTTCACAATACTTATAAACTTTTTCATAGTATTTATGAAAAATGTTAAATATTTCTTAAATTTCACATATAAAGATTTATTCATAAATACTATGAAAAAGTTTATAAGTATTATGAAAAAGTTAATAAATTGTATGAATTTGTTCATAAATACTATGAAAGTCGTTCATTGGAAATTTTTTTTTGTTTGAAAAGTAAATCGACACTTATTTCGGAATTTGTCAGATTCCATTGTCAAGAATCTGACAAATACTACAAATAGCGAAGGAAATTTAAATGACAAATCGCTAATGTTTAAACAAAAACATTAATAGATATTCAACTCCAAATTCATTGAGAATTAGAAGAAGAAAAATGTACAATCTTTTAGTAAGATCAGTATCGTCAAATTACCAACAAAAAGCTATTGAAAATAGATTTACATATGATTACTCATTGGAAAATACTAATTTTGTTCAAATTCTGATTATTTTAAAAAAATAAAAATTAATCAGAATTTTACATAAAGAAATTTTATATAATTTCTGTTCAATCTGTTAAATAATTTCCTTATTTCCTAAAATTTTTTAATTAACCCTTAGGGTTTCTTCCCGCAAATCAAGCTTTATTCCATGCCTGGTTATTTAAAAGAGTTTTACGTACATTTGTTAGTTCTTTGCTTTGACTGTATGATACTTTTGTTTATTGGTTTTTAGGACATTTCAAGGTTTTTTTCTCTTTTTTTTTTTTGTAATTGACAGTTGTGCAATTCATGATTAAAACACAAAAAGCAAAAACAGAATATCGAAAGCCAAGAATTGCTAAAGCATTTAAAAATTACATGGAGAATTGTAAAAATGATGTTTAATTTTAAGCAATGAGTTTGATTTACAAGGCAGTGTCTAAATAAACATTGATAGTACCGCCATTTTTTTTTTTTTCTTTAATCATCATTTATACAATGTAAAAGTGGTAAGCGCCATTTATCAAAATAACGACATAGTGAGAGATTTAAGACAAATTCTGGAAATAGTTCGGTCGTTTGTTTAGCAATGACGTCGGACCGCACAGGACGTACGATGCGGAATGAAACATTTGTTCTTACTTTATAGAATTTAAATGTGGCCGAAGCCAGGAACACCCTCCACAATATTTAAATTAGTTTAGACAGAAAAAAAATATTTTTCAGCGCATGAAATTTTTTACTAGAAAACTTTAGTTTTGAGGAAAATTGTTTTTGGCTGCTAAAATTAGGGGTTTACATTGTTTTGAGTTTAAAATTAGTTTTCTATTAGTTCAAGATAAATCCCATTTAAATTTCACTGTTTCGCTCAAAAATTCCAACCTGATCTGTGATACAAATTTTGGGTCATCACTTTGAGCCTCAATGATGCCATATTAAGGTAAACCATCAAATAGACAAAACCACCAAAGGGTTTTGAAAAGTCAGTTCGGATTACTTTTTTATGGCCCACTGAAATTGTTCATATTTTAACATGATTATTACATAATAAAAAAATGTTTTTAGGCTGGT
Source organism: Pegoplata infirma (assembly GCA_963921195.1). Taxonomy (NCBI): domain Eukaryota; kingdom Metazoa; phylum Arthropoda; class Insecta; order Diptera; family Anthomyiidae; genus Pegoplata; species Pegoplata infirma. Next base: position 222,913,607 of record OY992538.1, read on the forward strand.
GTCTAATTTTAAAAAAGTTGCAGAACGCCTCAGTTTGACTATATAAGCTAACAATTAACGAAAAAGAAAATTAGAATTACTATTTTCATTTTCTTAAAACCAAAAATTTTAGAAACTTGGGTTTGTAACTTGGAAAATAATTCACCTCGTGGTGAATAAAACCATTTTTCACCAGCTGATGAATAGAAAGTAACATAATAATTTTTGAACAAAAAAAAAAATTTTCATCAAATCTTTTTTTTCATAATTTAATTTTTTTTTCATCAATTTTTTTCACTAAATTGTTTTTTTCATCAAATTTTTTTTTTTGTCAAATTTTTTTTCCATTAATTTTTTTTTTTTTTTTTCAATCAATTTTTTTTTTTTATCAAAATATTTTTTTTTCCTCAAAAATTTTTTTCCCCTCAAAATTTTTTCCCCATTAAATTTTTTTATTTTTCCCAATTTATTTTTTTTTTTTCATCAAATTTTTTTTTCATCAATTTTTGTTTAATTTTTTTTTTTTTTATCATTTTTTTTTTTAATTTTTTTTTTCATAATTATATTTTTTCATGAAATTTTTTTTACATAATTTTTTCATCAATTTTTTTGCATTAAATTTTTTATTACATCAAACTTTTTTTTATCAATTTTTTTTTCTAATCAAAATTTTTGATAATTTTTTTTTCATCAATTTTTTTTACACCAAAAAATTTTTTTTTCATCAAAAAATTGTTCTTTTCATCAAAAAATTTTTCTTTTCATCAACAAGTTTTTCTGTTCATCGAAAAAATTTTTGTTTTCATCAATAATTTTGTTTCAAATTTTTTTTCAAACAAAAATTTTTGTTTTCTTTATCATAATCTTTTTTTCATCACACATTTTTTTTCACCAAAAATAATTTTTTTTACCAAAACTACTTTTTCAACAAGTCACAACTTTTCACATAAAAATGTTCCATTTGTTTATCAAATGTACATAAAACAAGTCATAAAACAACTCTCCAAAATGTAAAAACATTTTTTTCCACTTTTTTTTGCACTCATTTACCAAATGTACAGCTCTTTTGGTTTTAATTGAATTTTGCTTTCCGCAGACAGATGGACGGATGTATATAGCTAGAGTTTCTTAGAAATGGATCAATAATATATAAACTTAATGGGGTCCTCGACTAGTATTTCAATTAGTTTTGCATGGAATAGCAAAGTAATACAACATTATTTTTTCTAAAAAAAAACTTTGCTTTGGCAAGTACACCCAAATCTTCCGCAAAACATTATCATGATTTAATATTTTGGGCAAGAGTACAAAATTCGCAGGCATTTTTTTCAAAGGCTTTAGGAAAACGTCACGGGGTCCCAATTTAAAACATATATTTTATCAAATCTTTAATAAGTGAAAAAACACTTACAAACCAAATTTAAGTGAAACGGGCTTCTTTTTGTTGTCAATGAACCGCTTTAACAGAATAATGGGGCGAAATTTTAACGTATGACCAAAAATGGTCTGCGTTAAACACAACCTAAAGAAATTTCAATTAAAGACTTCATATTTTCATGAAATTATGTGAATATGGAAGGTGGTTTGTATGGGGGCTACAACTGGTCCGATTTCTTTAAAATTCGGAATGGTGATTTGTAAACACAAAACACGTTTACCTGCCAAGTTTCTGTAACAATACGAGATAAACTTATAATTCATAGAAAAAACCCACCATACAATTTTACTAAAGACATCAAACCGTATTTTAAAGGTCAGATGTGTTTTTATTATACTGTCAACACCGGTTATAAATTACTCCGAGGGACCAATAAAAATAGTTCGTTAAAAGCGAAGTTTGCTATATGCGGGGTATATTTGATATCAACCTGGTTTTACTTCCGAAAAAGTAGATACAACTTTATTTTATTTGTTGTAAATTAACTACTTTTTGAGAAGAAAATATTAAAAATATAAATAAATTTTATCAAAATTATAATATAAACCAAAAATTTCCAACCTTTTGTGATTTTGTAAATATGATTGCCACACAAAAAAAATATTTATGGGAGTTCGTTATAAAAAGGTAAATGCACATGAAACTGTGTTCGTGGGACCATATTAAGCAGTTCGTTTTAACCGAGAGCTCATTATAACCGAGTTCGTTATAAAAGAAGTATTTTATGTGAAAATTGATGCCAAAACGTCGGAACTTTAGAATTAGTTCATTATAACCGAGAATTCGTTATAACCGAGTTTTACTGTATATATTTTTTTTTATCAAATTTTTTTTATTAAATTTTTTTTTTCATAAATCAAAAACTTTTTCACTTAGAATTTCACTAACAATAAGAAGTTTTTTTTCAATAATTTTTTTTTAAGTTTTGTTTTTCATCTAACAATAAGACATATTTTTTCTCATTTTTTTCACCAAAACAACTTTTTTACCAATTCTAAACTTCTGTCATAAAAATGTTCCATTTGTTTAACAAATGAACAAAAAACAAGAGAGAGTGTTAAATTCTTCTGTTTCGAATCTTTTATACTTTCAAAATTGTAAAAATACTTTAGTGTTTTAGAAATGTATCAATAATATATATCAAGGGCCTATATTCAAAACCCTCTACTTATCTAAAAAATACAACTTTTCAGGAAAGCCGAAAAAGTGTTTATTTTAAGTATTAAGAACTGAATCTCACATATAATTCGTTTTTAAAATTTTGCACTATTGGGGATTTTATACATGAATGAAAATGATCAGATATGGGTCGATTTTTTTCAGTCCGCCCCCCTTTTGGGGGCGTGTTTATAGAAAATAATAATAACAATAAAATGTATTTTTTAAGCGAAAATGTCATAAACATATAATGTGTAAACGTTACTAGCGGGGAATAGGGCCCCCTACGAATCCGCCAATCAAAAAAAAAACGCTCCTGTCATTTTTTTATTTTTTTTTTTTATTTTTTTTTTTTATTTTTTAACATGTTGGAGGGTATTCAAGATTCGGCACAGCCAAATTTAACACTCTTACTGTTTTTTTTTAACTTAAAATGGCGATATCCCGAAAACTAAGCCAGATAGAGCCAAATGAAAGTTATTTTTGGTTCTTTGGATCTGCAAAGTATCGCCGGCCCTCTTCAAATGTGTGGACCCAAATGGGTCCTAACTTTGGATTTAAAAAAAGTTGACATTCCCGAAAATTTTAAAATGATCATATCTTGGTAAATATTGCCAACACAACAAAAAGTTCAAAAGCATTTTTGTAGCTCTTTATACGGAGAACGAGACCGTTATCGAGTTTTTAATATTGGTCACCTAAATTTACGTATCTCAAAAACTAAGCATCGATCTTTGTCGATTTAACGATGTCCGTCCATCCGTCCGTCCGTTCGTCTGTACAAAACACGCTAACTTTTGAAAGACTCAACGGAGGCTCCTGAAGTTTGGCAGATATGTTAGGCATTTACCTGATCAGGTTGGTATTGCAACCCAGCGCAACCGGTCAAAAGTTATGGGCGAAAGACTGAATTTCGGCAAGGGTTTTTCGTGAATTTACGAGATAAATCACACGCTAACTTTCGAAATGCAATTCTGAGGATGTATTGAATTTCAGCCAAATCGATCAAGTGGTTCAAAAGTTATTAGCAAAACCGAGAGTTTTAGATTAGGTTCACCTTAAATTCACGTGTTGAAAACCCGTTAAACATGTTTTAAAAACATTGGAAGTCACAAAAATACTTTAAAACTTTTTTTTTGTCATTCAAAAATATTTTTACATTAAAAAAAATACACTCGAAAAAAATTTTACACTCAAAAAAAATTTAGTAATTTAATTTTTTTTTTTTCAAAAATTAAATAAAATTTTTTTTTTTTACACAAAATAAAATATTTCTAATCAAAAATGTTATTTTTTTCGCGTTAGAATTTTAACTATCACTTAAAAAGGGCATTGTGGAGGGTATTCACAGATTCGGCCAAGTCAAATTTAACTTTTCTACTTGTTTTAACTTAAAATTAAATATTTGTAGTCGAAATTAAAAAAAAAAATAGTTTAAAAAGAGCCTTGTGGAACATCTTGTTTTATATTCAAATTATTACAACAATCTGATAACAGTATACGTAAGAGTCCAAATAAAATTTGTTTGTTTTATTGAATCAAATTTTATAATTAAAAAATTTTAAACAAAATCTTTTGACAGAGTTTTTCTCTTCAGTATAGCTATTAATTTAATAAATAATATTAAATGGAAATAAACAATTTCCATTTGAAGTCGCTTTCTTAATTTTCTGACAAAGTTTTTCTCTTGAGTGTAACTATTAATTTATTACAAAATGTCTAGTACTTAGTCGAAAAAAGTCAAATCAAATCAATGTAATGTTCTCCAATTACCACATCCATGTAAATGGAAATTTTGTGAAATAAATTTTGTACTTAAAATGAAAAAAGAACAACATTTGCGTAATTTTTTTCTTCAACATTCTTAACTTAAACTCTTCTGCTTTTTTTAGTGATTTAGAAAAACTAAGTGACATCATGAAAACGCATGAATATGCAAATAAGAGCATGTTCATTAATTTTGCGTAACTTACAAGCAATTGACTATTTACTAGTGTTACACATGATATCCAACAACAAGCAGCAGTAGCAGCAGATTAAACTAAAAAACTACAACAGCATTAGCAATAGTAACAGAAGCAGTAACAGCAACAGCAACAGCATAATCAGCATTGGTAATGTTAATGACTACCAAGATAGTGATGATGACTACGATGGTTGGGTAAACTAAAGATGGCTTTTAACAATAATTTCGTTGTACTCAAGTCTGCTTTTTTTCGTTCGTTTTCTATACATTTTGGTTGTGTTTATTTAGCTACTACTTTTAACATGAAATCTCCAAGGATATTAAGGTGCACTTTGCTGTTGTGGTTAAGTGTAATAGTAGTAAATATGGTGTGGTTTATAATCTATAGTCTATTTGAAGTGTTTTTGTTATTGTAAATATCACTAGCAATCTTTGACATCGATATGGGATTTCATTAAATATTTGCAAATGCTGCTATTACTGCTGCTGATGTTGTTTTTGTTGTTGCTGTTTTATGTATGTTGTTTGCTCCAGCCGTATTTCTTGTTTAAGTTGTATAGTTTTTGTTTAATTGATTGTATTTTATATTCTGTTTATATTCTAAGTGTATGTGTATTAGAGGGTGGTGAAAAAATATTCTTCACGAAATGTTTTGTGTAGAAATGGAAACACTTTTATAAATTTGATATTTCGTCTGAATTGGTTAACAATTTTGAAATTTTTTGACTTTCGAAATAGTTACAAAAAATATTGTAAAAGTTTTTCTACCCACTCTAGTATGTTAATACAGAATATTTAATTTTTGTTTATAAATGCTTACTTCTTTGTATTTAAGTGTGGTTGTGTGTAATGGGAAATCAGAAAAACGTGTTGAATATTTTCACGCATTAAATATCAAGTGTTTGTTTTGTTAGTTAGTGGATGATGATGATGATGATTATTAAAATAATTAAATATGCACAAAACATGTATGAGAATTAATTAGCCTCACATAAACACAAAAACTAATATCTTAAAATGTTAAAATACAAGGATAAATTAAACTAATTTTAAGTATTTAACGAAGGTTTATTTAAAAAAATAAGATTAAATATCCTTAATATTTTTTTTTCAGAATCAAAATTTTATTCTTTCAGATTAATAACTACTTCTCAAAAGGAAAAATTTTAACAAAAATTTTTAAAAAAATTTAAAATATGTTATTTTCCCGACAGGAACTTCATGGATTTTGTATTTATGTTTGGAATTTTCTCTTTAAGGTGTTAAAATTTCAAAGATATTTCGAAAACCACCCAACCGATTGGAGATATTTGTTAATATTTATATTCAGTACGACAAAATTTATAAAAATAATGTATTGCAAAGTATTCTTTTTATTTTTTAAAAATCCAAAACTTTGGTGTAAATTTTCCAAAAATTCAAAACGTTGATACGACGCGCAACGAGTTAAAATATTTGAATTTGGCTCAAATTAAGTTTAAATGGAATACTGTCTCAAACTCTATGATTTTTTTTTTTTGTAAAAAATTTTAATAATTTTTTTAAAAAATTTCTAGGAATAACTTTTCGAGTCGATTGAGCGATGTCCATCAGCAGAAGCTGATCCGTCTCTTGAGATCCGACTTACTCAGATTTGTATCAATAGTAAAGGTTTTTAAGTGTTTATCTTATAATTATTTATATAAGCTAACAAATAACGAAAAAGAAAACAAGAATTACTATTTTCATTTTCTTTAAACCAAAAATTTTAATAACTTGGGTTTGTAACTTGGATAATAATTCACCTCGTGCTGAATAAAACCGTTTTTCACCAGCTGGTGAATAAAAAGTAACATAATTATTTTTCAAGAAAAAAAAAAATTTTTTTTTCAATTTTTTTTTTGCATCAATTTTGTTTTTGTCATAAATTTTTTTTTATAATTTTTTTTTTTTGCATCAAATTTTTTTTTTCTATCAATTTTTTTTTTTCATCAATTTTTTTCCATAAATTTTTTTTTTTCAATATTTTTTTTTTATCAAACTTTTTGTTCCATCAAATTTTTTTTTTAATTTTTTTTTTCTAAATTTTTTTTTTCATTTAACTTTTTTCCAACGTGTAGCCTTTAAATTCTGAGTGCCAGTGAGGCTCTAATCGTCATGGCGAACAATTGGCGCCATTATTTATCCAATGCCAATTAAACATCAACAACGTGGCCCTCCAACGTTACTGGGGGTTGTTTGCTGGCCTGATAAGCCGAAACGTAAAAAATCTCTTATCAACGAAACAACACACAGAATAAATGAAACGGATTTAACGGCACAACCTATTGGCTTTCGAACAAGGACTAGAATAGCAACAGGGAACGTACGTACACTCGCCCAACCATCTAGGCTAGAACAAGCTTGCAAAGAAATGGATCGATACCGCTTAGATATCCTAGGCTTAAGTGAAGTTCGATGGAAAGGTCATGGTGAATTTAGAGCACCGTCTGGTCATTTCCTTTTATACAGTGGTAACAATGATAGTCACACGAACGGCGTCGGCTTTCTTCTCACGCAAAAAACCAAGAAAGCTCTTATGGAATACAACCCCGTTTCAGACCGTATAATAATGGCACGCTTTCGTACTAAATTTCGCAACATCTCAATCATCCAATGCTATGCGCCAACTGAACCCGATGATGCAGACGTAAAAAATAGGTTTTATGATCAACCCAATGCCACAATCGCTCAGACGAGGAAAAGCGATATTAAAATGGTCATTGGAGACTTTAATGCCAAGGTGGGATCTGATAACTCTAACTTAAGATCTATAATGGGTAATCAAGGTCTCGGAGCAATACGAAATGAAAATGGAGAAAGACTGGTTGATTTATGTTCCACACATCAGCTGTTTATTGGAGGCACAAAATTTATTCACCGAGACATCCATAAATATACTTGGCAATCTCCTGATGGTAACACTCGCAATCAGATAGACCATTTCATCGTGAGCAGACGTTTTCTGGGGTCGTTACTGGACGTGAAAACGATTCGAGGGGCAGATATATTTAGTGACCACCAACTATTAGTCGGCATTGTAAAACTTCGTCCTTTCGCTAATTATCATCAACCAAAACTTTCAAACAAAATAAACACTCATCGCCTTAAAGATTCCTCCACCTTGCAAGCTTTTGAGTCTAATCTTAGCACAAAGTTAGCCAATGCCAATAACTGGACCGATATTAAAGCTGCATGCCTGGGCAGCGCTAGCCAAACCCTTGGTTACATCAAACATCATCGTGCGAAATGGATTAGCGACGATACCTGGTCTGCAATTGAGGAACGCAGAATCGCAAAACAACAACTACAAGCAGCTAAATCGTCTACCTCTCAACAAGCGCTAAGAACAGAATATACGACCTTAGAAAAACGCGTGAAGAAAATGGTTCGCAAAGACCGGCGTAAATTCTACGACTCCATTGCTGAAGAAGCAGAATATGCTGCAACACGTGGAAATATGAGAGGTCTATTTGATGCTGTTAAGAAGATCAGTGCGGAAAAGGTTCTCACAACGCCTAATATCAAAAACACCAACGGTCAACCACTAAATACTATCGATGGGCAACTTAGCAGGTGGAAGCAGTTTTTTAAAAGTAGTGAAAGTGAGGAGCCTTTTATTCCTTTTAATGCTCTCGAAAGGCGAAACCCATGTAGATCAATTCCAACTACTCCACCTTCACTCGAAGAGGTCAAGATGGCTATTAGCAAACTAAAGAACAACAAATCTGCTGGCCTTGATAACATACCACCTGAACTCTTTAAGGCAACAAACATTATGGCACTCTCAATTTTGCCCCTAATACAAAATGCTTGGTCATCATGCCAAATACCGTCCGAATGGAATGATGGAGGGGTCGTCCAAAGGGGTCGTCCAAAGTTGACATGGCGTAGGTCCATTGATGATGAGTGTAGTAGAATGAGGGTGACGTGGCCACAAGTTAAGCTATTGGCACAAAATAGACAGAGTTGGCGTGAATTTGTAACTAAACTTTGTGTTGCTAGAAGCTCCATTATGGAGTAACATTTTAATTTATTTATTTTATATTGTTAAATATATTGTAAATTAAAACGTTAACCAATAAAAAAAAAAAAAAAAAAAATTTAACTTTTTTCACATTTTTGTTTTTATCAATTTTTTTTTCATCAAATTTTTTTTGATCAATTTTTTTTTTTTTAATTTTTTTTTTTTCATCAACTATTTTTATATTATCAAACATTTTTTTTTATCAATTTTTTTTTTTCATAATTTTTTTTTTGTTCATCAAACTTTATTTTTTCATCATTCTTTTTTTTTATCAAATTTTTTTTTTCATCAATTTTTTTTCATCAAATTTTTTTTCATCAAATTTTTTTCATCAATTTTATTTCATCAAAATTTTTTTTTCATAATTTTTTTTTTATCATATTTTTTCATAAATTTTTTTTCATCAAATTTTTTTAACAATTTTTTCTCACCAAAAAAATTTTATTTTTTATATATTTTTTTTTATCAATTTTTTTTACATCAAAAAATGTTTCTTTTCATCAAAAAATTCATCAAAAACTTTTTTTCATCAACATTTTTTTTCACCAAAAATTTTGGGTTCATTAAATTTTTTTTAACATAATTTTGTTTTTCGTTCAAAAAAAAAATATTTATTTTCACCAAGTCTAAGCTTTGTTCCATTTGTTTATCAAATTTACATAAAATTTCCTTGAGACTTTTTTCTATAGAAAAGTATAGCTCTGTAAGACACTTTTCCTTACAAAATATCTAAGAGTCTCAAACATTTTCTGAGACAAATTTCCTATTGAAAAGTGTGAGAATCTAGGAAAATGTTCTACAAAAAGTCATAGAATCTGAAGCATTTTTCTTATGGAAAAGGTCTCAGCCTCTGAGATATTTTTCCTATACAAAACGTCTTAGAGTCTAACAAGGGAAGTCTAAAAATAAAGGGACACGTATTTTTTTTAGCGGCCCAAATTCATTTTTAGGGGGTAAAAAGGAGAGGGGAAGACAAGGCCATTTTTCAGTTTTTTTCGGTTATCTCCTATATTATGCAAAGAAACTTAGTCATGATACATAGCAAATGAAAGGTCTTTGGGAAACCTATCTACAAGTGCTAAGAACGTGTCCAAACATGCACAACTTTTCGTCATATTGAGTAAAATACCAAAATTTTAGGACATTTTTGTTAATAAGTCAAAAAATATTAACTTCTTTGGCCCATTGTTAGCACCACGAGATAGGTATTTTTAATACCTTTAATCTGATATTAATTTTGTTTAAATAGGCGTAAACCGTAAAAAACTGAAAAAGGTCAATTTCCCCCCATACAAATCGACCCCTCTTAAAAATGAGTTTGGGCCGCTAAAAAAAATACATGTCGAATTTATTTTCGTTCTTAGCAACATATCCAAATTTCATGAAGATCGGAGGGTGACACCAGGGAGACTCCCTTGTAAGTCTCAAACATGTTCCTACAAAAAAAAGCCCCAGATTTTGAAAATTTTTTAAGATAGAAAAAATCTCAGAATTTAAAACATTTTCTAAAATTCGGTTAGATTTTTCCTTAAAGTCGCAGTTCAAGGCATTTTTATAAAAGGTCTCAGATTCTGAGTCATTTTTATTAAAGAAAATGTCTCAGATTCAAGATTTTTTTTTGTATATAAAAACTCACAGATTCTGAGACATTTTTCCTATCAATAAAGTCTAAGATTTTTTTTCTAGGATTTGTAGACTTTTTCCTATAGAAGAGGTTTGCCGGTTTTTCTATTATGAAGTCTTAAATACTGAGATGTGTTTCAAAATTTCAGATTCTGAGACATTATCTCAGAATCTGAGACATTTTTCCTAAAGAAACTGTCTTAGATTCTGAAATATTTTTAAATAGAAAAAATCGTAGATGCTGTGACATTTTTCTATAAAAACATCACAAATTCTGTGCATTTTTGCCTATTCTGCCTATTTTGCCTATTCTGCCTAGTTTGCCTATTCACATAATTTATTTTTCTCTTTCCTTTTTAGTCATCTTCTCAGATTTTTTCGAGTGAAGAATTATCAGATTTTCCTTATAGAAAGTTCTCAGATGTTGCTGTTTAAAAATTCTCAGACTTTGCTGTTTAAAAATTCTCAGATGTTTGCTTAGAAAAATTGTCAGAATTTTCCTATAGAAAAATTGTCAGATTTTCCTACAGAAAGATTGTCAGATTTTTCGTATAAAAATTGTTAGATTTTCCCCATAACAATATGTCAAATTTTTCCAATAACAAAATTCTAAGAAAAATTTGATTTTCCGAGACTTTTTTTACACTTTTATTTCGAAAAATTTTAAGAATTTCTAAAAAAAAGATCTCCAAAAATTGTTTGATTTTTCCTATTGAAAAATTCTAAGGTTTTTCCTATAGAAAATTTTTATACCCTCGACTCTTGTTATATAAGTTTGTCATTTTATTTGAAACACCTCGAAAAATTGGTCTATAAATAAAGTGTATATGTTCATGATCCTTGATCGATATTGAGACGATCTATCGATGTCCGTCCGTCCGTCTGTCTGTTGAAAACACGCTACCTTTTGAAAAACTTTACTGAAGCACCTGAAGTTTGCCCTATATATTGGGTATTTACCTGTTCAGTTCAGTGTTGCAATCCAGGGAAATCGGTCAAGTGGTTCAAAAGTTATAAGCAAAATACTGAATTTCGGCAAGGGTTTTTCGTGAATTTACGAGATAAAAAACACGTTTACTTTCGAAAGGCAAATCGAAGAATGCTAAATCATGGCATATATATTTGTCGTTCTCGAGGCCTGGTTCGTATTGAATTTCAGCCAAATCGGTCAAGTGGTTCAAAAGTTGAAGGCATCCCTAAATTTTAGATTGGATTCCACTAAAATGCACGTGTTGAAAAACCCGAGTTTTAAAAAAACAAGGTTTAAAAACAATGATGAGCCACAAAATTACTTTACAGAGTATTTTTGGCACCAAGAAATATTTTTACACTAAAAAAATTTACACTCGAAAAAAACTTTACACTCAAAAAAAAAAAAAAATATTAAATTATTTTTTTTTTTGTAAAAGACGAAAATAAGGCTTTTTACTCAAAATAAAATATTTCTAATCAAAACTGTTATTTTTTTCACATTAAAAAATTTACCATCCTTTAAAAAAGGTATTCATAGACTCGGTCAAGTCCAATTTAGCTTTTATACTTGTTTTTTTATATTTATAAATTTTGGTGGGTATGAAAGTTTCGCCCAGCCGAATATATCACTCTCACTGTTTTTTTTTTTTATTTTTAATAGTTTGTTACTCAAATTTTTTTTTGCATTTAAATATTTTTTCACTTAAAAATTGTTTTTCAGTTTAATTTTTTTTACTTAAAAAATAGCTTCTCATTTTACTCAGATTTGAGTTTAACTACGATTTTTATCAAAAATTTATTTTAAAAGTTAAGAAAAAATTATTTAAACTTATACAATTTAAAAATTTTTTTAGATGAAAAAATTTTTACAAAATTTGCATGATTTTTGAAAGATTTATGCCAAGCCCTAAAAATATTAATCATACGCACACGTACCTGGTGATTTAATTACTGATGCGTATGAGTGATATTGTTTTAATTACAAAACGGATATTACTCATTCGCCTACATCGAAATATTTAAGTTACTTATTTATATATTATTTTTTTTTAATTTTAGGAAAATAATTTCAAAATAAATTAAAATTACTAAAAGTTATTTTCAACATATAGTTGTCCAGGGTTTGCCATCTTTCAAACACCCTCTAACATTTTTCCAGGGTTTGCCTATAAATTTATTATTTTCTATATTAATATCATTGCAACACCATAAATTTATATTTCAATTAACTAAAAGTAACAAATATCCATAAATTATATATGTGTGTATGTGCGAGTAAAACAAATTGAAAAATATTGCATTTTTGGCAATTAATTACATTTGACATTAATTACATTTGCATCGAGTATAGTAAAAAAAATGTGTGCAATAAAGTAAACATAAATTTTACAAAACTCTCGTAACCACAAACCCTTAAATTTTTAAAACATAAACCGCCTACCATGCCACAAACTCTTACTATCTATGCTATACTCTCTATAGCAGCACTCAAACATACATGCAAAATTTTAATTTGACTTGAAAATTTATGCTACAGCAAAAATGGTCATTAACTTGAATTAGCGAATCCGGGAAATGACCAAAAATGGTGAATAATAAAATGAAAGAAATAAAAGTGTAGAGAACAGAACGATTTATGTTAAACAATTGAAAATTTGCACCTACACAAGAATAAATGATTTTTCTGTTTTTTTTTTTTTTTTGTGAAAACGGAAACGGATGTTGTAACTTGAAACTAGTGATACTAAAAGGTTGTACATGGGAAATTTGTAGTACTGGTAAAATGTTAATGAAAATGCAGTTAAGTTGTGAAGTGCATGAAAGTGTGTGATGGAAGTGTGTAGATGGCATTAAGGATTATCAGGACGATTTCAAGGGGCCCAAAAGGCAAACATCAATAACTAAAAAAAATACTAAAAAATTTCTCGATATTTAGAAGTTTTCGATCAATTTTAAATTTTAAATAGAATATTTCTGTGTTATCGATATATCAATAACTACACAAATTTCCTATAGAAAGTTTTGTGTTATCGATGTCTCGATAACTGTACAAATTTTCTACAGAAAATGCTTATGTTAACGATATATCAATAACTTTTTTGTTTCGATAACCATGCACAATTTTCTATTGAAAATGTGTAAATTTTCTATTTAAAATACATTTATACAGAAAAATTTATATTTTCTATAGAAAAATTTTTATTTTCTATAGAAATTTGTATTTTCTATAAAAAAATTTTATTTTCTAACGAAAATTTGTATTTTCTTACGAAAATTTTTTATTTTCTATAGAAAATTTGTATTTTCTATAGAAAATTGGGATTTTTTATAGAAAATTCCTATTTTCTATAAAAAAGTTATATTTTCTATAATAAATTTATATTTTCTTGAAAAAGTTTATATTTTCTATAGAAAATTTGTATTTTCAATGGAAAATTAGTATTTTCAATAGAAATTTGTATTTTCAATAGAAAATTTGTATTTTCCATGGAAACTTGGTATTTTCTATGGAAACTTGATATTTTCTATATATAATTTGTATTTTCTATAGAAAATTTATATTTTCTATAGAAAATTTTTTATATTTTCTATAGAAAAATTTGTATTTTCTTTAGAAAAATCTTTATTTTCTATAGAAAATTTATATTTTGTATAAAAAATTATTATTTTCTATAAAAAAATTTGTATTTTCTAAAGAAAATTTGTATTTTCTAACGAAAATTTTTTATTTTCTATAGAAAATTTGTACTTTCTATAGAAAATTTGTATTTTCTATAGAAAATTTGTATTTTCTATAGAAAATTTGTATTTTCTATAGAAAATTTGGATTTTCTATAGAAAATTTGGATTTTCTATAGAAAATTTTTTATTTTCTATAGAAAATTTTTTAATTTCTATAGAAAATTTTTTAATTTCTATAGAATTTTTTTTTATTTTCTATAAAAAAAAAATTTAATTTTCTATTGAAAATTTTTTATTTTTAATAGAAATTTTTTTATTTTCAATAGAAAATTTGTATTTTGTATAAAAAATTTTTATTTTATATAAAAAATTTTTATTTTCTAAAGAAAATTTGTATTTTATTTTCTTATTTTCTATAGAATATTTGTATTTTCTGTAGAAAATTTTTACTTTCTGTAGAAAATTTATGTTTTCTATTGAAAATTTGTATTTTCTATAGAAATTTTGTATTTTCTATTAAAAATTTGTATTTTTTACAGAAAATTTTTATTTTCTATAGAAAATTTGTATTTGCTATAGAAAATTTGTAAAATTTTGTATAAAAAATTTGTATTTTCTATAGAAAATACAAATATTCTATAAAAATTAAAATTTTCTATAAAAAATACAATTTTTCTGAAAAAAATACAAATTTTCTATAGAAAATACAAATTTTCTACAGAAATTACAAAATTTTCTATAGAAATTACAAAATTTTCTATAGAAAATACAAATTTTCTATAGAAAATTTTACAAATTTTCTATAGCAAATACAAATTTTCTATAGAAAATACAAATTTTTATAGAAAATAAAAGTTTTCTATAGAAAATACTAATTTTCTATAGAAAATACAAATTTTCTATAGAAAATACAAATTTTCTATAGAAAATACAAATTTTCTATAGAAAATACAAATTTTCTATAGAAAATACAAATTTTCTATAGAAAATACAAATTTTCTATAGAAAATACAAATTTTCTATAGAAAATACAAATTTTCTATAGAAAATACAAATTTTCTATAGAAAATACAAATTTTCTATAGAAAATACAAATTTTCTATAGAAAATACAAATTTTCTATAGAAAATACAAATTTTCTATATAAAATACAAGTTTTCTATAGAAAATAGAAATTTTCTATAGAAAACAAAAATTTTCTATAGAAAATAAAAATTTTCATTGGAAAATACAAATTTTTAATAGAAAATACAAATTTTCTATAGAAAATACAAATTTCCTATAGAAAATACAAATTTTCTATAGAAAACACAAATTTTCTATAGAAAATACAAATTTTCTTTAGAAAATAAAAATTTTCTTTAGAAAAAAAAAATTTTTTCTTTAGAAAATAGAAATGTTCTATAGGAATTACAAAGTTTTCTATAGAAATTACGAAATTTCAATCGAAATTACAAAATTTTCTACAAATATTACAAATTTTTTAATAGAAATTACAAAATTTTTTATAGAAACTACAATATTTTCTATAGAAATTAAAAAAATTTCTATAAAAATTACAAAATTTTCTATAGAAATTACAGAATTTTCTATAGAAATTACAAAATTTTCTATAGAAATTACAAAATTTTCTATAGAAATTACAAAATTTTCTATAGAAATTACAAAATTTTCTATAGAAATTACAAAATTTTCTATAGAAATTACAAAATTTTCTATAGATATTACAAAATTTTATATAGAAATTATCAAATTTTCTATAGAAATTACAAAATTTTCTATAGAAATTAAAAAATTTTCTATAGAAATTACAAAATTTTCTATAGAAATTACAAAATTTTCTATAGAAAATATAAATTTTCTATATAAAATACAAATTTTCTATATAAAACACAAATTTGCCTTAGAAAATACAAATTTTCTATTGAAAATATAAATTTTCTATAGGAAACACAAATTTTCTATAGAAAATACAAATTTTCTATAGAAAATAAAAATTTTCTATAGAAAATACAAGTTTTCTATAGAATACAAGTTTTCTATAGAAAATACAAATTTTCTATAGAAAATACAAATTTTCTATAGAAAATACAAATTTTCTATAGAAAATACAAATTTTCTGTAGAAAATACAATTTTTTTTATAGAAAATAAAAATTTTCTAAAGAAAATAAAAATTTTCTATAAAAAATGCAAATTGTCTAAGAAAATACAAAGTTTCTATAGAAAATACAAATTTTCTATAGAAAATACTAATTTTCTATAGAAAATACTAATTTTCTATAGAAAATACAAAATTTTCTATAAAAAATACAAAATTTTCTATAGAAAGTACAAAATTTTCTATAGAAAATACAATATTTCTACAGAAAATACAAATTTTCTATAGAAAATAAAATTTTTTTATAGAAAATACAAATTTTCTATAAGAAAATACAAATTTTCTATAAGAAAATACAAATTTTCTATAAGAAAATACAAATTTTCTATAAGAAAATACAAATTTTCTATAAGAAAATACAAATTTTCTACAGAAAATACTAAATTTTCTATTAAAGATTTTTTTTATAAAAGTTTTT
Organism: Pegoplata infirma; assembly: GCA_963921195.1. Classification (NCBI taxonomy): domain Eukaryota; kingdom Metazoa; phylum Arthropoda; class Insecta; order Diptera; family Anthomyiidae; genus Pegoplata; species Pegoplata infirma. The sequence continues at coordinate 222,930,048 of OY992538.1, forward strand.
ATTTTTATAAAAATTTGTATTTTTATAGAAAATAAAAATGTTTCCATTTTCTGCCTATTATTTTGCATTCCCTTTCTACACTCTCTAAATTTCATATTACATACGACATGTGGACACATGTTATGTGAACATTTCGAAAGGTATGCAAAGAATGTTTTCAATGTAAATAAAAAAATTTAAAACAAATACTTATACATATAGACAAACATGACTGAACATGTTCAGTCACGTGCATTCCTGTAAAATTTGTTAAATTATTTTGCATGATGGTCAAGTAACATTTAATATGGCTGAGTGCATAATACTCACAAACATACACAAATAAGCATGCTTGCATACACTTTTACATTCACAATTTATACATACATACATACATACATACACATATAAATTCTACAATTACACCTTTATTATTGTGATGGTCAGTCAGATGAACAATCACTTTTTATCAGTGTTGGTTAAATTCAAAAATCATACTTTCGCATGTAAATGTAACTACAGACAACCATACATACATAGATATTAAACATGTGTCACCCATTGTTTTTGTGAGAGAGTTGCCACAGCAACAAATCATCAATAGCATAACACAAATTATCACACACATTTAAGTGGATATTAGGGGTGGATAATTTTTTTAACTGAAAAAAACTTGTGAAAATCTTGGAAGTAAAAATTTGGATGAAATAAAATTTTGTAAAAATACAAAATTTAAATTAAAATTTTTGTTATAAATATTCCCATCTATTTATTTTTTTATATTTTAAATTTTTTTTATAATATTTCAGAAATTATAATAAACAAATACTCTTCAAAATCTTAACCTAACGTATGATTTAGACATCTTTGAGTCACCATGTTTTTATATAAATCTTTAAAATAAAATTGCAATTATTTCAAAGCATACTTTAAGGGGCTCCCAATAGGCAGAATTCTTTATAAAAAACTGAGTTTTCATGTTACATATTTGTGGTTTGTAACTCGAAAATTATATATTTTAATTATTCTAAATTATTAAAGCATACTTTTAGGAGAATATAGCATGAAACCATAATAACTTCGAAAATTTATTTTCTCATAGCCAAAGTTTTACAATCTCCAATTTTATTTCAAAAAAAAGTTGCATCCCCTTGTTATTTACAAAAATAAAATGTCCTTCTCACTTTTACATATTTTATACAATATCTGTGTACAAAGTCATTTATACACTTACACAGATACACAATTTGTTGGAATTTATGTTTTAATTGCTTAAACACGTACATTCAAATAATTGAAGTAAAATAATGTTTTATAATGGAATTTGTTGAACATCCACAACCTTTGTGCCTTTTTTTTTGTGTGCAAAAATTTACAACACTTAAAAAAAGTATTTAATTTTAATTACCCGGAAATACGTTTTTTATTGATTTTTTAAGTGTTGATTTAAACGTTATAAACGTAATAAAAATTGCCAGTATTTAATAAAAACTTGATGAATTAAATTTAAAGCGTTGATTTTGCAATTAAAAAACTTAAAGAAAAAAATGGCTAATTTACAAACCACAGGATATCTGAGATTCTGTGGAAATGCTAATAATCGACTTAGAAGAAATTACTCGTTATAAGGTAGTGGGCGCAAATCCAGTTCTTTTAAAATATTTTTTTTTCTAAACATTTTTGTCACAGGGAAATTCTGGGCGGATTTTCATCGTTAATATAGTTTTTTCGGTACACCTCCTAAATTTATTCTATTGAACCATTTCCAAATTTAAAATTTATTACTATGGAAAGACTTCGTAAGAAAATTTTGAAAAAAAATCATTTTCTGATAGTAAAAGTCTCAATTCCTAAAATAATCCAATAGAAATAATATCAATTATAAGACATGTTTTATACAGAAAAACTTTCTGATACATTTGCTTAAAAAAAAATTGCCAGATTCTGTGACATTTTGTCAATAGAAAATACAGAGGTTAGTTGGCATTTTTTCCATCGAAAAGCTTTAATCATTTCTGTTTATCGGATTCTGAGAAAAATTCTCAGATTCAGATACACTATCATGTAGAAAAATTCTTTTGTGAGACATTTTTCACACCGAAATTCTAATGTTTAGAAACATTTGTTCTAAGAAAAATTTTAAAATTTAGAAGTATCCGAATAATGGAATTCTTCTCAGGTTGTGAGTAGTTTCCTATTAAAAAACTCGCGCAATCAGAAAACTTTTTCTTTCTTCTGAGATATATTTTCTACAGAAAATGTTTGACGTTCCGAAACATTTCAGCAGAACAATCTGCTGATTTCAGCAGAGCAATCTGCTGACAATCTGTTCTGCTTTTTTTTTATATAAAAAAATTTCTTGAAAAAATAATGAAATTCAGCAAACAAAATCAGTATAAACATAGTAAAATGTCTGTTATTTTCTTAAACTAAATGACTGAGATTTTACTAAAAATATCCTTCTCAGCAGAACAATCTGCTAAAAGATTGCTAATTCAAATTGAAAGTCGTTTTACAGATTTTTTGACAGAGTTTTTCTTTTGAGTGTACAAAAATCAAACAATTTAAATTCAATGAAATTTTCTCCACTGGAAACGTAGATGTGGCTACAGAATCCATGGTCTGGAATAAATCCACATTAAAAATAATCTTTAGAAATACGATGTTTTCTTCTTCAATCACAAACCCTTAACAATTTTGTCTGACATTTTTTCTTTAGAAACGAGACATTTTTCATAAATTAAAAGTCTCAGATTCTGATACAGTTTTCCTTTCGCAAAAATCTTAGATTCTGTGAAATTTATTCTATAGAAAAAGTACTTTATTTTTCGTATAGAAAAATTCTCAGATTCTGAGTAGTTTATTCTATAGAAATGGTCTCACATTTTAATAAATTTTTTCTATAGTAAAAATCTCAAAATTTTCCAAAAAATTCTCAAAATTTTCCAAAAAATTCTCAAAATTTCCAAATAAAAAATTTCTCAAACGTCAACGGGAGATCCCCGCCCCCAAAATTCTATTGGTGGTAGAGAGTTGTATTATGGCTTAAAATTTAGCCAATGATCTCTACTTTTGAAAGCTGAGTGGCGGAAGTTGAACCCAATGGTAAGTGAGCCAATATGGCGGCGCGAATCGGGATACCCCCGTCAGGATATGCTGGAAACTAATGAAGGAGTTATCGGATTTTTCTGAAATTTGTTATCAGTGGGTTTATTGGGACGTTAATTTCAAATTTTCATTCAGATTTCAAAAATTCAAAATGGCGAATGATTTTTTTCGAGGTTTTCGCATTCAAATAAAACTCTGTTCTCGGCTGTATGATGGGTCACTAAACACGATTCTTGATTTAGATTTACAAAATTCAAAATGACGGATCGAATATTTTTTTTTTTTTTTTCGATTTCCTTGAAACTTGTTAACCGGGGGTTATTTATTTGGGAGGCTGATTTCGAATTTTTATTCAGATTTCAAAAATTCAAACTGGCGGATTCAATATGGCGGATGGTATTTTTTTCAAGTTGTCGCATGATTTTTTTCGAGGTTTTCGCATTCAAATGAAACTCGGTTTCCGGGTGTATTATGGGTTATTAAACACGATTCTGAATTTAGATTTCCAAAATTCGAAATAGTGGATCCAATATGACGTTAATTTTTATACCCTCCACTTAGTGATAGAGGGTATATATAAGTTTGTCATTCCGTTTGTAACTCATCGAAATATCGATCTGGGACCCCATAAAGTATATATATTCATGATGCCCGATCGATTTTAAGACATTCTAGCGATGTCCGTCTGTCCGTCTGTCTGTGGAAAATACTGTCGCGGACAAAATATTGCACAGAGATCACTGAAACTTAACATATTTATTGGAAGTTCTCCCGAGAAGTTTGGTATTGCATTTGAGCGATATCGGTTCAGTGGTTCAAAAGTTATGAACGAAAATGTAAGCACACCTCCAAAATTTCAGTATATTTAACATAACCTAAAAATAGAAAATGCTTTAATTCGGCTTCTGGTTGACATATGTGAACATAATTGAACACCAAAAGGTATTTAAACAGGTACGAACATATTTTTTGACAAAAAAAGAAAAAATCGCGGATTTTTTTTTACCAAAATTTTTTTTCGCGGAAATTTTTTTTTTTTTCAAATGTAATTTCCTTTTAAATAAAGTTTTTTGCAATAATCTTTTCTAAATTGTGGAGGGTATCACTACATTCGGCAAGGCCGAATTTAACTTTTTTACTTGTTTTTTTTAATTTCGATTTCCTTGAAACTTGTTATACGGGGGTTTTTTGGCAAAATTTTAAGCCATAATACAATTCTCTACGACCAATAGAATTTTGGGGGCAGGGGGTCTCCCGTTGACGTGAAATAGTCCATATATTTTTTTCATATTCTGATTTAATGTTTTTTCTAAAGAAAAAGTTTCACCAGGGAAGTATTCCAGTTGAAGTATTAAACCGATTTGCCTGAAACTTAAAATATATATAAACGAGACGATTTTAAAGTTGGGGTTTCTTGGCTTTTCGATCATATCAGTGTTTTAAAATTTCGTGAATAATTCCGAAAACTCCCTAACTAACAGGAATATAGAGCAAAAAACTTGTCGACTTTTATTTTCTACGTTTTGACATAAATAGCCTCCAAAATTTAAATTTTTTCGTGACAAAAATATTTACGAAGTCTAATTTTTAAAAGTTAATAATCCTCTTAGATTGGCATTAAAAAAATCTTTCTTCTCATATGAAAACATCATTCTTAAGAATAAATCGCCGAAAAATGCAAAAAAAATATTTTTTCGCTATCTTTTTATTCATTTTTTGATCACCTGAATCTCCGGTTTGGCCAATAAGGTCTCTTTTATATAGATTTTTCTAGGAGGCATCTGTAGTTTAAATGATAGCCTTTGAAACTGGCGGTCGTGGGTTCGATTCCCACCAGAACGACTTTTTTTCGCTATCACAAGACGACGGTCACTGTTACCAGTTCTCCTTTAGGTTAAAATTATTAAAATAAATTGTAATTCATATAAAAATACTGATCATGGGATGAAAATTATTTTAAAATTATTACAGATTTTTCTATAAAAAAGCTCGTAAAATTTCCTATAGAAAAATTCTCCGATTTTTTGTATTGAAAATTTTTTATTTCTCTATTTTTCCAAAAAAAAAAATTCGCAGATTTTATTTATAAAAATAAATTAAATTTAATTTAATAATTTTTTCTATAGATTAAATTTGTTATTGCTTTTTCCCACTCAACTTTCATTTCCTATCTTTATTTAGATCTATATTTTTTGCGACATCGTATTTTGGTCTTAAATTGGTGTTAAAAACTGCAAAAATGGAGTTTTGACCCTATTTTAGATCAAAATTACAATGAAACCAGAAAATACATAAAGAAAAAAAGAAAACCTTTTTAATGAGCGACAAAAATCGTTAATGAATTATTGTCAAACCAAAAAAAATGTAGTTTCAACATTTTTTAGAGTAGGAGGCTTACTGTAATTTTTTTTCGGAGTTCCTTTTGAAATTGAAAAACTTGTCCGATCGAAATGAATTAAATAAGCTAATAAAGCTAACTACACTCAAAAAAAAAACTGTAATGTAAGCAAAAAAAAAGCTTGTAAACCTACAAGAAAATTTGCTGATTTCGAACCCACAATTTTTTTGGTAGAGTTAGCAAAAATGCTTTGCCAAAAATTAGTTAACTGAAATTTTTTTTATTTCAACTTAGTTCATACACATTTGAGGACCCCATTGGGTTCGGACCCGATAGGTCCAGACCCCGATGGGCCTAGACCTAGTTGGGTTCCTTAAAAATCGTCATAGTTTTTGATCCATAATTTGTGTCCGTTTCGCTCTACCTAGCTTAGTTTTTGAGATACGTGATTTTAGGGTCCCACCGGGGTCTTGAGAATTACAAAACTCGATAACTTCAAAAATATTACTCGGAGAGCTTTTTCCTTTTTTGCAGTCTTGTTCTACGTGTTGAGAGCTACAAAAATGCTTTTGGACTTTTTGTTGTGTCGGCAATATTAACCGAGATATGAACATTTTAAAATTTTCGGGAATGCTAACTTTTTTGGATCCACAGTTAGGCCCCATTAGGGTCCACACATGTGAAGAGGACCGGCGATACTATGTTTAGAACCCGAGAACCAAAAATGGCCTCCATTTTGCTCTATCTGGCTTAGTTTCCGAGATAGCGCCATTTTAAGTTTTCTGAAAATAAAAAAAAATTACCATTTATTTTTGCTAATATTAGCAAAAAAGCATGTAAAAAATTGGTCAACTCAATTTAAAATTTAGCAAAAAAAATTAGTTCAAATTTTGTTTAAAATTGCTAATGCGCTAAATGAAGCTTACAAGATATTTTTGCTAATATGCTAATCTCAACTAAAAATTTGCTAAAAGTTAGCTAACTACTTACTAATGTATTATTTTGAGTGTAGTATTAAAAAATTAAAAATTGAAAAAAAAAAAAAAATTTTGAATGGATTATTTTTTACCTTTAGATTTTTTTTTTTTTTGAGAATTTTGACCTTTGTTTATATGATTTTTTTTTTTAACATATTGAACTTTGACCTCAAATTTGTTCTACCTCAGTTTTAGACCATGTGGCTTAATATTCTGCCCTGACGATATTAAGTTTTAAACGTTCTCAAATACATTTCGTTGTCATTGTAGTAGGATCATAGTAAACTTTATGGGTTCCCTTACCGATATTTCAATGAGGGGAGAGTATACAAAATATTAAAAGCTTTTTTTTTATCAAAACATAATTTTAGGCAAAAAGAAAACTTTGAAAATTTCACGTTCGAGTGGAATTTCAATCGCTATCGATAGTACCGTTAAAAACTGTAATCATTTTCTTCATTTTATCCTGGCTCATTCTCTCTCTCATTGCGATAATTTAAAAATAATTTCTTATTTTCACTGCATACTTTCAGTTGTTTTAGTAAAGTTTTAAACCATTTAATGGCTTGACTAATTTTCTTGTCAAAAACTGTTTTAATACCAATTCTTAATATGTTTAGTTCTAAATTTTTTTCTTTTCTATTTTATTCAATACTTTCATTATTAAAACTTTTATTAATAAAGTTTTGTAATGTTTTTTTGTTTAACTATAGTCTTTCTCTAACAAAGAGAAAAAGAAAAGAGAAAAAAAACAAATTCACGTTAATGCTAAAAATGTGACATAGAAGTTTGCCACAAGTACAACATGCAACATGTAAGTTCAACAGTATTTTTATTTAACTACTCTGCCACATGTGTCTGTATTCAAAACAAGACCAAAAAAACTTTATTTTAGTTAGTTTTTTTTTATTCTACAAAGTTTTTTTGTTTGTTTTTTAGTTTTTTTTTATGGAAAATTGCATATTCTGTATTGTTGGCAAAGCTTAATAATGTCAATTTTGGTTTGTTTGCATTTATTTTTTTAGCCTTAAGTTGTAATTAAAATAAAAATAATACATGGAATTTAAGATTACATGCAACATTTTGAAAACTTTTTTTGAACAAACTAAAGATTATTTGGGGTAATGGTCTGAAGAATATTTTAAATATTAAATGAAGAAATTAAAAATAAAAATTGGTTTGGCAAATGTTACTCATTAAAATATAGTACCAAGTACATGCTATGGTTTTTTTTTATCAAGAATTGTTTTTAATTAAATATTTTTTTTTAATATTCTGTTTGTCACATTTGAGTTAAATAAAAAAAAAAAAAACCAACAGCAAATAAATGCAATTTTCTATTTAAAAAAAGTTTCTCATTTAATTTCCAAGTTTTTATTTGTAAACATTATTAACTGGAAAGAGAAAAAAAAAGTTCTGTTTACAGTTAAGTTTTAATACGCATACACTAAAGTAAATTGATCACGCAATATGCTACAGTAGGCAACATATTTTTTAATTACACTGTGCTACAGTGAAAAAATACTTCTAATGTGACATGGTATATGTTGTTGGTTTTGTCGAGTAGATCACAAAAATGCCCATTAAACTTGCCAGACACCCTCAAATTTTAGAGTTATTGTCAAAAAACTTTTTTTGGGACTTTGTTCACTAAACCATGTGTAATTCAGAGAATTTTCAACCGATTTTAAATTGTTTAACTGTTTAAAATAATGATACACGAACTCTCAGTATGTTCGTTAATTTTTTATTTTTATTTTCCTGGGTTGTCCGAACGGCAATTTCATGCAAAATCTTAATTTTATTTTATAGAAAAATTACCACAACTCTATCAATTGTTATTCGATTTTTTCGACATAAAGCTCATCGTATTCCCAATTAAATTTTCTTTAAGAATATGTTTATATATATAAATGTTGTTGAACGAACTATAGCAGAAAAAAATCGATAAACTAAAATTTTTAAAAAAAATAACCAAAAAATTAGATATTGTTGAAAAAATCAATACATATCTTTTTTAAATGTATGGACCAATTCACAGACATAAAAAGCTCTATATTTCTTCTATCCAAAACAGTTAACAAATTTAAAATCGGTGGAAAACTTTTTAAGTTACACGTGGTTTAGTGAGAAAAGTCCCAAAAAAACGTTTTATTACAATAACTCTAAAATTTGAGGGTGTCTGGCAAGTTTGATAAGAATTTTTGTGATCTTTTCGACAAGACCTACAACCTTACCTACCTCATTTCAAAAGTATATTCGATTTTGTGTTTTTTGTAGCACAGTGTTAGTAAGTAAAGTTTTTAACCATGAAATCCGTAGGGTAGGCAACAAAAAATATTTTCGCGATTACTATTACGAGATCAAAGTAACAGCTGTTTTTTATTTTCTCTTTATATTTCTTTTTGTCTCGAAAAAAGCAAAAAAAATATACAAATTTAGCTAAACTTAAAATTTAGTCCTGAAAAATTCAAAAAAAAAATTGTAAAATTTGGCACAACTTAAAAGTTTGCTTAGGTTAGGTTGCTGACGCTTAACGTCAGAACACAAAGGCTCTGAGGTCCTTTGTGAAACCATAGGATAGTAATGGGGTTTCCCTAGTAGTCCCTGTCATTTAATAAATTTTACCTCCTCGTGAAACTCCTAAGATATTTAATTTGAACATCCGAGAAATCATAGCCCAGAAAGTGCCATGCAATGGCATATAAAGTGATCTATAGTTTAAAACTCGTCTCCATCTATTTAACCGCTGAGAGTGCTTTTCTATAAGGCAGTGAGCAGTAATTAAAGTAACCAGTAACCCCACTCTCTTATCTTGAAAATGAGGAGAGATTTCTGATTAAGAGTGTCGAAAGTGGCGAAACAAGGCCGTATATTTAGCTTGAAAGTTTCTAGATTCATACCGATACATTCCACATCTGTTGGATCCTGTAAGGCAGTTCCCAGTCTTGCAAGATTATCGGCTTTGCAATTCAAACTGTATGTTAAACTGTTGGGACATCTCGTTTTAAGACGTGCGGCAATTAAGTGAAGATTTGTTTTCAGAAACATTGACTCCAGGGACTTGACCGCGACGTGACTGTAGGAATAAATGTTGACTGCTGTTGTTTAACAAAGTTAATCATACTTTTAGTGTACAGAAAATTAAATCGTATATTTTATTTTAAGTAAAATTTTAGTTGTTTTTTAATTTAATATTAATTAAATTTGTAATTAATATAATTAATTGTTTAATTAAATTTTTAACTTTATTTGAATTAACATTTTAATTGTTTTTAAATTTAAAATTAATGAAATATATAATTAGTATAATTAATTGTTTAACTTAATTTTTAGCTTTAAACTGATTTTTAGCGGCCCAAACTCATTTTTAGGGGAAATCGATTTGTATGAGGGAAATTGACCTTTTTTCAGTTTTTTACGATTTACGCCTATTAACACAAAACTAATATAGGCATGTGTGGTATCAGATTAAAGGTATTAAAAATACCTATCTCGTGGTGCTAACAACGGGCCAAAGAAGTTTATATTTTTCGACTTATTAACAAAAATGTCCTAAAATTTTAGTATTTTACTCAATATGACGAAAATTTGTGCATGTTTGGACACGTTCTTAGCACACGTAGATAGGTTTTCCAAAGACCTTTCATTTGGTATGCAACATGACTGGGGTTCTTAGCATAATATAGGAGATAAACGAAAAAAACTGAAAAATAACCTTGTCTTCCCCCCTCCTTTTTACCCCCTAAATATAAATTTGGGCCGCTTAAAAAAAAATACGAGTCCCTTTATTTTTTCTGATCTACAAAATAAAACCAATTCCATAAAGATCCGCGGGTGACACTAGGGAGATTTCCCTTGTTTTTTTTTTTTTTTTTGTTGTTTTTTCCGTGTGTGCGCGAGTGTGTTCTTTTTTCTTGCATTGTATTACATACAAAAAAATACAAGTATAAACAATTTGCTGAAAGTTTTTTTTTATTTCTCATGTAGTTTTTTTAATTCTCGTTTTGCTTATAGTTTTATGTTTATGTATATAAAAGGTTTTTAATCAACTTTATAAAATTGTCTTAGTAACTTTGTCTTTACGGCATAAATATATTTGGTAAAGTTTGAAAAAACATTTTTTTATACTATTTTATTTAAAAAAAGTGTTTTTTTAAATTATTTATTTTTAAAAAAATGTGTTGTTCTTAATTTATTTTTTTATTTATAGAATTAAACATTTTATTTGTTTTTAAAAATGTTTTTAACTAAATTTTTAATTTATATAATTAAAACTTTATTTATTTTTTTTAATTTTAATTAAATTTTTAATTTATAGTATTAATTTTTTAATTAAATAAAAATTTGTTTATTTTTAATTAATGACACACACATTTTTTAATTTATATGAGCATTTTAGTGATTGGTCCGGATTTAATTAATTTTTAATTAAATCTACGAATTTTTTAATAAAATTTTTTTCTGTGTAGCTATCGAAGTAACGAACCCTTAATCTAGACTTCTCTCAAATGTCGTTCTCTATCTTCTATTAAAATTTTTCTTTAATTATATATCTCATCCATATTGGACAAATATAATATTCTTGTAAACTTTATCCAGCATTTTCTTAGTTTTTACATTTTTCCATTGCACAACAAAAAACAACAAAAAGAAAACTTATAAATATTTTATTATGATTCTTGTACTTCTATTAGTGGAAAACTCTGTATTAGAATTATTTGCTTTAATGCAATTTTTTGTTTTCTTCTGTTGCTGCTGTTGGTGATTTCAAGGAAAAATCGTTTTTAAGTCAAGATTTACCAACACTTCATGGTTTTCTTCTTTAGTTTTGCATAATATTGTAATAGTTTTTGGGTGGTGTTGGTGGGTTACCATTTCCAGTGATAGGTGGCTTCTGTTTGTTGTTATGGGTTGATGGTTGATATTCTTGAATGAAAACAAAAAAAAAAAAAAGAATCCTTAAGATGGTAAATAAGAAATAAGATCTCATTAAAAGTTTAAACCACAAAGTTTATTTACAAAAATATGTTCGTACTTCTTGTTTTTTTTTTTTTGTTTTGTTGATAAACATGAATTGTTTTTATGTTTTGATTTTTTCCCATTTTTGCTTTTGTATTCTTTGTTTAACTTTAGGAATTTTAATTTATGCCACTAAAATGTTTATGGGGCAGAATGAAGAAAAAAGTTTAGCAAATAAATTTTTATTAATATCGAGAATTGATTAATATTTAAAATGGTATATCAAAAAATGGAAAAAATAAATAAAAATAAAATGAAAAACTATTGAATATAAAAATTGTTAAATAAAAGATATAATAAACAAGTAAGAGTGTTAAATTCGGCTGTGCCGAATCTTTTATACCCTCCAACATGCAAATAAATAAAAAAAAAATTGCAGGGGCGTCTTCTTTGTTTTTTTTGGGGGGAAGGGGTCGGTAGTGGTAATTGGGGGGCACAATTCCTCTCGAATAAGTGTTAAAAAAAAGTAATTCTTATGCTTTTTGCACTAAAGAAATACAAATTTATCATTATATAAAAAAAAAATTTATTCCACGCCCATAAAAGGGGACGGACCGTTAAACGATATTTTCTAATTCTGTGGGTCCAAATGCAGGACCTTGAACTTCTTGTAGCATAAAAATGTTGGCTTTGTTAAACAAAAACACAAAAAATCATGGAAAAATATGATATTTTTTAGAGGTTGGTTAAGTTCTTCAAGGGAAACTTTTTCCCCCCTGGACCGATTTTGCCCATCTCCGAACTTAACCAGCCTATGAACATAAGACATATATGTGCCAAATTTCAGGATTCTATCACTTTTATTTTGGACTGTATCGTGTCTTCCACAGACGGACGGACGGACAGACGGACGGACGGACGGACGGACGGACGGACAGACGGACATCGCTAGAATGTCTTAGAATTGATCACTGATCAATAATATATATACTTTATGGGGTCCTAGACCGATATTCGATGCGTTACACACGGAATGACAAAGTGAGTATACCCCCATACTGTAGTTGGAGGGTATAAAAATGGAGCTTAAATTTATTAAAATATATTTTTGATTAGAAATAATAAAAAAGTGCAATAACCAAAATCGGAATGGGATGAAACCAAAAGCAAATGAATGTTGATATATTCCTAAGCAAAAACTCTCAATGTTCTTTTTTAGTTTATCTCTAGATTTTTTTTTTTGAAGTTTGTGAACTTTAATTATAATTATAATTATGATTTCTTGAAAACAATATGAGGCGTATGATTAATTTTGTAATTGCCTTTTAATAACAATCATACGCAACGGTGCACAGTGTATTATTTTTAATAAGTAGGTACGGGACCGATTGCAGCGAAATTCATACCGGTTATTCTGTTACCATAAAATTCTGTTACCGTAAAATTCTGTTATTCTGTTTCTGTAAAATTTGTATAGGAAACCGGTAAAATTTTGTTATCATGTCAATAAATAGTGTTTGTGTTTGTTAAATTACTTTGTTAGAAAAAACAAGTTGAAAAGTTAAATTCGACTTGGCCGAATCTATGAATACCCTCCACAATTCCCATTTTAAGTGATAGTAAATTTTCTAACGTGAAAAAATAACAGTTTTGATTAGAAATATTATATTTTGTGTAAAAAAAATTTTTTTAGTAATTTTTGAAAAAAAAAAAAATAATTTACTAATTTTTTTTTGAGTGTACAATTTTTTTGAGTGTAAAATTTTTTTCGAGTGTATTTTTTTTTTTGTTTTGGTATAAAAATATTTTTGAGTGACAAAAATACGTTGTAAAATATTTTTGTCTCTTACCAATGTTTTTAAAACAGGTTTAACGGGTTTTCAACACGTGAGTTTAAGGTGAAGCTAATCTGAAATTCACGGTTTTGCTAATAACTTTTGAACCACTGGACCGATTTGGGTGAAATTCAACACAAACTAGGGTGGAGGAACAAAAAATATATATGCCAAGCTTCAGCATCCTCAGAATTGCATTTCGAAAGTTATAGTGCTTTTTATCTCATAAATTCACGAAAAACCCTTGCCGAAATTCAGTCTTTTGCTTAAAACTTTTGAACCACTGGACCGATTTCGCTGGATTGCAATACCAACCTGACCAGGTAAATACCCAATATATATGCCAGGAGCCTCCGTAAAGTCTTTCAAAAGTTAGCGTGTTTTCAACAGACAGACAGACAGACGGACAGACGGACGGACGGACGGACGGACATCGCTAGATCGTCTTAAAATCGATCGAGGATCATGAATATATATACTTTATGGGGTCCTAGACCAATATTTCGAGGTGTTACAAACGGAATGACAAACTTATATATACCCTCTATCACTAGAGTGGAGGGTATAAAAATCATTTGTCAGATCAACAAAATGTGTCTGTGTTTGTTAAATTTCTTTGTTGAAAAAAAATAAGATTTTTTACTTGTGTCAGATCAACTAATTGTGTTGGTTGAATTTCTTTGTTGAAAACAAAAAAATATTTTTTCAGCAATAAAAATTTACAAACGTTTGTTGATATTACAAGGAGCGCTTTCAGTGAAAAAATTAATTGTATATACAAATATGGGGGTCAATGTAACAATTCTTTTTTTTTCTGTGTAAGAGACAAAAAAAGTTGAAAGAAATTAGGAGGTGTAGGAAACTGTCAAAATTTATTCTGAAGAAACTATAAATATTCACATATATAAAAAATAATTTCCATTAACAAGACAAACCGACATTTAAAATCTTACTGATGATAGCACTAACTGGAGTGTATGAAACCGGTATGGAAATATCATAAATGTCTGTAATTTTAAGAAATTCAATTTTTCTTCTGCATTTTTTCAACTTATACCCTTATAACAAATATAATTATAAGAAAACAATAAATGCTTTTTTTTAAAAAAATTATGCTGATTTTCAATAAAATTTTTTAAATTTGTTTTTTTCAAATTAAATCTTTGAAAAAAAATCGAAAAAAATTTTCTTGAAAACAGGCTAACTAAATATTTCTGTAAAATTTGCAAAATAATTTGCTGATTTCTGGTATTTTCTTAAACTAAATGACAGAGAATTTAGTAAAAATATCCATTTCAGCAGAAAAAATTACTAAAAGTGTGCTAATTCAAACTGAATTTTGTTTAACAAATTTTTCGACAGAGTTTTTTGTCTACATGTAGACTGAGAAGGCAAATACATATATAGGAAAAAATAAATTACAAAACGGTTTTTGAAAATAAATTTGTGGTGGCAACCCTAGTCACAATCATGTATACCCTACACCATTCTGTGGTACGGGGTATAATGAGTTTCCCAGCAAAAACTAGGTAATGAGTACCCATTCCCAATTGGATTACCTGGTAATGAGTACTAATTACTCGCTGCGTTACTTTTTACCCCAAAAAAATGGCTTACTTTTAACTTACGATGTAAATGATTTGCAATCTGAATTATAACAAGTGACAGTGTTAAATTCGGCTGTGCCAAACTTATACCCTCCAAAATGTAAAAAAAAAAACATAAAAAAAATTCAGGGGCGTCTTTTTTTGGTTGGGGGGAGGGTGGGTTGGTTGGTTGGTTTGGTGGGAGACATTGGGTGACACCTTCTCCTTGCGATAGATGTTATCAAATGGATTTATTATGATTCTCCAATTATTTAATCCAAATAATCTTTATTAAAATATATTTTTTTATATTAACGCCCACTAAAGGGGCGGGCAAAAATTTCTTTTTATCCGCTAGGTCCAAATCCAGGGTTTTGAGCTTCGTCTGACATAAAAATTTTGCATTTGCTTAAAAAAAGTACAAAAAGCCATGCAAAAAAATACCGTTTTTCAGGGGTTGGTTTAGTTCTCCAAGGGGGAACTTTTTTCCCCTTGGTCCGATTTTGCCCATTTCCGAACTTAACCTGCCTAGGAATATAAGACATATTCGTGCCAAACTTCGAAAGTCTAGCTCTTTTATTTTGGACTGTATCGTGTCCTCTACAGACGGACAGACGGACAGACGGAAAGACGGACAAACGGACGGACATCGCTAGAATGTCTTAGAATCGATCACTGATCAATATTATATATACTTTATGGGGTCCTAGACCGATATTTCGATGCGTTACACACGGAATGACAAAGTGAGTACACCCCCTACTGTGGTTGGAGGGTATAAAAACCACCCAGGCAGAAAAATACGAACGGGAGACCGCTGGCAAAGTACCTTTTATGGTCGCTTGTGTGCTGGGAAAGCATCATAGTTTAGCACTCTCCCAGCATCCAAAATTATAACCACGGTAAACGGTATGCCGTTGCTATTTTAAAGCGCTTTGAAAGCACTTTAAAAACAAAAAATGTGGTACTATTATAGCACTTTTAGAACAAACAAGTAAGAGTGTTAAATTCGGCTGTGCCGAATCTTTTATACCCTCCAACATTCAAATAAAAAAAAAAAAAAAAAATTGCAGGGGCGTCTTCTCTTTTTTTTTTGGGGGGGGGTCGGTAGTGGTAATTGGGGGGCACAATTCCTCTCGAATAAGCGTTAAAACAAAATAGTTCTTATGCTTTTTGCACAAAAGAAATACAAATTTATCATTATATCAAAAAAATAAATAAAATATTCCACGCCCATAAAGGGGGGGGGGGGCGGACCGTAAAACGATTTGTTCTAATTCTGGGGGTCCAAATACAGGACCTTGAACTTCTTGTAGCATAAAAATGTTGGATTTGTTAAACAAAAACACAAAAAATCATGTTAAAATATGGTATTTTTCAGAGGTTTGTTTAGTTCTTCAAGGGGGAACTTTTCCCCCTGGTCCGATTTTGCCCATCTCCGAACTTAACCAGCCTATGAACATAAGACATATATGTGCCAAATTTCAGGAGTCTATCACTTTTATTTTGGACTGTATCGTGTCTTCCACAGACGGACGGACAGACGGACAGACGGACAGACGGACAGACGGACAGACGGACAGACGGACAGACGGACATCACTAAGATGTCTTAGAACCGATCACTGATCAATAATATATATACTTTATGGGGACCTAGACCGATATTTCGATGCGTTACACACGGAATGACAAAGTGAGTATACCCCCATACTGTAGTTTGAGGGTATAAAAAATGGGACGAATCTAAATTGTATACATAAGTCCCTACGACACAACTTTTTTTGTAGTTTATCTGAATAAAGAAATTTATTAAATTAGGAAAACAAATTTATTGACTCATTTATTAGGTAAAAACAAGTGAGAGTGTTACATTCGGCTGTGCCGAATCTTTTATACCCTCCAAAATGTAAAAAAAATATATAAAAAAAAAAATCAGGGGCGTCTTCTTTTTTTTTTTTTTTTGGGGGGGGGGGTCGGTGGGTGACGTTAGGGGGCACATCCCCCTTGCGATTTTGAACTTCTTCTAAGATAAGAAAGTTGCATTTGCTTAGCTAAAGAACAAAAAACCCTTCAAAAAATGCGGTTTTTCTTAGGTTGGTTTAGTTCTCCAAGGGGGAACTTTTTCCCCCTTGGTCCGATTTTGTCCATTTCCGAACTTAACCTGCCTAGGAATATAAGACATATTCGTGCCAAACTTCGGAAGTCTAGCTCTTTTATTTTGGACTGTATCGTGTCTTCTACAGACGGACAGACGGACGGACGGTCGGACGGACATCGCTAGAATGTCTTAGAATCGATCACTGATCAATAAAATATATACTTTATGGGGTCCTAGACCGATATTTCGATGCGTTACACACGGAATGACAAAGTGAGTATACCCCCATACTGTGGTTGGAGGTTATAAAAATTTTGAACAAACTTTGAATAATTTTCTAAGACCCGGAAAATTTTTTTTTGCAGCTTTCTTTGCGTTTTGAAATAAAAAATTTATTAAAAATGCTTTTAGTAAAAAATTTGGAAAAGTCTCAAAAAAAGTGGTGTATTGAACTGAAACGGGTATGTATCCGGAGTTTAAGGGTAATGTATCTGGAGTTTAAGCAGGCGCGGATCCAGGAATTTCATTTGGGGGGGGAGATTTTTTTTTTTGCAAAAAAAAAAAAATTGATGACATCGAAAATCAATGAAGTTTGGTTTGATGTGGAAGGGGGGCGGGTGTTGGTAAAAACAAAAGAAAAAAATTAAGTAAAAGCTATAGTATTTAAATCAGGCGCGAATTTGGGTGGAACTTTTTTTAATCAAAAAATATTTTTCACGAGGGAATCCTGACAGAGCGAATTACATCATAAATAACTCCGTTTACAGTCAAATATTCAAAGTTATGCTGTCATAGCCAGTCACAACTGTGAATAAAAATTCATATTTTTCTAAACAAAAATTTATACTAAAACTCCAATATTTTGGACAATAATTTAATAAAAAATTAGTTTTTTATCAATGTTCCCTTCACAAAATTTCTCAGATGTTGATACATTTTTACTACAGAAAAACTCTTAGATTTAAAATATCTATCATATAGAAAAATAACCCATTTATGAGATATTTTCCTTTATAAAAATGATCAGATTCTAAACTTTGATAAAAAAACTTTAATTCTTAGATCATATTTTTTGTTGAAAAACTTTCAGATTCAACATTTTCTTATAGACAATGTCTCAGATTTCTAAACTTTTTTAGAAATAATCTGAGATTCTGAGGTTTTCTTTCTACAAAAAAGTTCTGAAGTCTGATTCTCATATTTAAAAGTAATTCTCAGATTCCAAGAACTATTTCGTATACAAAAATTTTCAGATCCTGAAACATATTTTGTAAAAGAAAATTATCAGATACCAAAAAATTATCAGTTTCTAAAACATTTTATGAAGAAATTTTAATACCCCAGCAAAACTTTTCGGAGTCATTCAAAAATAACTAGTTCTATAAGTACTTCAAAGCTTGTCACGATAGGTTCTCAAAGAGCATCCTGGAACTAGTGATGTCACAACTACTTCTAGAAGTGATCCAAAAGGGTAATATTGTGATTCCAAAGAGCTTTTTTGGAGTAGTTTGGGAACTAGTGATTTGGAACTAGTCGTACATGACTTCTGCACCACTTCCATGAAGCAAATACTGGTTCTCAAATAACATCTTGGAAGCTGTTTCAAAAACTTATAATTTTTTTCAAAAAAGAAAAAAATATATATTTGATTACGCATTTCTCTGTTGCATCTTCTATTTGGAAAAAGTCAAACTTTTTGAAATATGTACAGAGGGGCTAAAAATATTATTAAGTATTGGGTAATTTGTTTGGTATTATTAAGTATTAAGGCATTAGTGCAAATAGGTTTTTATAGATCCATTCAATTACTTTACTACAATCTGCAATATACTACTTTATTTTATACAGCTGGATTTTTTTATTACAAAAAGTAAACAAAACTTTCCAATTGTAGCAAAATTAATAAGCAATTTGAGTAATCCAACTAAGCATATAATAATATTTTTTTTCTTCAAAAATCGCTTATTTTCCTTCTAGATAATTTCCAATTGCATTAATGAAATAATAAAAATAATACGGAAACAAAAAATACTACTAAAAGGGCCTTAACATTGTTATACTTTGTGTGTTGAAATGTTTTATTCAAACAAAAATTTTGTTTAAATTTTAAATAAACATTTTTTTTTTTTTTTTTTTTTAAACTAGTATTTATTAACGCAATCTATCATACATTGATATTTAACATTATATGTGGCTTATAAACTATTAAATAAGAACTGGTAATGATCCATTGATCATTCCATACTAAAGAAAACAAAGAAAAAAATAAAAAAAGATATATGTAATAATTTATATTTTTCTTTGTAAGTGTGGATTATTATTTAGAATATAAATTGTTTTTAAATTGTTTTTTTTTAAATAAACATAATAAAATTGAAAAGTCGAAAGCAAAATATTATTTTTTGAAAAATTTCAAAATATTTTCTGATACGTTATACATTAAAAAAAAAAGTAAATTATACAAAATCCATTATACAAAGTGTGATAATGTTAAACCTGCTCAATTTTGCTCACTAAAGTACTGATGTTTTTTTGCAAAAAAAAATTTACAAAATGTTCCTAGACTGCTTCTCTAGAACTAGTTCTGATGGTGACAATTTCAAACAAAAATCTTGGGTTAAAGAATAGGATAAAGAATTTGTTCTAGAATGACTTAAAGAACCGTTCCATACATGGGTTCCTAGACTACTTCCCCAGAACAAGTTCTGATGGTGACAATTTCAAACAAAAATCATCACTCTGAGAACGAGATAGAGAACTAGTGACTAAGAAGTACTCGTACATGACTTCTACACCACTTCTATAAAACAAATACTATAAAACTAAAAAAAAAATTGTGTCAGGGACTTAGTAAATTTTATAATTTTTTTTCGGGACTTATAAGGAGTTCACAACAGGGTTGCAAAAGTTGGTACAATTGTACCATTTTTAGTACAATTCGAAGCTCAAAAGTACAATGGTACACCAATGACCCATTTGGTACAATTTTAAATCCTTCTCAGATTATGTTTTTTTCATGGAATTCACCCAGTTTATAGTTTTGATTGATTTACTGTGTCGACTGGATCCATGTTTGGCCAGATCTGAAATCGGTGTAAAAATACGTACAAACCAAATTTAAGTGAAATAGGCTAATATTGTACCAATAGGCAGATTTAAGTAAATATCGGGAGGACGTTTAAACGACATACTGGAAAACATCGCAATATCGACTCCAAAATAGATTCTGCGTCGAACGGTATATAAGGATAGCTGCCAGTCAATGTGCCAAAAGAGTACTTCTTTCAGAAAATACATGGGGGTATTCAGAACCCTACTTGCCAGCCCTGTTACTGGTGGTAAGAGTACTTTTCTTCATTTTCTTTCTTGAAAAATACATGTATTTTTTGAAAAAAAAAAGTAATATTTTGCTACATTGCCAGGGCTGACAGTAAGATTCTGAAAACCTCTCATGTATTCTAAAATGTATTGTCAAAAATTCCTCATTTTCCAACAGTACTAGGACTCTGAATACCACCTGATACACTTTTAAAGCACAAATAAAGTACAAATGTTAATTTTATAAAAATTTGTTTTTAATCAATGTTTTTTCGATCCTTTTTTTAAATTAAAATAAAAGAAATAAAACAAAAACTAAACAAAAAAAATGTTGGTACAATTGGGGTCGAAAAAGTTCAATTTTGTGAGCTCTTTGGAACAATTTTGATGTACTCATTTTGCAACCCTGGTTCACAATTACTACCTTATACCCTGTTCTCACGTACAGCTAAAACCCGTTTTAAACAACAATATTTTTAGGATTTTTTTTGCCATCTTTAATTTGGAAAAATATGTATTGTTCATTATTAATATGTTACGACTATACCCTAAAATTTTACATTTCTCGTCAGTTAGTGGTTATCTTGTTTCTTGATTATACTAATTTGTTTCCGTTTTTGTGACAACTTTTTTAAACTTAATTTGTTGTTTTTTAGTTTGCTATTTTAAAATTTGAATTAAAACTATTTTAATGAATTTGTTGAGAAAAAATTTAATGATTTTTTAGTATTTAAACTGGTTACACATTTATTCCCGAACTAGTTTTATATAGTAAAATTAAATTAGTGAATACACAACTTTTAGAAGGCATTCCTGAAGTACTTCCACATTCATGCCACAATAGCTTCTTGGAAGTAGTTCCTGTCGTGACCATTTCAAAGAAAAATCGTGGGTTAAAGAATGGGATAAAGAACTGGTTCTAGAACTAGTTCTGGTGGTGACAATTTTAAACAAAAATCATGGGTTACAGAATGGGATAAACAATTGGTGCTAGAATGACTTATGGAACCGTTCCATAGAAGGTGTGATTGTTCCTAGACTACTTCCCAAGAACTAGTTCTGAGGGTGACAATTTCAAACAAAAATCATGACTCTGAGAACGAGATAGAGAAATAGTTGAGCTAAAAAGAAGGACTCTAGCACTAGTTCTGGAAGTCCTCCAAGTTTTGCTGGGACACTTTTCTAAAAATTGAATCTTAAATTTTATAGCATTTTTTTATAGAAAAATTTTACGGTTTTAATGCCATCTAATGTTTTTTAACACAATTTCTAAGATTCTTAAACATTTTTTTGTAGAATAATTATTATTTTCTGAAAAATTTACATATTCAGAGACACATTTCCTGTAGAAAAATTCCCAGGATTTTGTCTGTAGAAATCTTTCCGATTCTAAGATTTTTATTTTTTTAAGTTCTTGGCAGATTCTGAAACATTTTTTCTAAGGAAAAATTCTCAGTTGCTGAGGACTTTTCCCTAAAGAAAAGTTATTAAATATTTTTCTAAAATTTTTAGATAATTAGAGTCAAATAAGTATCAAAACATTTTCTAAAAATAAAGTCTGGAATTCTTAAAGATTTTTCTATAAAAATATTATTCTTCGAAAATGGTAAGGAAAGTTATTCGGTTAGAAAATGTCCACGATTATTTCTTATGAATTTTCTTTAATTCCGAAACATTTTATCCCAAGGATGTAAATAAATCCCTAAGGATGGAGGCTGTGTGTGCGATGTAAATCATCAGCACACATATACCTCTCCAAAGGATTTTTATATATCCTGGTCATTTTCTTTCGATCCTTGTTCCTTTCCCTTCTCTTTTCCTTTTCCTTTTCCTTTTCTTTTTCTTTTTCTTTTTCTTTTCCTTTTTTTCTTTTTTTTCCTTTCTCTTTTTTTTTCTTTTGAAATCGTTTTGGGGGGGGGGAGAAATCCCATTCTCCCCCCCCCTGGATCCGCGCCTGGTTTAACACGAAAGAAACAGGTGTTTTTATATAAAAGGTGTCAAGTTTGTAATATGTAGGTCATGTGTATAAGTGACATATCATGAGAACTATCAAGGACCGGCCACTTATTCTGCAGGGAAATAAAAAATATTTCAATTGTTATGAAAATTAATAAATTTTAATAAAAAATGTATACTTCGAACGGATTTAAATAGAAAAACATTTGCAATGCGCTTGAAAAGCACTTTTTCGAATTCATACTACCTTCTACACAAAATATAAAGTGCTTTGCCGAGACTTTTTCTTTGGAACGGTTGGCAGTTTCTGCCTGGGTAGTTACTTATTTTCGTTATAAATCCCAAAGTTAATTACTTGGTAATGGAAGTTTTTGCTGGGTTGTGCTGATGTTTATAACTACCTGAAATATTGGTCCTAGACCCACTTTCAAGTATACCGATCGACTCAGAATCACGTTTTGAGTCGATTTGGCGGTGTCCGTCCGTCCGTCTGTCCACCTACCAGTCCATTTAAACGTTGTGCTCACGATACAGGTCGCCATTTTTGACCGATTTGTATGAAATTTGAAACTTAAGCTTATTTTGACCCAAGGACTATTGAAATTGGAAAAAGTCGGTCCATGTTTTGACCAAGCCCCATAAATTTGGGTCAAATGACCCTAACTACCGTATTTTAATTTTGAAATTTGACAGGTAAACGTGATTTGTGTTCACAAATCACCATTCCAAATTTAAAGAGAATCGGACGAGTTCTTCTTGTAGCTCCCATTCAAACCACCTACCTGATATTCACATAAATATCTAAAATTTCATGAAAAAAGAAAATATTTGATTAACATTTGTTTTGTTTGTTTTTAACGCATACTTTAATGACTCAATCAAATCTGATTATAGTCGGACCATTTTTATACTTAGGGCCCTTATGAAAATTTCGCCCGATATTACTAAAAGCGGTTTATTGGCAACTAATTTCACTCAAATTTGGTTTGTGAGTGTTTTCTACACCTATTAAAGATTTGACAAAAGTTAGGACCAATCGGTGCATGTTTGGATTTGGTACCCATTTTCATGGAAACACTGGTGTAGAGTATTATATGGTCGGTCTTGACCGACTAAAATTTTTTTACTTGTTTTTCTCTGCATGAAGTGAATGATTTATGAGATTTGACTCAATTTCTTCATATTTTTTGTTTGCTTAGTCAAATCATTTAATCACTCGCTAATTTGTAATACTCTGCCCATAGCAGAGAACGAAGCCGACTTAAAACTGTCGGCGGCGGCTAAGCAAAAAAGTAGTCGGCGGCGGCTAAAAGTCGACTAAAGCCGACATTTTTTCGGCGGCGGCGGCTAAACAAAAAAGCTGTCGGCGGCGGCTTAAAGTCGACTGCAGCTGATAAAAATTGCAAAAAAAAACATGTTCAATATATTCAGAGCTTCGAAGGATTTCATTCCTTAATTCGATTTGGCATTCTGAGTGAAAATTTAGTGATTGCATTCCAAAATCAGATTTTAACGAATTGAATGAATTCACTTTAGACTCATTCGATTTATAAATATCGAATGCATACGTTTTTTTTTTATTCGACTTTCAAAAATCGAATGCATTCGATTTTTTTCATTCGACTTTTAAAAATTTAATGCATTTACTTGCGAATGAAATCGTTTTCTTTTCATTCAATTTGAAAAATCGAATGGCCTATTCTTTCATTGCATAAAAAACTTAAAAAAACTAACCAAGATAGAGCAAAACGGAGCCAATTTTTTGTCCATAGTATCGCTAACACTCTTCTCACATTTTTTTTTTGTCGTACAGGCAGTTAAAATGATATTTTTGAAATTTTCGGGAACACCAATTTTTTTGGATTTAAAATTAAAGCCCATTAGGGTTATCGTATGTAAAGAGAGTATTTGGCACCGTTTTGGTCTATATATTTAAAAAATCGATTGCATTCGCAGTGGAATGATAAAAAATCGAATGCATTTGATTTTTCTAAATCGAATGAACAAGAAATCGAATGCATTCATTTTTGTTCATTCAATCGAATGAATTTTAAGGACTGCAGTCAATCTTGATTTATGAAATCGAATGCATTCACTGACCATGAAAATTGAATAGATTTTTTTGAGAATTCATTCGAAAAGGATTTTATTCTTCGAAGCTCTGAATATATTCGATACATCCAAAAAATACTTTCCCTTTAAATACATACTCTACTTTTAAAGTTTTAGGTAGATTTTCCTTAAATCTAACAAAACTTTGCAAAATGTTACTCGCTTAGATTTATATAAGATTAATTTTTTAACCAAAATAATAAATTAAATAAAAAAAATCGAAAAAAGTTCATAATTGTCAGCTAAGCCGACCGAGTCGGCTAAAAATTTGCGCCGACGGTAGCCGCATAAAGTCGGCGGCGGCTCAATTACTTAAAAAAAGTCGGCGGCGGCTATGCGCCGACTGCGAGCCGATCGGCTTCGTTCTCTGGCCCATAGTGCCATTTTCATCCATTAAAATCAATTTGTTAATTTCTTACCAGTGTCTAATTTAACCATTTCAATTTTGAACTTTGACGTTTGAAATTCTTTTAAAGAGACCTCTTAATTTGGCTTAAAACGTAAATACGTTCAATTACATTTTACTTTTTTTTTGTTAAAGCCATTTAAAATACCAAAAAACAAGACGAAAATAAAAACTAAAACTCTTTATGTTATTTCCTTTATTTCAAAGTGACTTTGATATGCCATCCAGTCTTATTTCCGTAATTTACCCTCAACAACTAAACTTGAGCTTATTTAAAGGTGAATTTGCAGAAAACTTAGCAAAAATGGCAATATATGTGACGGTATGGTCGGTATAGTTGCGATTACTTTTGCTTAACATTTCAACCATATGTAATTAGCACCTATTGCAATTTTTGTATCAAAGTAGGAAAAAAAGCTTCTTTTTTTTGTAGAGCTAACTTTGCTGTTGGAATAGCAACCGCTTGGCAGTTTAATGTAAAGGTAACAATCAAACAACAACCAGCCAACCAGCCAAGTCAAGTCAGGCAGACTAAACAGCCCAGACTTGGCCAAGTAAAAAAAATCATATGAATGACGACGAAGACCAACCAAACAGTCAGTTAGTCAGTCTGTGTTTTAAGTAAATGCGTGGTGTTAAACGGCAGATCTATCTATGTTAAAGGTATGTGATGTAAGTATGTATGGAATAAGCCATTTTGGCATTCGTTTCGCCTTGATGAAGTCTGTAATTGCCTGTTAGTCAGTTTGACATGAAAGGTGTACAGTTTAAAGCTTTGACATCTATAATCAGTGGTCACAAAATGTTTAAAAAAAACAGAAAACGAAACCTAAAATGCAACAGAACTGCAGAATGAAGAAAATGAATAAAAAAAAAACAGCTACATCATTCCTTTTGTACAATATCTTGTTAAAACAATCTTAATCAGGTTTTATTATGCATGTAATACAAAACTCTGGAGCAAAATTCTTTATAGTGTAAGGTAATGTATCATATATTTATTATCATTATTTTTTTATTTCTTCCTTTTACATATTTTTCCCACCATCAATCATTATTAAACGCCCTCATACCATTTAATACTTTACAATAAGGTAATCTTTGATTAACCTACAGTGTTTAAACTTCTTAACATTTAAAAAACCTTTTAATTTTAATAGGCCATAAGTCAGAAAATTATGTTTTCTTAAATTCTTTTAGGTTTTAAAAAAATTTGCATATTTAAAGGAATGTGATAATTTTTTATCACATTTACAATAGCTGTGATTTTTAATCATTTGGATAAGGATTTACCATAAAAAATACGGAAATATTGAATCTGAAACACGTTAAGGTTTTAAACATCTACGACTCTTCCTGTTCTTACATAAATATTATGTTTTAGTTTTGCAATATTTTTAAAGCATACCTTAAGGTGCGAAAAACACCTAAGGCCATCAGAATCATATAGCGACATCTTTTGACTTTTTTTTTAAAAATTTACCCATTATCAAAGAAACATTATCAGATTTTCCCAAATTTTTCCTATATAAAAACTCTTTGACTTTTCCTATAAAAAGAATTGTCAAATTTTCCATTAAGAAATTGTCAAATCTTTCCTATAAAAAAATTCGAAATTTTTCCCATAGATAAATACCCAAATTTTTTCTATTGAAAAATACAACAATTTTTCCTTTAGTAGAATTTCCAAATTTTTCGTCTCGAAAAATTCCCAAAGAAAATTTTTAATATCCTGAGACCTTTATCATATAGAAAATTTTTAATATTCCGAGCAATGTTTTTCTTAAGACAAATTTTAAGATTCTAAGACACTTTTCATAGAAGAATTTCTATAAAAAATTTCTCACATAGGAAAATTTTCAGATTTTTTCCATACAAAAATGCTAAAGTTTTTCCTTTAAAAAGTTTCGCAAATTATTCTTATAAAAAAAATTCTCAATTTTTTCCTGAAAGAAAATTTTTAAATTTTTATAGAAAAAGTTTTGGTATTCTGAAAAATTTTTCGTTTACAAAAAATTTAAGATTCTTAGACGTTTTTATTGAAAAAAGATGTTAGATTATTTCCTTTTTTTAACATGATAATGTTTTTAGGCTGGTGTCTAATTTTAACAAAGTAGCAGGACGCCACCTCAGTTTGACTATACAGGGTGATTCAGTCACGAACCGCCGAATTTTACCAGCATATTCCTTGGCTCATTTCATGAAAATATGTCCATTACGACCATCCCCGAAAATGCAAGTGTGCGAAATGGCGGCGCACAGAGGGGTGAAATGCATCCAAAGTGGCGATTAATTCAATAGATGAACATTAACTTTCACAACCGTGTTTGGTACCAGGTTAAAGTAGATAAAATTCAACATCAATAATGGCAAAAAATAAAGTTCTAAGTTGTATACTTTATTTGCAGTGTGTGTTTAAAGTTCAATTATTTTTATTATTTTTGCGCGAGTTATGATAACCTTTTGTTATCATTAACATTTTCTTCCTACTCTATTTTACCATTTCCTACTTATTATATTTTATTATTGTTTTATCCCATTTCTTATAATTTATTTAACTCTTACTCCATACTTTTAATCTTATTTCTCTTTCCGATATTTCAATAATCTTAGTCTTAAGCATTTTAAGAAACACCAAATTATAATAGTTTGTAAGAATTAGCTTTTAGTCAATAATATCATTTTGAATAAATAAGGTCAAAATCGGACTATATTTTAAAAATTAAATTACCGTGTTTTTATTGTAATTAATAAATTAATAATAGTACTTAATAAATTAAAAGTACGTAATTCGCGCATTGATTTAAAGTGAAAATTTTGATATTTCAAGTAATTATATTTTGTATAAAGACTTCTGAAATTGAAAGCTTCATAATGGATCAGTCTACTTTAGGTATTTAGGAGTGCGTGAGTGATTTTGATGAAGATACACCATACATAATTTCATCAACTAGACCTTAAATTATTCTGTTCTGATCCTTTAAAAATTTTCGTCTGTAAATTTTTGAGATAAATGTTCACATTAACTGAATTAAGTGAAAAATAAAAACTGGATTAAAATTGAATTAATACTAATAAGAATACATATTTTATTTTAAGTAGATTTATTCTAGCTCGAGGTCATTATTTCATTTACCAACTAAAACTATGATATTCTCATATTTTTTTTTTTTTTGCTAAATAATCTTGACAATGGGATCTGACAAATCCCGAAACACGTGTCGATTAAGTCTTGAACAAAAAAATAAATTTAAAAACGGAAAAATTAATTTCTTGAAAATTATTCTATGAGAATATCATAGTTTTAATTAGTAAAGGAAATAATGACCTCGAGCTAGAATAAACCCACTCAAAACATAATATTTTAAAGGTCGAATAAAACAATTTTTATTTTTTAATAAAAATTAATCAGAATTTGAATACACATTTTATTTATTTTATATTTATTTACTTATTCTTTTGATGTCAAAGTTACAGCGAAAATTGTGAATTAGGCTTTTTCCGAAAAACAGAAAAAAAAGTTTAACAGGTAAAAATATTTTTTCCAATTTTTCTTCTGAAATGCTGCGTTTTATTAAATTATGATTATCCATTAATAAAAAATTTTTAATCTTCTGTTTCGGGACTTTTTGAAATAAATTTGTACATTAATGAGATTTAGTGAAAAACAAAAATCGAATTTTAAATTAAAATTATACTAATAAAAACACATACGATATATTAACTTTTTTAGGTTTTTAATAGCACATTAAGTTCGCTATAATGTGCCGTTTTATTTATAAATGTAAAGCTTTTTGTTCCAAAGTTACAGCAAAAATTGTGAAATAAGATATTATATCCGAAAAACAATAAAGCGCCTAACAGGTTAAAAAAATTTTTTTTCCAATGTTTTTTTTTCGAAAATGCTGTGTTTTTATGTGTTTAAGATTACTCATCAATAAAAAATTATAATATTTTAAAATTAAGTCTTCTATGTATTAATCGCCATTTTAGGTATCATCCACCCCACTGTGCGGCGGTTTGAAAATTTTCTGATTTGTGGTTGGAGGGTAAAATTGATAACTTCTGAACCTGGAGCCCGATTTTTTTGTTTTTGGGCTTGTTGGAAAGTTCATTAGGAGACCTTTCAGAATAAATAACGAAAAAGTTAAAATATAATGAAATCGTCGAGATACAGAGCTTTTAAGAATAAAATTTGAAAAAGAAGACATAAGAATTTGCACATAAGGTCAATTTGCTCAGCCAGATGGCAGGTAACTTCTGTTTTTTATTCTCTTAAAAGATAGCCCTATGTCTTACCTTTCCAAAATGCCCTAAAAGAAGCCCAGAGGTCTTACCGTTCCAAAGTTATGATCATTTGCCTTCCAAAAATTTTAATAAAATAAAATTTTAAACTTGTTAATTTACAAAAACAAATGAATGTGTGCTGTTATTTCGCCTCCAAACCCAAAAAAAAATTGTTTGCATTTCAGTCAAATGGTCATAACTTTAGAACAGAAAGACCTCTGGGCTTCATTTAGTGCATTTTGGAAAGGTAAGACATATGGCTATCTTTTAAGAGAGAAAAAAAATATAAGTTACCTGCCATCTGGCTGAATAAATTGAGGTTATGTGCAAATTTGTATGTCTTTTTTTCAAATTTTATTTTTAAAAGCTCTGTATCTCGACGATTTCACTTTATTTTAACTTTTTCGTTATTGATTCTGAAAGGCCTCCTAATGAACTTTCCAACAAGCCCAAAAACAAAAAAAATCGAACCCCAGGTTCAGAAGTTATCAATTTTACCCTTCTACCCTCCAACCACCAATCCGAAAATTTTCAAACCGCTCCCATTTCGCACACTTGCATTTTAGGGGGATGGTCGTAATGGATATATTTTCATGAAATGAGCCAAGGAATACGCTGGTAAAATTCGGCGGGTCGTGACCGAATCACCCTGTATAAGCTCACATTAACGAAAAAGAAAACAAGAATTACTATTTTCATTTTCTTAAAACCAAAAATTTTAATAACTTGGGTTTGTAACTTAAATAATTATTCACCTCGTGGTGAATACAACAGTTTTTCACCAGCTGGTGAATAAAAAGTAACATAATTATTTGGTGACATGACATAATCCCTACGGACATAATTCCCATTTCCGTTATGGGGATTATGACCAAATTCATTTCGGTCATAATCAACATAATGGTAGTGGGGACTATGACCGAAAATAATTTGGACATAATCCCAATAAAAAACGGACATAATTCCCAGATTTTTGGGGATAATGACACACATAACAAATGGCCATAATCCCCATTACAGGGATTATGTCCACTATACTAGTTGGTCATAATCCCAAAAATTGTATTTTGTTTTGCCTTAAAAGTTTTTCTGCGTAGCCGGCCTTCTGCCGCGCTAAGGGATTACAAACTCCATGCATTAAACCCACCCTCTTCGCAAAAAACAAGGATTATGACCGAAATTTCTTTAGACTTAGTCCCCATAATATGAATGGGGGTTACGAACGAATGATTTTCGGTCGTAATCCCAACAGGGAACGGATATAATCCCTATTGGGATTATGACCGTTTTAGAAACGGTCATAGTCCCCACAACTATTATGGGAGTTATGTCCGTGATGAATTCGGTCATAATCCCCATTTACGTTATGGGGGTAATGTCCGTGGGGATTATGCCCTGTCACCTAATTATTTTTCAACAAAAAACTATTTTTTTTTTCATCAAATTTTTTTTCATCAATTTTGTTTTTTATTCAAATTTTTTTTTTTTTTTTTCATAAATTTTTTTTTTCATAAATTTTTTTTTTATAAATTTTTTTTCATAAATTTTTTTTCATAAATTTTATTTTTTTCATCAAAATTTGTTTATCATAAATTTTTTTCTACCATCCTATGGGGGTATACTCACTTTGTCATTCCGTTTGTAACGCATCGAAATATCGGTCGGGGACTCCATAAATTATATATATTATTGATCCATGATCGATTCTAAGACATTCTGTGAATGTCCGTCTGTCCGTCCGTCTGTCTGTAAATGGCACGATGAAGCCCAAAATAAAAGAGCTATCCTCCTGAAATTTGTCACAAATATGTCTTATGGTCCTAGGCAGGTTCGGAAATGGGCAAAATCGGACTAAAAATTCCCCCTTGCAGAACTGAACCAACCTTTGAAAAATACACTTTTTTACATGTTTTTTTGTATTTTTGTTTAATAAATGAAACATTTGGTATATTTATAGCGATAGAAAGGTGCTCGTCCTCCCCTGACCCCATCACCCCCTCCCCCCAAAAAAAACGCCACAGACAAATTTTTTTTTATATTTTTTTACATTTTAGAGGGTATAAAAGATTCGGCACAGCCGAATTTAACACTCTCACTTGGTTTCTATCATATTTTTTTTCATCAATTTTTTTCTCACCAAACAATTTTTTTTTTTCATATTTTTTTTCATTAATTTTTTTACATCAAAAATTTTTCTTTTCATCAAAAAAATTCATCAAAAACTTTTTTTCATTAAAATTTTTTTTCACCAAAAATTTTGGGTTCATTAATTTTTTTTTTAAATAAATTTGTTTTTCTTGAAAAAAAAAACATTGTTTTTACCAAAACAAAATCTAAGCTTTTCACATAAAAATTTTCCATTTGTTTATCAAATGTTCATAAAACAAGTGAGAGTGTTATATTCTTTGGTGCCGAATCTTTTACACTCTCCTAAGTGTAAAAACACGTTTTTGCACTTACACTCACTTACGAAATGTACAGCTCTTTTGGTTTTTTAATGGGGTCCTCGACTGATATTTCAATTCGTTTTGCATGGAATAGCAAAGTAATATAACATTATTTTTTCTAAAAAAACTTTTCTTTGACAAGTACACCCAAATCTTCCGCAAAACATTATCATGATTTAATGTTTTGGGCAAGAGTACAAAATTTGCAGGCATTTTTTAAATTTACATTAAGGATTTGTCATTTAAATTCTTTTTAAGAATATTAAAACCCAATACTTGCAGTGTTGGGTAATTTTCAAGAAAAATATTTACCAAATAAGTTATACTTTGAGGACAATATATTATAAATTTTTTCTGATTTCCTCTACTTCGAGGCTTTGATGTATTTTGTTTTACATCAGTTCATCAATTAATTTTTAATTTATTTGTTTATTTATTTTGCAATTTTTTTTTTTTTGCAAATTTTCGATTTGTTATTTCACATCCTCTACCTTTAAATCAAAATATTATTGTTTAGCTTTTCAAAAAAAAAATCTTATTTCATTTGTTTTCCATCTTTTTCCAGGTTTTAAACAATAATATTTTGTTTGCAACTGGCGGAAAAACTAAAAATAACAAACAATATGCTAATAATATTTACCTTAACCTCTGCAACCACAAAATGCAGAGAGTATGTTAGCCATTCCATACTCTAAATATTCAAATATTCGTTCGTAGTCATCTCAATTTCCTATAAACAACTCGACAAAATAACCAACCCAACAACATGATGTGAATTTGTACATCCTTTTTTGGCAAATATGGTTTTGTAGCTTGTCAAGTAGGTATGTATGTATGTGTGTGGATTAGAGTGACCAGAAACAAATTATTATTCTTTTTTTTTTTGAAGGTCCAAAAATTGGGACTTGGTACTCATTACCTAGTTGTTGCTGGGTAGAGAAAGATTTTAGAATCTCAGATTTTTTTATAGGAAAAAAGCTTCAGAGTCTGAGACTTTTTCTATAAGAAAAATGTCTCAGAATCTGAGACTTTTTCTATAAGAAAAATGTCTCAGAATCTGAGACTTTTTCTATAAGAAAAATGTCTCAGAATCTGAGACTTTTTCTATAAGAAAAATGTCTCAGAATCTGAGACTTTTTCTATAAGAAAAATGTCTCAGAATCTGAGACTTTTTCTATAAGAAAAATGTCTCAGAATCTGAGACTTTTTCTATAAGAAAAATGTCTCAGAATCTGAGACTTTTTCTATAAGAAAAATGTCTCAGAATCAGAGACTTTTTCTATAAGAAAAATGTCTCAGAATCTGAGACTTTTTCTATAAGAAAAATGTCTCAGGATCTGAGACTTTTTCTATAAGAAAAATGTCTCAGAATCTGAGACTTTTTCTATAAGAAAAATGTCTCAGAATCTGAGACTTTTTCTATAAGAAAAATGTCTCAGAATCTGAGACTTTTTCTATAAGAAAAATGTCTCAGAATCTGAGACTTTTTCTATAAGAAAAATGTCTCAGAATCTGAGACTTCTTCTATAAGAAAAATGTCTCAAAATCTGAGACTTTTTCTATAAGAAAAATGTCTCAGAATCTGAGACCTTTTTCTATAAGAAAAATGTCTCAGAATCTGAGACTTTTTCTATAAGAAAAATGTCTCAGAATCTGAGACTTTTTCTATAAGAAAAATGTCTCAGAATCTGAGACTTTTTCTATAAGAAAAATGTCTCAGAATCTGAGACTTTTTCTATAAGAAAAATGTCTCAGAATCTGAGACTTTTTCTATAAGAAAAATGTCTCAGAATCTGAGACTTTTTCTATAAGAAAAATGTCTCAGAATCTGAGACTTTTTCTATAAGAAAAATGTCTCAGAATCTGAGACTTTTTCTATAAGAAAAATGTCTCAGAATCTGAGACTTTTTCTATAAGAAAAATGTCTCAGAATCTGAGACTTTTTCTATAAGAAAAATGTCTCAGAATCTGAGACTTTTTCTATGAGAAAAATGTCTCAGAATCTGAGACATTTTCTATGAGAAAAATGTCTCAGAATCTGAGACTTTTTCTATAAGAAAAATGTCTCAGAATCTGAGACTTTTTCTATAAGAAAAATGTCTCAGAATCTGAGACTTTTTTTATAAGAAAAATGTCTCAGAATCTGAGACTTTTTCTATAAGAAAAATGTCTCAGAATCTGAGATTTTTTCTATAAGAAAAATGTCTCAGAATCTGAGATTTTTTCTATAAGAAAAATGTCTCAGAATCTGAGACTTTTTCTATAAGAAAAATGTCTCAGAATCTGAGACTTTTTCTATAAGAAAAATGTCTCAGAATCTGAGACTTTTTCTATAAGAAAAATGTCTCAGAATCTGAGACTTTTTCTATAAGAAAAATGTCTCAGAATCTGAGACTTTTTCTATAAGAAAAATGTCTCAGAATCTGAGACTTTTTCTATAAGAAAAATGTCTCAGAATCTGAGACTTTTTCTATAAGAAAAATGTCTCAGAATCTGAGACTTTTTCTATATGAAAAATGTCTCAGAATCTGAGACTTTTTCTATAAGAAAAATGTCTCAGAATCTGAGACTTTTTCTATAAGAAAAATGTCTCAGAATCTGAGACTTTTTCTATAAGAAAAATGTCTCAGAATCTGAGACTTTTTCTATAAGAAAAATGTCTCAGAATCTGAGACTTTTTCTATAAGAAAAATGTCTCAGAATCTGAGACTTTTTCTATAAGAAAAATGTCTCAGAATCTGAGACTTTTTCTATAAGAAAAATGTCTCAGAATCTGAGACTTTTTCTATAAGAAAAATGTCTCAGAATCTGAGACTTTTTCTATAAGAAAAATGTCTCAGAATCTGAGACTTTTTCTATAAGAAAAATGTCTCAGAATCTGAGACTTTTTCTATAAGAAAAATGTCTCAGAATCTGAGACTTTTTCTATAAGAAAAATGTCTCAGAATCTGAGACTTTTTCTATAAGAAAAATGTCTCAGAATCTGAGACTTTTTCTATAAGAAAAATGTCTCAGAATCTGAGACTTTTTCTATAAGAAAAATGTCTCAGAATCTGAGACTTTTTCTATAAGAAAAATGTCTCAGAATCTGAGACTTTTTCTATAAGAAAAATGTCTCAGAATCTGAGACTTTTTCTATAAGAAAAATGTCTCAGAATCTGAGACTTTTTCTATAAGAAAAATGTCTCAGAATCTGAGACTTTTTCTATAAGAAAAATGTCTCAGAATCTGAGACTTTTTCTATAAGAAAAATGTCTCAGAATCTGAGACTTTTTCTATAAGAAAAATGTCTCAGAATCTGAGACTTTTTCTATAAGAAAAATGTCTCAGAATCTGAGACTTTTTCTATAAGAAAAATGTCTCAGAATCTGAGACTTTTTCTATAAGAAAAATGTCTCAGAATCTGAGACTTTTTCCATAAGAAAAATGTCTCAGAATCTGAGACTTTTTCTATAAGAAAAATGTCTCAGAATCTGAGACTTTTTCTATAAGAAAAATAACTCAGAATCTGAGACTTTTTCTATAAGAAAAATGTCTCAGTATCTGAGACTTTTTCTATAAGAAAAATGTCTCAGAATCTGAGACTTTTTCTATAAGAAAAATGTCTCAGAATCTGAGACTTTTTCTATAAGAAAAATGTCTCAGAATCTGAGACTTTTTCTATAAGAAAAATGTCTCAGAATCTGAGACTTTTTCTATAAGAAAAATGTCTCAGAATCTGAGACTTTTTCTATAAGAAAAATGTCTCAGAATCTGAGACTTTTTCAATAAGAAAAATGTCTCAGAATCTGAGACTTTTTTATAAGAAAAATGTCTCAGAATCTGAGACTTTTTCAATAAGAAAAATGTCTCAGAATCTGAGACTTTTTCTATAAGAAAAATGTCTCAGAATCTGAGACTTTTTCTAAAAGAAAAATTTCTCAGAATCTGAGACTTTTTCTTTAAGAAAAATTTCTCAGAATCTGAGACTTTTTCTATACGAAACAAATCTATCAATCTGAGACATTTGCTATAGGAAAAATATCCCAAAAAAAATGTTTTTTCCAAAAAAAGTGTCGCTTGTTTCTAGGCACTCTACTGTGGATACATGGAATTGGGAGTTATGGTATTGTATAGTAATTAGCATTTAACTTTTTGATGCTTCATAAAGTCTTTCCAAAAACAAAATAGACACATTAAGAGTACCAATATGACCAAAAAGATACTAGTTTTTGTGGTTAGGAGTAAATTTTATTTAATATTTAAATATTGTGTGTATGTATAGTGAATTTATATATAAATTGAAGTGATTAAAATTATCACTAAAGTTTAACACTTTAAGGGATTTGTGGTAAATGTTTTGTAAATGTTAGAAATATTTTACTGTTGGAGAAGATTTGTTATCAAATTAAAATTGTTTAAGAATAGGAATTGCTATCACTTAAGAATTTCCGGTTAAAAAGTTATTGCATACTTTTAGGAGTTAATTTTAATTGAAAATGCAGCATACATTTAGGCAGCTGTTATTTTAGTAGAATTAATGATTTTTGTTTATAATTGTGCCAAAAGCAATCGTTTTTTAGAACAAGTAGTCTTTTTAAAAAAATTTTGATGTGATTACCATAGAATATATTCTAGAATATATTGCTAGAAATATATTCGAAAAAATTTTTTCCTAGGAAAATCGTAATAATTTTTATATCTCACCTTTCCCTTTTCCCCTCAATGGGTTTACTATGTTGCATCACAAATATGTTAAATTGTTTTATTATATTTATTGTAATTTAATTCTACCACACTTATACAAGTGTGGAAATTCTCATGATAAGAACAGAAAACTTTATATATTATACATTATTTGATTACGAGTATGATACATTTTTGTTGTTATATCAGATCATATGACTGCAATGGAAGATTTATCCATGTTGGTGTTTGTTATAACTTAAATGTTAATTATATTTTTAGTATAAACAAATGTTCATTTTGATATTAATTTGTTGCATAAATTTACATTAATAATACTTCAACTGGTTTTAAACATATTTTACATAATATTATTTTCCTTTTGGTCTAAAGAGCATAATTTCATAACAAATAAATGAAACTTTAGCAAACAACATTAAGAAATAATGCATTAATTATAATATTAAGGAATATTATAAAACTAATTAAAATGTTAGAGTAGAGAATTTGGAATTTAATTATTAATTTAACTAAAGTTAGGAGAGGGGGTGTAAAGAGAGTTTTCGTGAGGAGGGTATTTGAGTTTTCAATCGGAATACCTTACAAACGATGGACACTAGAATGACATTTTTTCTTAAACTTTTGATTTTCCCAAGTGTTCAGGCATATTTTTATTTTACAAGACCTAAAACTCAATGTTTTGAAGTTGTAAAAATTTAAGAAATTAAAAAAAAATGTTTGTCATATCAAATATCAAAAATATATAACCGGTCAACCGGTTTTCGAGCGATCACTACTTGAAATTTGAAAAAAAAAATCGGTTTTATTACATATTCAAGAAATTTAAAAAAAAAATCTCTAAATTCCTTTTCATTAACCCTTTCACAGTCTCGTTCATCCGGGATTCTGAGCGTTTCAGCTTGGATCCCAGTGAGGCCACCTGAGCACTACTATTTTCTTCACCTTTCTCTCTTCTATCCCTAATCTTTTCTTTCTCTCTTTTTCTTATCTCTTCCATAGGTAACACAACGGGACCACGTTTATTGAAGGACCCAAGTGAGCTGTCCAAAAGGCGGCTGCCTACTTACCTAACCTAACCTAACCCTTTCACAGAGCTTAAGAAAAACTTTCGTGTAAAATCAATTTGAGCCAAATCAGATCATTTCAATAAGTGGCCGCTTTTGATCAAAGTTTTGGTTACTAAGAAAATTTTCATCAAAAACTCTAAATTTTGAGCCATTAGTTAAAATGTTGTGATTTGGCTCAAATTTAGTTTTAATGAAAGCTTATTTGAAGTAGTCAGTGAAAT
This sequence comes from Pegoplata infirma, assembly GCA_963921195.1. Taxonomy (NCBI): domain Eukaryota; kingdom Metazoa; phylum Arthropoda; class Insecta; order Diptera; family Anthomyiidae; genus Pegoplata; species Pegoplata infirma. Next base: position 222,967,433 of record OY992538.1, read on the forward strand.
AAAATTTTGGGAACATTTTTAAAAAATTTCTTGAATGTAGAAATAACAGCCTCGATTTTCGATTAGTTTTTTGATATTCGTATTCGTTTTTTGATATATATTTCAGATATTTTTATACCCTCCACTCTAGTGATAGAGGGTATATATAAGTTTGTCATTCCGTTTATAACACCTCGAAATATTGGTCTAAGACCCCATAAAGTATATATATTCATGATCCTCGATCGACTTTAAGGCGATCTAGCGATGTCCGTCTGTCCTACTGTCTGTTAAAAACATCTAACTTTTGAAAGACTTAACGGAGGCTCCTGAAGTTTGGCATATATGTTGGGCATTTACCTGGTCAGGTTGGTATTGCAATCCAGCGAAATCGGTCGAGTGCACTGTGGGCCAGGATTTCCATTTTTTGGCCAATAAGGTCTGTAAGGCAACACGTATTTAAAAATATTTTATCGGAATGTCGACATCTTGAATTTTGTCCATCTTTAATATCTTTTTATTATACCTTAAAGTTTTTTTTTTGCATGAGGTTAAAGTCAAAGTTTGTGATTTTTTTATATTTTTTATTTATGAAACAAATAATTTTTTTTTTGTACTTCAACACAATATTGTTTCAAATTTTCGGTGAAGTTCTCCTAAAGACATACATGTTTGTTGAACACATGATAAAAACTGCCAAAAAGTAAGCTATAAGCATATTTTTTTTTAAATAAATAATGGAAATTCATACTTTTGTTGAAATCCGCCTTTTTTCAACACCAAAGTCCAAAAAAGTCCAAACGATATTGACAAACCTCGAACTACGATCTGTCTCTGACAATGTATTCTATTCACATTTTTGCGACCCTGTGCGACCGTTCATAAACTTTTGATCTAGAGGCAATAAACCAAAATATGACGTTTAGAAATGCACTAAAATAGAACTTCAAAATTTTTTGATATTTTTGTTTCTATTGATTTCTAATAAAAAATGTCTCACTTTGACAACATTGGCGTGATAACTGGTGATGGGCACGTGAGTGAATTTTGACTCACGTTGACTCACGCTCACGCAAAAAAACATAATTTGCTCAATCGTTTTTTTTCTCACACGTACTCACTATTTACGTGAGTAAACAAAACACCACTCACGTGTGACTCACGCTCACTCGTAACTCACGCTAAACCTTTAAAACACGAATAAAATTGTAAAAACTGAATCAATACAATTAAATAGTTTTGAATCATTCAAAAAAATTGCACTCACTACGAATCACTCACGCAAAAAAATGGTCTCACTCACTAACAAATAATTTTAATCACGCTCACTTTCGATCACGAGTAATTCACGTGACCAGCGTCCATCTGTAGTGCTAAAAATTAAAGCTGGTAACGCATTTAAGCGGGCATATTCTGGCAATAGCATTTTTAATATTTTTTACGAAATTGTAAGCTTGTAGCATTAATTTTACATTTAGGGTGGCAAATGCTTATTGGAAATAAAAAGTTCTCTCTTAAATGAGCCACTGAATATATGAACTTTTTGACGCATATAAAAGAGAAATATTTTATTAAAATCTTCTGATAAAAGCAAAAAGAGGGATTTATAAAAACTTAAAAATTTAAACATTGTAGATTTTTTTAAAAAGCTATGTCCTAAATTTTGGATCCGCCATTTTGATTTAAAAAAATCTGAGTTCGTATTCGTGTTGTGCAATCATTTCCTAGTGATATTTTGAAACATTAATCAATAATTTAAATATCTTGTCCGGCATATTGGATCCGCTATTTTGAATATTTGATTCTAAAATCAGATTTGGTATTTCAAAAACCATCAAAATCAGACAACATAGAAAAAAAACTTAATATTTTATTTGACGCCATATTGGATCCGCCATTTTGAATTTAAAAAATCGGAGCTCATATTCGTAATTACTGACCCTAAATACATCAAAAATTATTAATTTAAGTACAATTAGCTAAGAATTACAAAAGCATATTCGCCATATTGGATCCGCCATTTTGAATTTCAAATCTTTAATTCCAAAATCAGTTTTAACATCCGAAAAACCATTAAAATCGAAGTTTTTGGCCAAAAGAGACAACATATAAAAAATCTTAAATTTAAATTTGTCGCCATATTGGATCCGACATTTTGAATTTTAAAAGTCTGAGCTCATATTCGTTATTATCGACCCCAAATACATCGATAATGATTATATTAAACACAATAAACAAAGAATTTAAAAATCATAACCGCCATTTTGGATCCGCCATTTTGAATTTTGAAAATTTTTTTCCAGAATCGTGATCAGCGATCCTTTACCACCCATACGCAATACTTTTTTGACATATAGGTTAAGCGGTCTATTTATGGCCAAAATTCAGGGATGCTGGCCCACAGTCGAGTGGTTCAAAAGTTATGAGCAAAAGGCAAGGGTTGTTCATGAATTTACGAGCCACAACAAACGCTAACTTTCGAAAGGCAGTTCTGAGGACGCTGGAGCCTAGCATATATATTTGTGATAAATTTCAGCCAGATCGGTCCAGTAATTCAAAAGTTACTAGCAAAACCGTGAATTTCAGATTAGCTTCACCATAAATTCATGAGTTGAAAACCCGTTAAACTTGTTTTAAAAACATTGATAACACTGTGACACAATTGAAGGGTCATTTCGTAGGGCCTCAGCCAAACCAAAACAGTTTGAAAATACTTGTGTGTAGTAGCAAAATCCCCAATGGGTTTTGCTCTGTAACGTCTCAAATTTTTTTTATAGCCCACTGAATTTTTCATTTTTTTTTAAAGGCGTTTGAAAAAAGTCGAAAAAAATAATGTAACTGTTCTTTTAAGCTTAAAATAGTGTTCGGATGTCTTCAATAGAATTTGATGGGGAACTTTTTTCTAGAGTACGCTAATCCTTTATCTCCCGTTTTAATGGGTCATTTATGTACTTTTTTTAAGAAATGGCTCAAAAGTATACTAAGACTTGCGTTTAAAGGGTTAAAATGTTCTACGAATATGTTCAGCATCAAATTTCACTAGGGGTTACTGAAAGCAGAAAGTTCGACTGGTATAAGGAAAATGCAGAAAAAAGATAAATTGTAAAGTGTCATTAATTTTTTTATATTTTGCCAGAAACCGTATACAATTGTAACTAACAAATATAGGAAAAAATATAAAAAGTTAATCATAATTTACAATTAACCTTTTTCATGTTTTTATTTTATACCGGTCGAACTATCTGCCTTCGGAAACCCCAAGTGAAATCTGATGCTGAACATATTCGTAGAACATTTTAACCCTTTAAACGCAAGTCTTAGTATACTTTTGAGCCATTTCTTAAAAAAAGTACATAAATGACCCATTAAAACGGGAGATAAAGGATTAGCGTACTCTAGAAAAAAGTTCCCCATAAAATTCTATTGAAGACATCCAAACACTATTTCAAGCTCAAAAGAACATTAACATCATTTTTTTGACTTTTTTCCAACGCCTTTAAAAAAAAACTGAAAAATTCAGTGGGCTATAAAAAAAATTTGAGACGTTACAGTGCTAAAACCTTTGGGGTATTTACTAATACATATAAGTACTTTCAAACGATCTTGGTTTGGTTGAGGCCCTAATTGGGCTGTTGCACTGTGTAATTCACAAAAATATTTTACAACGTATTTTTGTCACTCAAGAATATTTTTACACTTAAAAAACAAAATACACTCGAAAAAAAATTTTACACTCAAAAAAATTTTAAACTCAAAAAAAAATTTTGTAATTTTTTTTTTTTTTTTCAAAAATTACTTAAAAAAAGTTTTTTCTAACAAAATAAAATTTCATCAAAAATGTTAATTTTTTTCACATTAGAAAATTTACTATCACTTAAATGGGCATTGTGGAGGGTATTTATAGATTCGGCCAAGTCGAATTAAACTTTTCTACTTGTTTTTTTATATTTTAATTTTCCAAAATTTTGGTAGACATTTTCCAAAAATTCTGATTAATTTTTACTTATTAAAAAATAAAAATTGTTTTATTCGACCTTTAAAATGTTATATTTTGATGATGTTTATTCTGGCTCGAGGTCATTATTTTCTTTACTAATTAAAACCATGATATTCTCATAGCATAATTTTCAAGAAAATTATTTTTTGTTTTAAATTTATTTATGTTGGTCATTTTTGCAAGACTTAATCGACACGTGTTTCGGAATTTGTCAAGATTCCATTGTCAAGATTATTTAGCAAAAATAGAAACGATTTACTACAAAGTAGCAAACGAGTCTAATGACAAATCGTTTGTGCACAAACTAAAGTTTAAGAACATATTCGACTCTATTCACAATGTGAATTAGAAAGACGAATACAAAAATATTAAATTTCGATCAAATAGTGCCACAGGTTAAAATGATCGGATGTGGTTCGAATTAATTTTAAATGAAAGTTTGTCTCATGTTCTATTTCTCAACCTCCAAGATTTTTTTTAATTTCTTAAACGCAGGGAAAATCCGAAATTTTTGGAAAATTTTAAATAGCTATATCTCAAAAACCCTTCAACCGATTTTTATTTTTTCTATATTCGTGTTCAGCGCATCAAATTGATCAAATATTATGAATTTGGCGAAATTCCTGGTAGTTCGGAATTTATTTGCGTTTTCGCGAAAGACCAAATTTTTTCATAAGGTGGCAACCCTCTTTTAAATTTGAGATTGGGCAGCTAAAAAAACGGATAACTTTTATTTTTCCGCAAGTTTCAGGACAATCGGTGGGTGCCCTCTGAAACACTTCCATTGTTAGTTAATTGCTATTGTTCTATTGATTACAAATCAATACTCCAAAATTTTCCATAACATCAGGATTTTGAGAAAATTGAGGTCAAAGTTAAAAAAAAACCGCCATTTTGGGCATTTTTGACAACTCACAGCAGAAGAACCCGATGTGATAGCGAAATAATTCGAGGGTAAACTTTAAACCCTTAGAGCACCAATGATGCATTTTTCCTAAAAACGATTTTCGGCTACAATCACATGGAAAAAACTTTTTACAATTATTCTCCAGGTCACGAATCCGTTCTCCAAACTATTCCATTACATCAGGTTTTTTAAAAATTGAAAATACAAAAAAATCTAATGTTCGGACATATTTGGCAACTTAAAGCGGATGAACTCGATGTGCTCATGACTTAAAAACAAGTCAAGGGTAAAGCTTAAACATTGATCATTAAGATGTATACCATTAACAACACAAGCTGACCAGCACCTTAGATGGTACAACCACCACCACACATTAAATGTTTTTTTATGATTTTGTTTATCAAACACAAGGAAAATTAAATTTAAAAAAAGTATAAAATGTTTTATAACATTCTTTGTTATATATTTAACCAAAAAAATTCATTAAGTCTTAAGGGATTTTTAATTTTTTTCTATTTTCACTTAAAATTAAAAACAGTAGATAAAATAAAATTTTGATTTGTTTGATTATGTCCTTTTTGTATAATAAAAACTGTACAAATTTTGCAACAATAAACATTATAAAAATGTGGAAAAAAAAGACAGCAGTTTTTGTTGAATTTTATTTTTTAAAAGGACTTTTTCTTAACTTATGCCCTTAAGTTATATTTTGTATTTTTTTTTTATTATAAAAACATCTAAATGTATTATGGCACTCTTAAGAAATGTCACTTCAAACAAAAACAAGTACATTTTTATAAATATTTTGTTTGCAAAAATATGAAAAAAATATATAAAGTTTATTGTTTACGCTTGGGATCATCAGTAGTAACATCCACTGTCATATCTAAACCAATGACATATTAGGGGGGTTCACAATTTGTAAATTCATATTTACTTAAAGAACGTCATATTAAAGTTAAGAATAGCTTTATTTGAAATTTCTTTAACGAATTTCAGGTTTAAATTTTTTTAATTTTTCATATATAAAATTTTAAATTGTGAACTCCCCTATTGCCAAAGCCATTTTCCATCGCTACTTGTCTATATGACAAATATCTTTATAAACATTTAAGCAACAATACACAAAAAGATAACAACAAATATTTAAACAGGAACAATAGACTGTGTTATAGTCATATCTATCTATGTGTGTGTATGTGTTTAACACACATTCATACAATAGCTTTTAAACACATACTCACTCACATACACTTGTATATTGTGTGTTTAACCACACTGACCATACACCATTTTAAGCTGTCAGTTTTATTTTATTTTTACAAAAGCTTTATATTTTTTTATAACAATATTTTGTTAGTTTTTTTTTTTTGTTAAAACATTATTTCCTGACCATAATATAAAAACGTTAAAATTTTGTTTAAACAAAAAACATTTAAAATAAGTTACAAACACTCTGTTATGAAATAAATTATAGAATGGAGAAAATCACTTATATTGAAACAAAAATATTAATACATATTTAACTCTATTCCCATTGAGAATTAAAAGAAGAAAATTGTACAATCTTTTAGTAAGATAACGATAGCCAAATATCCAACAAAACATTTACATACACTCAAAAAAAAAAACAACCTTGTCAAATTACTAAAAAAAGTCTTGTTATCCCATTTTACCAATATTTGACAGTTCTGCTTGTTATTTAACAAATAATTTTCTTCGAAATCCAATTTTTTTTTTTGTAATTTTACAGTTTTTCTTGTAATTTTACAAACTTCCAAGATTTTTTACAAACAAAAGTAAGAAGTCTCACAAAAATGCCTGCGAATTTTGTACTCTTGCCCAAAACATTAAATCATGTTTTGCGGAAGATTTGGGTGTACTTGCCAAAGTTTTTTTTAGAAAAAATAATGATATATTACTTTGCTATTCCATGCAAAACGAATTGAAGCCATTAAGTGAGTGCAAAAATAAGTGCAAAATAGTATTTTTACATTTTGGAGAGTATAAAAGATTCGGCACCAAAGAATATAACACTCTCACTTGTTTTATGTACATTTGATAAGCAAATGGTAAATTTTTATGCGAAAAGCTTAGACTTGGTGAAAAAGTAGTGGTAAAAAAAAAATTTTTTTTTTTACGAAAAACAAAATTATGTTAAAAAAAATTTAATGAACCCAAAATTTTTGGTGAAAAAAAAAAATTTGATGAAAAAAAGTTTTTGATGAATTTTTTTGATGAAAAGAAAAATTTTTTGGTGACAAAAAAATCGATAATAAAAAATTTGATGAACAAAAATTTATGAAAAAAAACATGAAAAAAAATTTATGAAACAAAAATTTTTATGAAAAAAAAAAATTGATGAAAATAAATGAAATAAAAAAAAATTGATGAAAAAAAAATTTGATGAAAAAAAAAAATGATGAAAAAAAATTTGATGAAATAAAAATTGATGAAAAAAAAATTTGATAAAATCAATGATCCAAAAAAAAAAGTTTGATGAAAAAAAAAAATTTGATAAAAAAAAAATTTGATAGAAAAAAAAAAAATTATGAAAAAAACTAAAAAAAAATTGATGAAAAAAAAAATTTGATGAAAAAAAAAATTGATAAAAAAATTGATAAAAAAAATATTTGATAAAAAAAAAATTGATAAAAAAAAATTGAACAGTTCATGCGAATAAGGACGAAGACCATTTATATAATTTTACAAATGACGATAAAAACGCAGGAAACGGTTTAAAACTTATATTTTTGTGAACTTTTTTGCATTAATGGATTAGTGCATTATGCTAAAATGTTGGAAAAAATATTAGTTTTTAGCCGTTACCTGCGTTTTTATCGTCATATGTAAAATAATACAAATGGTCTATTCGTCCTTATTCGCATGAACTGTTTAATTGATAAAAAAAAAAATGATGCAAAAAAAAAGTTTGATGAAAAAAAAAATTAATAAAAAAAAAAAAAAATTTGATGAAAAAAAAAATTGTTGAAAAAAAAAAAATTTGATGGAAGAAAAATTGATGAAAAAAAAAATTTGATAAAAAAAAAAAAAATTGATGAAAAAAAATTTTTTTTTTGAAAACTAATTATGTTACTTTTTATTCACCAGCTGCTGAAAAACGGTTTTATTCACCACGAGGTGAATTATTATCCAAGTTACACACCCAAGTTACTTAAATTTTTGTTTTTTAAAAAATGAAAATAGTAATTCTTATTTTCTTTTTTGTTAATTGTAAGCTTTTATAAATAGCCAAACTGAGGTTGCGTCCTGCAACTTTTTTAAAATTAGACACCAGCCTAAAAACATTATCATGGTAAAAAAAAATTAAAGTTATGATGTTTGTCTATCCACACAAGCAAATCAGACATGAGTTTTTCGTTTTTTTTTTCGAAAAAATCGCATTTGAATTTTGAATTTCATAACAAATTAGTAATTTGCTTGTATTTTCTTCTTTCAACATAGCGGAGTAACATTTATGCAAATATTTAATACTCATCCGCAATGTTGAAACAAGAAAATATAAGCAAATTACAAAATTGTAATGAAATTGATAATTCAAATGCGATTTTCTGAAAAAAAAAAAACGAAAAACACATGTCTTATTTTTTTTGTGTGGATAAACAAACATCTAAACTTTGGAAATTACAAAAAAAAAGTTGCCGGATTTTGATAAATTGACATTTTTAAAAAATTAAAATTTCAGAACTTGTTTTGAAAATTAAAAAAAAAAATAATCAATAGCCCATACAAAACTTTTTCGAATAAGAATTAAAAAAAAATAATTCTAAGAAAATCTTTTTTTTATAACTAAATACATATTTAAATTTCAAATACAGCAAATTTATTTTATTCTCCTAAAGACTTTAACTTAATCTATGTCAAGTCACTACTTTGTGTGTTTTTTTTTATATTTATTTTATCCTCATTACCATGCAATTATTTTTATTTTTCTATTTTGGTAAATCGTTTTTTTTTAGTTGTGTTCTTGCCTCTGTAAATGCCTTAATTTGCTTGGCTTTATTTTTAAGGTGTTTCTCTGACTACTTTCTACACAGGATGGTTTGGCATTTGCAGGCTGTTGGCTAGAATATATTAGTTTCCACTATATTACTTGTTTGTTTTTTTCTGTTTTTTGCCAAGTTTGCCTTTATATGGTAAATTGATTCTAATATGTTTTTTGTCAATTCACCTGGTTGTTTGTTTATCTAAATAAGGTATTTTGATTCTATAAATAATAGCACCTCTTCGATTAGCTTTGGTTGCTTTGAATTTGCTAACTTGCAGCAGTAAATAGCAGCAACAATATTTACCACACAAAAAAAAAGTGATGCGTGAGACCACAGCTGTTTGGATAATAGACCAAGAACTAGAAAAAAAGCTTTCACAATTTAAAAGCCATAATTTGCAATTATAATTTTTCTATATTTTTTATTTTATTTAAACAATGAAAAAAGGAAATTTATTTATTTTTATAAATTGAAGGAATTCAATATAAAAGGGGGCAGTTCCAAAAGTGGAATATTTAGGCTATTTAGACAAAAAAGTTTTACAGATTTAAACAAAGCTTTAAGAAACAGAAAAAAGCTTAGTTAAAACGAAAACTGGATGCATATTATTATATCTAGACCAGATTTTTTTTTTTATAATAAAAGGACGGCCGGTCTAATAATGGATTAGATTTTAAGTGATTTTTTTATATCTTTTTATATATGATCGTATGTGATAGAACAAATACAGATATAGTGCAAATTGAAGAACCGTTTTTTGTAGGTATGTGCGATTAATCGATTATTCGAGCACTATGATTAATCAAAATCCTGATTAATCAATTAATCGATTAATCATAAATTCTGATTAATCAGAATAATGATTAATCGATTAACTTCAATTTTGAATAATCAAAACTCATGATTAATTGATTAATCAGAAAGTTGAATATTCAAAAATTTGAATAATTGAATAAATTTTGTTTGTTTATATTTTGTTATTTTTGTTATGTTTTTTTATTTTTTTGGGCTTGAAAAATTTTGTGAATATTGAATTTTAAAATGTTTTTAAAGATATTTTAAGAAAATTAAAAGCTCCAATGTTTTAATAAATCTTTAAACTAACTTGGACCCTAATTCTTAACCAAAATTCTAATAAACCATTCTTTATTAAAGAAGATCCAGGCAGATCGTCAATAAAAATCTTCGTAATATGGTAACTTTTAGAAGATGCTAGAAATCTCAAAACAGTTAAATAAAATCCCAAATTTTAAGAAAATTAAATAAATTTTGCTCCGAATAAATAATAAATCTAAAAAGAAGTGGATCCCATATGATTGCAATTCCATTTTCGGACTTAATTATAAAAATAATAGGGCCATTATATGCACCGGCGGCCATATTGTACATGATCAGTTCTATTTTTGTTTTTTCAAGATTTTTCGAAATTGAATAAAATTATTCAAATTTGAATAATCAAAAATCAAATTAATTGATTAATCATAGTTCTGATTAATCATAAAGTATGATTAATCGATTAATTGATTAATCAAAATACTGATTAATCAAAAAATTAATTATTCGATTAATCGCACATCCCTAGTTTTTTGTGTTCCAAAGTTAAAAAAAATAATTTTTCATAGATATCCCACTCGCATCCCACTAAGCGACCCAATAGCTCTTAAAGGAAATCACCTAAGCTTTCTTTTGAATCAAAAAAAAAAAAAGGGCCCAATATGAGGAAAAAGTCAAAAAAGGTCTGAATTTTTCAGAAAAATAATCAAAATTTTTTTTTTATTTTTTTATAACTTTTTTTCGAAAGACTGAAGAAATAGCTATCTAAACTATTTGGGACACATTTTGCTAAAAACAATAGGTAAGAAGTAACATGGATGAGAATAAACACCTCTTTTGCCAAAATGTCAAATTTCGACCTCTAACTCAGAGAGTCCTTGACCGATCTCGTTGAAAATTTGTGTCTGAACTACTATCTAATAGGACTAACCTTAATGCAAATTTCATCCCGATCGGAAGACATCGGTTTCAAAAGTTGTGTCAGTTGACACGAAAACCCCCATATACATAATTATATTACAAAATATATGATTATATCAAAACTTTTTTACTCGGGCCAATTTAACATTTGTTTATATCTTATTAGATAAAATTATATACAGTCACTTGCAATACTATATTATCATATCAAAATAGATCAGATAAGATCAGATATGATTAACTCATTTTTTTTTTATTAACTTTAACTTAATAACACGTAAGCTTTTAATTGTTTTTTTTTGTTTCATTACCCATATCCTTAATCCTATTTAAAAACATCAGCAAAAAAAGTTTTTAAATTTTTATGTTAATAACCTTTTAAACACACACTAGAACAATGAACTCATATCAACATATCACCACATATAAACATGTCAAAAAAATCATATTCAAAACACAGTAAAATAGTCAAGAGTCAATGTTTTTTTTTTATTCCAACGTCTCGTTTGTTAAAGACTAGTGGCTGAGCGACTTTGCGTGTTATTTCATCGTAAATCAGAAAATCATTTGGGGCCAAGCCAATTGATGCACTTTAAGTAATAAATTAAAATAAATATAAAAAATAGCGAGAAAAAATACTTGCCGATTTAGCCCTTAAGTGAAAAATACTTGAGAACACAGAAACAAAACTGTAAAGCAATTAATTCATTTTACATCATACTCTAGCATAACAGAAAATATTACACCATTTCTATATAGATTTTTGGTATTCATATTTGGAGTTTAAAATAATTTAAAGAAATCAAGAAATCAATCAATTTTTGAAATCAAGAGGATCGTATTTTCAATGTTCTGATTAAAAAAAAAAACAGTAACTTTTTCAAGAATGCCAATTAAAAAAATTACAAAAACAAGTATGAAAGTTTGATTAGACTTGGCCGAATCTAGGATACCCTTCACAATGCCCTTTTAGATAAACAATTTTTTAATTTAAAAAAATTAACAATTTTAATTAGAAATATTTTATTTTGAGTAAAAAACTTTTTTTTTGTCATTTTTGTAAAAAAAAAACTAATTAACTAATTTTTTTTTGAGTGTAAAATTTTTTTGAGTGTAATTTTTTTTTTTTTTTAAAAAACAGTAACTTTTTCAAGACTGCCAATTAAAAAAATTACAAAAAACAAGTATGAAAGTTTAATTGGACTTGGCCGAATCTATGAATACCCTCCACAATGCCCTTTTTAAAGGATAGTAAATTTTTTAATGTAAAAAAATTAACAGTTTTGATTAGATATATTTTGTTTTGAGTAAAAAATTTTTTTTTTTTTTTTGGCAAAAAAAAAAGAAAAATTTACTAATTTTTTTTGTTTGAGTGTAAAATTTTTTTCGAGTGTACATAAATTTTTTTTTGTTTTAAAATATTTCTGAGTGACAAAAATACTATGTAAAGTAATTTTGTGGCTTATCATATTTTATAAAGCTTGATTTTTTAAAACTCGGGGAATTCAACTCCTGAATTTTAGATGAAACCAATCTGAAATTCAGGGTTTTGCTTGTGACTTTTGAACCACTGGACTAATTTGGATGAGATTTAAAGCGAATCGGGACAGAGGAACGACAAATTTATATGCCACACCTCAGCACCCTCAGAGTTGTCGTTCGAAAGTTACCGTGTGTTTTATCTCGTAAATTCATGAAAAACCCTTGCCGAAATTCAGTCTTTTGCTCATAACTTTTGAACCACTGGACCGATTTCGCTGGATTGCAATACCAACTTGACTAGCTAAATGTCCAACATATATGCCAAACTTCAGGAGCTTCCGTAAAGTCCTTCAAAAGTTAGCGTGTTTTCAACAGACAGACAGACATACAGACGGACGGACGGACGGACATCGCTAGATCGTCTTAAAATCGATCGAGGATCATGTATATATATAGGGCTATCCATGTCAAATCGGACACTTTGAAAATTTTTTTTTTGTTAGATTTTCCCAATTTGTTTACAGTTTTTAGTACCCTTCGAATACTCCTTCGTGGTAAATTTTCATATTTTTTTGATGACCCGTTTAAAAGATATCGAATTTTTAAAAATTGGTAGTTTGTTCCTTTACACAGAAAAAAAAAATTGTCAATACAATTAATTTCATTGTTAATACAATTAAACATTTAATTGAAACTGAGCCTACATTGGATTTTGTCAATACAACATTGACTATTGTAACTTTTAAAAAAATATCAACTCATTTTTGTCAATTAAATTCATTGTTGTATCAACAATGAAATTAATTGAAAAGTTTGTAATAAATTATATTAACGGAAATAAGCATGCCATTTTATAAAAAAAAAATTAAAAATAGAACAAAAAAAATATAAAAAATTAAAAAAAAAAAAAAACATTAGACGGCAGCTGGAATCGAACCCGCAACGAACATGATACGAGTCTAGCACACTACCACCGTGCTATTCCTTGTATATATTTGTAGCTGACTATACGCGTATATTAAAAGAAATAAACCGGTTTTAATGTCATTTTATTTTAAAAAAATATAAAAACTAAAAAAAAAAAAATTATCTAGCGGCAGCTGGAATCGAACCGGCAACGAACATGGTACGAGTCTAGCACACTACCACCGTGCTATTTCTCATATATTTTTTACTTGACTTAACGCGCATAAAAGGTGTTGCAGAATAGCAAAACAAAAATAATTTAAAATAAAAATAAATAAAAATAAAAAAATGTTTCCGCCAGCTGGCAGCGAACCCGCAATGTTCATGATTTGAGTCTAGCACACTACCACCGAGCTATCGTCACATAAATTTGAGCTTCATTTAATGAATTTATAAGGTGTCTGTGTTATCAATGAGCATTTTGTGCGTTTTTTTTTTTGATTTTAATTGATGCATTTAATTGGAAATTAAATTGGATTTTTGTCACATTAACTATATACATTGTTGATACAATTAAAAACGTTGTTGAACTGGAAGTTAGTTGCTAACAATTTGTTTTGTTACTTTTGATTTCACGATATTTTTTTCTGTGTACTCAAACTTCTTTTACTCATAACTTCTTCAATAATGGTCCAAATTTCAATTTTTTTTTTTAAAATTTGTGTTTTTTTACGTACTTTAAAAAAATAAATCTCAGAAAATTCTTAAAAGCGCTCTATTTTGCGATTTTTAAGTTTTAAAACTTAAATCTCATTTTTGAAAATGTTTGTACTCTTCGATTTTTTTTTAAATTTTTTTGTGTAAAACTTCTATCAATTCTACAAATTTTTTGCCCATGAGGATCGTGGGATAACGATTATTACTATTTTTTTAAATTTTTTAAAAAAAATTTATTGTAATTTTCCAATCTTAAAATCATTTCTACTGCTCCAATGGTGCGTCATAGAGGGGTCATTTATAAGACCGGCTCCCACTAATTTTTACGTCTTAACATTTGTTTGGAACAAACTAATACCCTATATCCAATTTCTAAAGGGGCTCCCACACAAAACGACACTTTTTAAAATTTGCTCCAATCGCTCTAACTGCCCTAATAGTGCCCTTAGAGCAACTAAATGTATGATTAGTCCAAACATTTTCTCTGAACGCACCTACCATCTATCTTTAACTGTTAAGGCGGTCCCCATACAATTTTGTTTCTTTTTTATAAATTTGTTTTATTTAATCAGCTTCTACCGGTCCAATGGTGCGTCCGAGAGGGGTCATTAGTGAGACCGACCCCCATTTATTTTTACCCTACAACATTTTTTAAAACATACCTACGCCCTATCTCCACTCCCTAAGTAGGCTCCCATACAAATAACAGCTGGAGCAAATTTTATAAAAATATAATTTTGTATGGGAGCCTACTTAGGGAGTGGAGATAGGGCGTAGGTATATTTTAAAAAAATGTTGTAGGATCGGTCTGACTAAGCTGATTAAATAAAACAAATTTACAAAAAATAAAAAAAAATTGTATGGGGACCGCCTTAACAATTACAGATAGAGGGTAGGTGTGTTCAGAGAAAATATTTGGACTAAAAAAATATTGTGGGTCGGACATACATTTTGTTGCTCTAAGGGCACTATTAGGGCAGTTAGAGCGGTTGGATCCAATTTTAAAAAATGTCGTTTTGTATGGGAACCCCCTTAGAAATTGGAGATATGGTATTAGTTTGTTCCAAAGAAATGTTAAGACGTAAAAATTAATGGGGGTCGGTCCTATAAAGGACCCCTCTATGACGCACCATTGGAGCAGTAGAAATGATTTTAAGATTGGAAAATTTCAATAAAATTTTTTCAAAAAATTTAAAAACATAGTAATAATCGTTATCCCACGATCCTCCTGGGCAAAAAATTTGTAGAATCGATAGATGTTTTACACAAAAAAATTTCAAAAAAATCGAAGAGTACAAACAGTTTCAAAAATGAGATTTAAATTTTAAAACTTAAAAATCGCATACTAGAGCGCTTTAAAGAATTTTTTGGGATTTTTTTTAAAAAGTACGTAAAAAACAAAAATTTTGAAAAAAAAAAAAATGAAATTTGGACCATTATTGAAGAAGTTATGAGTAAAAGAAGTTTGAGTAAAAGAAGAAACTACCAATTTTTAAAAATTCGATATCTTTTGAACGGGTCATCAAAAAAATCTGAAGATTTAACACGAAAGAGTTTTCGAAGGGTACTAAGAACTGTAAACAAATTGGGAAAATCTAAAAAAAAAAAAATTTCAAAGTGTCCGATTTGACATGGAATGCCCCATATATACTTTATAGGGTCTTAGACCAATATTTCGAGGTGTTAAAAACGGAATGACAAACTTATAATACCCTCTATCACTAGAGTGGAGGGTATACAAATTAACCCTTAATGGGCAACCTTGAATTTGACTGGTTTTTGGCGTTTTTGTTAAGTTTTGGGCTTTAATATATTCTCACACATAGTTAAATTTTATGCACTCAGAAAAAAAACTAACTAAAAAATGGGAAAATTAACTAAATCCATGGAAAATTGATAATGATTTAGCTACATTGCCATGTATTCCTACTTTTTAGTCCATATTTTTCTTAAAAATTAGGACCAATTTGAACTAGAAAGTGGGAAAAAATTTCCCATTTTTTAGTTAAAAAAACATTTTTGATGAGGACATTTTTCCTAAAAATTAGTAAATTTTATATTTTTATTGGTTTATTTATAGAATAGCATGTGAATACACAGAATTCTCATTATGTACATTTTTTATTTAAAATATAAAAAAACTTTTGTTTCTCATGGTCAAGTAATAAATTTCATTAGTTTTTAAAGTTAAAATACAACAAAGACTTTATCTTTAACGTTTGTTCCCAGACTATGGGAAAATACGCCAAAGCCAAGGACTTTGTTGTGATTAAAATATTATTTTTTCCCCAACACATATATGTGTAGAAAAAAATGTAAACATTAAATTTATTACTTGTTATACAAGACCAAACTCTCTTTTTCATATAGTACAAATAATAAACAAAATGTGAACTACAAGCAAGCATGAAAAAAAAAAAATCAACTACACAATTTCATGTAATGAAAAATTTACTAAACTTGTGGAAAAAAACTTCCTCAAATTAAAGAAGACAAATATGATGAACTAATTGGAAGTAAATACCGTCCTAAAACTGAATTTTTTGAACTAAATTTTGTTTTAAGAAATATGGCTTAAAAATAAAGATTTTTTTTTTCATTTTTTCCATGTTTTAGGGAATTCCATTTAAGGAAAATTATGGCCTATTTGACAGTCCATGAACTAAAATTGTTTCCTAAAAGTTGGGAAAATTTCCAAAATTTTATTTAAATTTAACTAAATTGTGGGAAAATTTATAAACTATTTTGAAGAAAATTTTTCCAAAGTTTAAGTTAATGGTTTTTTTGAGTGTGGTCAACATTTTTTTAGAATACTTTATCCCAGGGATGTTAAAGTTGGTACAATTGTACTTTTTTTGGTACATTTTGACCTTCAAAAGTACCGTGGTACTACCGCGACTCATTTGGTACAATTTTATAATTTGCAATTTTTTTTTTTCATTGAAATATCGTTAAAAGACGCCAACATTTTTCTTTACTTTAAAAAAATGTTCACAAAGGTACTAATGCTAGACCGATTTCCACCATAAATGAGACACTTTTTTAGTTGTTTTACAACCGATTAAAGTAGTTTTCAAATAAAATTTTTCTAAAAATTTGTTACAAAAAAAGAAAAGAATTAGACACTTGAGAAAAAAATTCTTACTCTCATTTATCAAACAAAAAGTATCAGAATTTCCCACAGAAGAATTAGTCAGTTATTTATAGCCAATTAATGAAGGTATTTTGAATTGCATATTTTGACACCCGTCATCTTTAGAAGAATTCTGAGATCTTGATACATTTTTAATATTTATACACTCATTTACATTTTTCTTGTCGAAAAATTCTAGAATTCTGAGAAATAAGATAAAGTATCGGACAATGAGGCATTTTAGACAATGCAGAATAGACTTCAAGAAATTGTTCATAAACGCCCCAGAAAAATGTTTTTTTTTTTTTGCCTTTTTTTGGGGGCTGTATACAAGATTTAGTACAAACGAATTTACGCTCTCATTTGTTAAGTTTTAATTACTTAAAAAAATGGTACCGTGAGGGTCCAAAAAGTACAACTTTTTTTGAAAGTTGGTACAAATTTGAAAACACCATTTAACATCCCTGCTTTATCCCCGCCCGTACTCTCTTTTGGGCTGTTTTTTACGATTTGTTAGAATAGAGCAAAAAAAAAATTACCGTTATGAGGGGAGTTTGAGGGTTAATTTGCAATAATATTTTTAAAAAAACAAAGTTTTATAAACCGATATGTTGCAATTCCGACGTGATCTTTTAAAGCGCTGACATACGTTTATTTTTTTTTTTTGTCTCCTCTACCAGAATCAATCATCGGAAACCCGTTATTTTGGAAAAAGGTTGAAATTGTTATACATTATTAGTTTTCATTATGTGATCATTTATTAAGTACACGGTGCGTATAATTTATTTTATAATTTTTATTTTGTAATTTTTTTATTTAGTGACATTTTTAAAAATTTAACTGTTTATTTGAAAATGGTGTTGTCAATATTTAAATGCTAAACAATCTCAGCACACCACCAATTGAAAGGTTAAGAAAACCTTGATATTTTAATTGTTTTATTTATTACTTACAACATAAATTTATGCGAAATTTATGAAAAATTAAAAAAAAAACAAGCTCAAGTATTCATTACTTGCATTTTCATAAAACTCTTCACAGTTGAATAGTTTTCAATCTAAATTGGTTATTTATGAATATTATAATTCAAGTTATTTACATTTAAATGTCTATAATGATTTGCTGTAAGCTTTGTCAAGTGGAAATTGTTATATTTAAATGTGCCAGGTTTTATGTTTAACTGTTGGGGGTTTATTATTATATTTTTTGTGTTAAATACAGCGGAAGTCTATATTTTGAAACGGAAATATAAAATTTAATTTTAAAAATATTAATAAAACCTTTTTTTTTTTTGTTTAAGAAGAGGAATGTAGACAGGATATTTAGTTCAAATGTTATAATTATAAAAATTTGAAGCTGTGTGGGTTTAATTATCAAAATAAATAAAATTATACAAAAATCAGTTTTATAAATTTTATTTTTTATAAAACTTCGAACACCCCTTCAAATAAGTTTTCTGAAAATTTCATGTTCTTATAATAGCATATCCATTTTTTTTTATTTATTTAAAGATAAGATTTTTTTTGTCCTTTGATTGTTTAACTTTTGTCCTTATTGTGTGTCCTGTTTTTTTTTTCCTTGAGATTTTTCTTTAACCCAAAGCCACACAATGGTTTTATAATTTGACATTGTTATAATTTAGTAAATACTTATACAATTTGTCGTAAGTATATGATTCTGGTTAAGATGAGGGATATGACAGGATTTCCTCGATACTTAAATGTGGTTTAATATGTATATTGAAACGTTTGTCGAAGATAAGACATTAAATCTTAAACAGGAAAACCAAAATAGTGCACAGAAAAAAATATGGAGGAAACAAATTTGAGTAATCACTTGTTTAAGTTTTAAAACAAAAATTGAGTAATTTTTTAATTGACGCAATTAAAAATTTACTTAAAAATTTTAAAAACAATTTAAGTAAATAATTTAATAAAAATTTAATATTCTTTTATTTTTTTTTTTTGTAAACCCGAGTAAAAATAATCATATATAACAATATATAACTTGATGCAAACATAATAAATCATATATGATTATTCATCGCGTGAGATATTTTCTAAATGTTTTAACTGCAGTCATATAGCTACATATATAATTTAATCATGATTCGGATTAAATGGTGTACGGTTGATATACTTTATATAAAATTATATGAGGGTCAATACAAAATTTGATTTTCTGTAAAATTTAACATAAAATTATATATAGCTTATTCTGTTCCATATAAAATTATATATGTTTCCAATTAACCAAAAATTTTCTAAGTTTTTAGGCAAAGTATAAGAAACTTTTTAAAATGTTTCTAAACATTTCCTTATTAGTGTTATGTATATCACCTATCTGGCTCGAAGCGTACCCAAACATTTTTTGTTTTAGAAAATTATATTGTTGGTGAATGTATCGTTGACCTGTGGCGTATCTCAACCCAATCCAAAAAACACCAGGATTTTATATGTTTTTATGCGATTAGATCTAATTAGATCCACCAATATATAGCAATGTCTGGTCAAAACTCGGATGAAATCAAATCATATTTTATACAAGTTGATCTTTTTTAATGCAAAAACATCCACCATTATTCGGATCAAATTGCGTATAAATATTTATTGTGTTACATATCATTATATGTTGCATCATATTAAAATTTCTACTCGGGAACTCTCATAGTTTTTTAAATTCTCGTTTAGTTTATAGTTTTTTGTGTATGTATATGAAAGTTTGTTATCGTCTTTATACAATTTTACTATGCGTTTGGGACATAAATATGTTTGGCAAAGTTAAAAAAAACAAGTTTTTTGTGTTTTTTTTTTTTGTAAAAAAATTTAAAACTTTTTTAAACTTAAAAAAAATAAATAGAAAAATTTTGAGTAACTTTTTAATTGTATCAATTAAAAATTTACTCAATTTTTTTCAAACATTTAATAAATTTTTATTAAAAATTTACTCAATACTATTAAGTTGTTTGCTGGTGCAAAATTGAGTAATTTTTTACTCAATAGTATTAAAAATTTACTCAAATATTTTTTTTATTTTTTTCTGTGTGTAATAAACTTCAAATTTCCTGCGGGGTCATTTTTGTCCACCAGCCAGTGTGGGTTAAAGACGTCCTAGATCGGTTAGATTTCATGGCAGACTTTAAGTTATTTAATAGAATGTTACAACACCAAAAACCCGTTAATTTTCCCAAAAATTAAATTTTTAAGATAGTATTAATCCAAAATATTGATAAAACCAACATTTTCTTGAAATCCGCTAACTTCCCCTCGCGATTCCCGAAAAGTGGCCAGAAGAATATCCGCCATATTTTACATTTTTCTTCTCCAAGGTGCTCTTAATGAATTCAGAAAGAAAAAAATATATATTTAAAATTTTTTTAATTAAATTTTCAAATTTTAAAAAAAGGTGTTTGCCACCAAAATCATGCCATTTTTTTGGTATCAAGTTTGAACGGGTTAATGATATCGTAAAATCTTTAGATTTCATATTTAAGTATTTGCGATCAAATATTATACAAAAACAATTTTTTAATTATTTTAATAAAAAAAAATTTAACTTTTTTTTTTTAAAGTCCTTTTTTGCAAAAACCACAATTTTAAGGCTTAAAGTGAACGTGAATTTGCAGTTTTATTGCAATTTTTCCTGCTGAATAATTTGTATCCCTAGTAATTTTTTCATATCGTTTATGAAATAAGCTTTAAATTTTAGGTTAGGTTAGGTTAGGTTGGATGGGCGTCCGCCGATTTGGCGAATTCACTCGGAGGCCATAAGGCCCATTGTATACAAAAAATTCTACCTCTCAAACCACCCCGATTCCCTAAGGTATTCTGCTAGAGACGTCAATGGTACATTGTTTAGGCAATCCAAGTCATCAAAAAATCGTTGCCCCAAATACTTAAGACGACGTTTCATCAGACCCGGACATTCACACAACAAGTGCCTCACTGACACCTCCTCCTCCACTTCCCCACAACTTCTGCAAAAGTCCCTGTCAGAAATTCCCATACGAACGGCCATTTGGCCGATTATACAGTGTCCCGTCAGTACTCCTACTAATAGGCTAACCGTCCGTTTGCCAAAGGTAAGAAGGCTTTCTGTCCTCTTATGATCCGGCAGTGGCCACATGGTCCGCGATATCCTGCACGTGGTCAGCGATATCCACCTATCCCTCATCATATTCCCCGATATCCTATCAATTTCGTTCATCAACTCCACTATAGGAACCGAGATATCCGGTTCGACACGTTCCCCCACCGACTCGGAGCCACCTCTTGCACACTCATCAGCTAATTCGTTACCAGCGACCCCACTATGTCCAGGGACCCAAATTAGCTCGACTGTGTGCTGACCGATTCGATGAAGGGATTGTATACAATTACTAACAATTCTCGATTTCACAGTGTGTGACCCTAAGGCCTTCAGAGCTGCGAGACTGTCCACAAAAATGTTGATGGCGCAAGGACTTAGGTCCTTTGCCATAATCATCTGCGCGGCCCTGTCAATCGCAAAAACCTCGGCCTGGAAAACGCTACACTTGTCCGGGAGCCTCACTGAGGCCCTGATTCCGAGGCATTCAGAGTATACCCCCGAACCCGTACCCATCTCCATCTTCGATCCGTCCGTGAAAATTGAGATCGCATTCCCCGTTATAACAGAGTTTGCCGCCCAGTCTTCCCTAGTTGGTATTTTGATTTCGAAGTTCCTATTAAAGTTCGTCTGCGGTGAGATATAGTCGGTTTTCCCTTCCAATTCCGACCCGCCCACCGTACCTAATATGGTCGAGTGTCCCCAAGAGCGTTGCTTAAGCATTTGTGACTCTCTTAACCGAAGAGCCGATTTTGCTGCTGTGCTCTTGATGTAGATATCTACGGGCTGAATGTTTAGTATCACTTCCAGGCCGGCCTGGGGTGCTGATCTAATAGCACCAGTGATACCCACGCACGCCAGTCGCTGTACCTTCTGTAGGTTGCAGAGATATGATTTCTTATCCGCTGCTTTCCACCACACAAGGGCTCCATAGGTAAGTATTGGTCTAATTATCGCACCATACATCCAGTGGATAATATACGGTTTTAGACCCCACCTTCTTCCGAAAGTTCTTCTGCAGGTGTAAAAAGCACATAACGACTTTTTACACCTGCAGAAGAACTTTCGGAAGAAGGTGGGGTCTAAAACCGTATATTATATTTAAATTTTAACTTTTTAACGTTTAACCGAGAATTTTTCAAAAACGGCTCTGGCAAAAATTTAGATTTTCGTCGCAATATAGTAGTGCGGCACCCCAGATTCATAGTCAAGGAAGACATTTACAGTGTTTGCAATTTGAGGTTAAAGTTGGTTCGGCCGAGGCGTAAGGATTTAAAGAGTGCCCCGGTCACATTTTTTAATAACTTCAGGTGCTTAGATTAAAGTTTTGGAGTTTTTATAACTTAAACAAAATGTCTTGCAATACATCATTTTAAAAGGTCTTCGATATATCGCTGTTTAAAATTTGCAAAAAATTACGGCTCGGCCAATTTTTATACCCTCCACTCTAGTGATAGAGGGTATATATAAGTTTGTCATTCCGTTTGTAACACATCGAAATATTGGTCTAGGACCCCATAAAGTATATATGTTCATGATCCTTGATCGATTTTAAGTCGATCTAGCGATGTCCGTCCGTCCGTCCGTCCGTCCGTCCGTCCGTCTGTCTGTCTGTCCGTTGAAAACACGCTAACTTTTGAAAGACTTTACGGAGGCTCCTAAAGTTTGACATATATGTTCTCCATTTACCGGGTCAGGTTGGTATTGCAATCCAGCGAAATCGGTCCAGTGGTTCAAAAGTTATGAGCAAAAGAGTAAATTTCGGCAAGGGTATTTTTCGAATTTACAAGATTAAAACCACTATAACTTTCGAAAGACAATTCTGAGGGGACTGACGCTTAGCATATATATTTTTGTCGTTCCCCAAGGCTGTTTGGTTTTGAATTTCAGCAAAATCGGTTCAGTGGTTCAAAAGTTATAAGAAAAGCACTGAATTTCAGATTTGTTTCACCTTAAACTGTTGAAAACTCGTTAAACAAGTCTTAAAAGCATGGTGAAATACCAGTTTTGTAAAACTTGTTGTTGTTTGTTTTCTTGTCGTGGGGTGCAGTTTAGTTGTTAGACAAGTAAATATTTGTTATTGTTAGTGTAACTGTATGTAACGGGAAAAAAATCAAATAAAGTATGTGTATGATTGAATGTTAATTTGTTTTTGGTTTTTTAAGAAGAGGATGGAAAATATGTGAAATAGTTTTTTTTTTGTATTACATATAGGTATAAAACAACAAAAATATTTTACAAAGTAATTTGTTACTCAAAGAAATTGTACACTAAAAAAATATTTACACTCAAAAAAAAAATGTTACACTCAAAAAAAAAATGTACACATTATTATTTTTTTGAATGAAATGGCAGACTCAAAAAAATGTTGACAGTCAAAAAAATTTTACACTCAAAAAAATTTGATTGATTAAAAGAAAGTTTGACTCAAAATAATATACATGGGGCATTCCATGTGAAATCGGACACTTTGAAAAACTGTTTTTATACCCTCCAACTACAGTATGGGGGTATACTCACTTTGTCATTCCGTGTGTAACGCATCAAAATATCGGTCTAGGACCCCATAAAGTACATATATTTATGATCAGTGATCGATTCTAAGACATTCTAGCGATGTCCGTCCGTCCGTCCGTCTGTCCGTCCGTCTGTCCGTCTGTAGTTAACACGATGCAGTCCAAAATAAAAGAGCTAGACTCCCGACATTTGGCACAAATATATCTTATGTTAATAGGCAGGTTAAGTTCGTAAATGAGCAAAATCGGACCAGGGGGAAAAAAGTTCCCCCTTGAAGAACTAAACCAACCTCTGAAAAAATACACTTTTTTACATGTTTTTTTGTATTTTTGTTAAATAAATGAAACATTTGTTATATTTATCGGGATGCGAAGGTGCTGTCAACGTCCCCCACTGACCCCCATCACCCCCCCCCCCCAAAAAAAAAAACAAACGCCCCTGACAATTTTTTGTTACATTTTGGAGGGTATAAAAGATTCGGCACAGCCGAATTTAAGACTCTCACTTGTTTTTTTTGATTTTCCCAATTTGCTTACAGTTTTTAGTACCCTTCGAAAACTCCTTCGTGGTAAATTTTCAGATTTTTTTGATGACCCGTTCAAAAGATATCGAATTTTTAAAAATTGATAGTTTGTTCCTTTACTCAAACTTCTTTTAATCATAACTTCTTCAATAATGGTCCAAATTTCAAATTTTTTTTTTCAAAATTTTTGTTTTTCTAAGTACTTTCTAAAAAAAATCCCAAAAAATTCTTAAAAGCGCTCTAGTACAACATTTTTTCAAAACATACCTACGCCCTATCTCCACTCCCTAAGTAGGCTCCCATACAAATAACAGTTGGAGCAAATTTTATAAAAATGTAATTTTGTATGGGAGCCTACTTAGGGAGTGGAGATAGGGCGTAGGTATGTTTTGAAAAAATGTTGTAGGGTAAAAATAAATGGGGGTCGGTCTCACTAATGACCCCTCTCGGACGCACCATTGGACCGGTAGAAGCTGATTAAATAAAACAAATTTACAAAAAATAAAAAAAAATGTATGGGGACCGCCTTAACAGTTAAAGATAGAGGGTAGGTGTGTTCAGAGAAAATGTTTGGACGAAAAAAATATTGTGGGTCGGTCATACATTTTGTTGCTCTAAGGGCACTATTAGGGCAGTTAGAGCGGTTGGAACAAATTTTAAAAAATATCGTTTTGTGTGGGAGCCCCCTTAGAAATTGGAGATAGGGTATTAGTTTGTTCCAAAGAAATGTTAAGACGTAAAAATTAATGGGGGTCGGTCTTATAAAGGACCCCTCTATGACGCACCATTGGAGCAGTAGAAATGATTTTAAGATTGGAAAATTACAATAAAATTTTTTCAAAAAATTTTAAAAAATAGTAATAATCGTTATCCCACGATCTTCCTGGCAAAAAATTTGTAGAATTAATAGAAGTTTTACACAAAAAAATTACAAAAAAATCGAAGAGTACAAACAGTTTCAAAAATGAGATTTAAATTTTAAAACTTAAAAATCGCATACTAGAGCGCTTTTAAGAATTTTTTGGGATTTTTTTTAGAAAGTACTTAGAAAAACAAAAATTTTGAAAAAGAAAATTTGAAATTTGGACCATTATTGAAGAAGTTATGATTAAAAGAAGTTTGAGTAAAGGAACAAGCTACCAATTTTTAAAAATTCGATATCTTTTGAACGGGTCATCAAAAAAATCTGAAAATTTACCACGAAGGAGTTTTCGAAGGGTACTAAAAACTGTAAACAAATTGGGAAAATCTAAAAAAAAGTTTTCCAAAGTGTCCGATTTCACATGGAATGCCCCACATATTTCTAATAAAAAATTTGTAATGCAATTTTTTGAAATTTTGTTTAGAAAATTACTATCAGATAACATTGTGGAGGGTATTCATAGATTCGACCAAGTGGAATTTAATTTTTCTACTTGTTTTTTTTTCTATTAGTGTTCAGCGCATCAAAGTGAAATTTTAATATTCAAAATTTCGATTGGCCTTAAATTAGTACCACGTAAGTTAAGGGCCTATGACAACAAAAATTTGTTCATACACTTGGGAATATCAAAAGTTTGAAAAAATACAGTCGAATTAAAAATATTATTTCATAATTTTATCGTGAATATTTAATTACTGTAAGTTAAATTTGATTCAAATTTAATTTCTATTCCCAACTAATAAAAATTTCATTACTAGCGTGAAAAATGAGTATGATTAATATCTAAGTCACATTACAAACAAATATCACTCATACGCATCTAAAATCTAGATTTTAGATTAAAATATGCATTAATCATACGCACCAGTGGCCAAAATTTTGTTTTTCAATAATCCCAAGTTTTTTTGATTTTTTTAGTCTGCATTTCAGAAATTTAAAGTTATTGAAAATATTTTAATATAAACATAAATTTCACTGTGCAATAAATTTTAGGTCTCCAAGTGTATCTTAAATGAGGGGAAATAATGTTTTTTTTTTTTTGAGAAAATTTTCTTCGAGAATTTTTCTTTAATTTTTTTCTAAATCTAAAAGCAACTCAACACAAAAATCAATGCAAAATAAAAATATAAAATTAACTAAAAAAAATTCGCTACAGAATTTTTAAACTTTTTCGGAGGCCAAAGTGACCAACGCCATTAAAAGATCCATTTTTCTGAATAAAAGTGTTCTCAAGATTATTTTTTTATTTTTTTTTTTCTAAATTTTAAATTAATCAAAAAAAAAAAAAATCACTGAAGAAATTTTAATTTTTTTTCCGGGACTTAAATGACATAAAGCCAATAAAACTCAATTTTTCTTAAAAAAAATCCTAAATATTTTTTTTTCTAAATCGCAAAGCAATCCAAAATAAGTTAAATAAATATTTTTTTTTTCGAGGACAAAATTACCGAAAGCCATTAAAAATTAATTTTTCTTACGAAAATTTTCTTCACAAAATATTTTTTTGTCTTATTCACAATCTCAAAGCAAACCAATGATAACACTGTAAGACAAATTTCAACTTTTTTTTTAACACCAGAACGAGACCTTATACACTTGAAAGTAGAGCCCCTCTGGAGTAAAACTGCATTTACAGTTTTTCATTCGGTGATCATTTGTCCTTTTTAGAGGACTTTAAAGTTTTGAAGGAGATTTAAAGTAAAAAGAAAAAAAAAGAATATTTCTACTTATCCTACGATACTGAGATAAAAAGCAAATGAAAGAGGAAAGCTTCCTCAATTTTTTAAACATGTTCGTTTTGTCATATCAGGTTAAAAGGATATCAATAAGGTCCTTTCAAAACTTTGTCCTTTAATATCCTTGAGAATTTCCAGCCATTTCTTCCGGAAAAAAATATATGTTAAGGACATTGATATGCACTAACACATTGTTAAATTTCATCCTTCTCACTTTGTTAGTTTAGTGTAAAAAAAAATAAGTTTTTATATATAACTGAAAATATATTTTTAAGTTTACACATAGCCTCCCAAATATTAACCAATTTTCTTGGAAAAAATCTAACACATGAATAAATGGATATACATGTGAAACTGGACCCTCCATGGAGTAAAAGTACGTTCATAGTTTTTTATTCGGTGATCCGGTCTCCTTTAAATACCATGTACAATGTTAACCAACGTGAGAGATTTAAAAAAACAAATGAATTTGTTTCTTTGGGTTAATAACACCGCTCTACAAATCTGAGGTTTGTCGCTGCGTTTTGGATGAAACCAAAAAAAGTTGATAGGGTTTGGTGTTCCGATTCCAAAACGGTCACACAAATTTTTCTATCACGTCACAATTTGGAGAAAATAGCGGTTAAAGTGTCAAAAAATGCCCATTTTGACCATTTTTGAACGTCTATAAAATAAGATCCTGACATGCAAATGACTTGGTATCTAGCTCATTCGAAAGTGTGAAATTTTGTCTTTTAGACAAGATCAAATCTTCTTGGAATTTAATTTTCTAAAATGGTAAAAAAATCATTAACCACAAGTGCTTTAAATCTAAAATTTACGTATGAATTTGTATGGAAATTTGTTAAAAAACACTGTGTAAATAAACTAAATATTGAAAAAATGGAAGGTTTTTTGCTAATGATTTTTTTACCATTTTAGAAAATTAAATTTTTAGAACATTTTATCTTATCTTTAAGAGAAAATTACAGGCTTTCGAACGAGCTTGATACCAACTCATTTGCATGTCAGGATATTATTTTATAAGCTTTTAAAAAGGGACAAAAATGCACTTTTTCGGCCCTTTAACCGCGAATTACTCAAAATCCTGATGTGATAGACAAATTTGGGCTCCGGATTTGGAATCAGCGCAACAGACAGCATCCAAATCACCAACCAGAATCCAATACGCATTTTCTTGTTGAGCTGTGTAATTTATGTTTTTTTTTGTTTGGTTTAGTTTTTAGATTTTAAATTTTTTTTAATAGTTTTATTAACAATCTAATGGATTGTCTTTATAATTTTGTTAACTAATATTAAAATGCATCATTTGAAGTCTATATGTAAATAAATCGTATAAAAAACACGTGTTTACTTATTTGTACTTTTACTTATGCAAGTATATGCTATATGTATGACAATTGCTGTGTTTTTCAATAAGTGGATTTATTTTCGGATTAATCTTATTTAGTTCAAAATAAATAAATTAAAATGCCAAAACAAATTTGGAATATTTTTTTCCATAATCTACGATAAATAAGCAATTATTATCCTAAAAAATAATAAAAAAATCTGGAAACTTAAAAAAGTTATAAATAAATCAAAATAAATCCAAATAAATTTTAGGATTTAATAAATCCGTTTTGGATTAATTTTGTTTTATTTATAACTTTTCTCATTTTCCAAATTTGTTCATTATTTTTTTCGGATTATAATTGCAAATTTATTGTAGGTTACGGAAAAAAATATTCCAAATTAGTTTTAGTATGTTAAAATATTTTTTTTAAGCAAAACAAGATTAATCAGAAAATAAATCCACTTATTGAAAAACACAGCAAATATTGTAGGTTACGGAAAAAAATATTCCAAATTAGTTTTAGTATGTTAAAATATTTTTTTTAAGCAAAACAAGATTAATCAGAAAATAAATCCACTTATTGAAAAACACAGCAAATATATTTTTTTAACTCTTGCTTTAAACAACAACCTAAAATTAAGGCAAAGCCGAAAAACTTCCTCTGAAATTCTTGAGTTTGACTTTATATCACCATTTCCGCAACAAACTAATAGAAGTAATTTTAAAAAGTTTTTGAATTTTATATGTCATTTGTAACTTAAAAGTTTATTTAAAAGGAGACCGGATCACCGAATAAAAAACTGTGAACTTACTTTTACTCCATGCAGGGTCCAGTTTCACATGTATATCCATTTATTCATGTGTTACATTTTTTTTCCAAGAAAATGGGTTAATATTTGGGAGGCTATGTGTAAATAAAAAATATATTTTCAGTTATATATAAAAACTTATTTTTTTTTTTACACTAAACTAACAAAGTGAGAAGGATGAAATTTAACAACGTGTTAGTGCATATCAATGTCCTTAACATACATTTTTTCCGGAAGAAATGGCTGGAAATTCTAAAGGATATTAAAGGACAAAATTTTGAAAGGACCTCATTGACATCCTTTTAACCTGATATGACAAAACGGACATGTTTAAAAATTTGAGAAGACTTTCTTCTTTCATTTGCTTTTTATCTCAGCATCGTAGGATAAGTAGAAATATATTTTTTTTTTTTTTACTTTAAATGTCCTTGAAAACTTTAAAGTCCTCTAAAAAGGACAAATGATCACCGAATGAAAAACTGTAAATGCAGTTTTACTCCAGAGGAGCTCTACTTTCAAGTGTATATGGTCTCGTTCTGGTGTTAAAAGTAGTGTTGTACGGTGTAATAAGATAATATTATAAAATTGACTTAAAAAAATAAATTTATATTTTTTTTTTACTTTTCATCAGAAAAACGAGTTTCTCCCGCTTTATTTTGTTGCGAATTTTAATATTTTGTATGGTATTTGGCCACATGGCTTCTAAAAAGCTTATATGTCTACTTTAGGAAAACATAATATTTGAGTTTTTCAAAAAAAAAAAACATACAAAAATGTAAATGGAAATTTTTATTTGTGATCACCGAACCCTGTTATTTTCTCTTTAGCATACTTAGTTAAAAAAATTATTTATTCATCAGAAAAGAAACTCATCTTTATTTTTATGCAACCCTCAATATTTTTTCAAATTATTTTTTATGTTTTGAACGGGATTTGGCCACATTGGCTTCAAACAAGCTCATTTTAGAAAAAAATAATTTTCGAGTTTTTTGAAAAAAAGGTATATGGGGCATTCCATGTTAAATCGGACTGTTTAAAATTTTTTTTTTCTTAGATTTTCCCAGTTTGTTGACAGTTTTTAGTACCCTTCGAAAACTCCTTTGTGGTAAATATTCAGATTTTTTTGATGAACGGTTCAAAAGATATCAAATTTTTAAATATTAGTAGTTTGTTCCTTTACTCATAATTCTTTTACCCATAACTTCTTCAATAATGGTAAAAATTGCAAATATTTATTTAAAACTTTTTTATTTTTTACGTTCTTTAAAAAAAAAAACAACCCAAAAAAAATTTTAAAAGTGCTCTAGTATGAGATGTTTAAGTTTTGAAATTTAAATCTCATTTTTGAAAATGTATGTACATTTTGATTTTTTTGAAATTGTTTTATGTAAAACTTCTATCGATTTTACAAATTGTTTGCCCAGTAGGATCGTGGGATAAGGATTATTACTATTTTTTTAAATTTTTTGAACAAATTTTATTGTAATTTTCCCATCTTAAAATCATTTCTACTGCTCCAACGGTGCGTCATAGAGGGGTCATTTAAAAGACCGACCCCCATTAATTTTTACGTCTAAACATTTTTTCGGAACAAACTAATACCCTATCTCCAATTTCTAAGGGTGCTCCCACACAAAATGAAATTTTTTAAAGTTTGCTCAAACCGCTCTAACTGCCCTACGAGTGCCCTTAGAGCAATAAAATGTATGACCGACCCACATTTTTTTAATCCAAACATTTTCTCTGAAAACACCTACCCTCTATCTTTAACTATTAAGGCGGTCCCCATACAATTTTTTTTATTTTTTTTTTGTTAATTTGTTTTATTCAGTTAACTACTCCCTTTCCAATGGTGTGTCCGAGAGGGTGCTTTAGTGAGACCGACCCCTATTTATTTTTACCCTCCAATATTTTTGTAAAACAAACCTACGCCCTATCTCCACTCCATAAGTGGGCTTTCATTCAAAATTACGATTTTATAAAATTTGCTCCAACAGTACTCCAACAGGCACTCGTAGGGCAGTTAGAGCGGTTGGAGCAAATTTAAAAAAAATGTCATTTTGTTTGGGAGGCCCCCTTAGAAATTGGAGATAGGGTATTGGTTTGTTCCGAAGAAATGTTTAGACGTAAAAATTAATGGGGGTAGGCCTTGGAAATGATCTCTCTATGACGCACCATTGGAGCAGAAGAAATGATTTTAAGACTGGAAAATTACAATAAAATTTTTAAAAAAAAAATTTAAAAAATAGTAATAATTGTTATCCCACGATCCTACTGGGCAAAAAATTTGAAGAAAATTAAGGTGAGAAACTTAAACCGCTTCTAAAACAAAATTCCGATGTGATCTTTCAAAATGCCGACGCACGTATATTATTTTTTTTTGTCTCCTCTATCACAATCTATTGTCGGAACCTCGTAATTTTGGGAAAAGTTTGAAATTGTTGTACAGTAAAATTAAATAAACTCTAATGGGGCTATTCTAAAATTTTATTATTATAATAAGTGCTATTATTAGCAA
Organism: Pegoplata infirma; assembly: GCA_963921195.1. Classification (NCBI taxonomy): domain Eukaryota; kingdom Metazoa; phylum Arthropoda; class Insecta; order Diptera; family Anthomyiidae; genus Pegoplata; species Pegoplata infirma. Next base: position 222,998,985 of record OY992538.1, read on the forward strand.
CCCAGAATTTTATTATAGATACCAAAAATTTCAACTCTAAAAAAGCTTTATCAACTTTTTGTTGTTCTAAAACAATTTAATTTTAAATTTGAATTTAGACAACAAAATTTTATAAGCACAATAGCTGTATGGGTAGGTGGGTGGTTTTGATATTTTGTTATTTTTGGGGGCATGGGTTCATATCCCACCCATTTCTAACAAATATTTTTTTTTTGCCAATTTTTTTTTTTTTTTATTACAAATATTATAAGGCAGTTTTTTTTTAATTTTTAAATTTCGCAATTTTTAAAAGATGCAAAAAAAATTGATTTTTGCATCTTTTTTTCTGAAATTATTATTATTGTATGGTTTTAATTGGCTATTTCTCTCGCAAAAAAAAACATTATAATTGTCTTTAGAGGAAAAAAATAATATTTTTTTTTAACTACACTTTTTTGCATGCAAAAAAAATTGCAATAATTTTTGTAATAATATGTTTCTTATTTTTGACTACAATAATGCGTATTTTGACAAATTGCGAAAAAAATACGGAATTTTGACGAAAACAAAATGTTGGTTCTTGTTATAAATGAAAAAAATATTGTTATAGATGACAAAATATTGTTATGTACTTTTCAGTCTATAACAAGTTTTGTCATCTATAACAATATTTTTTTCATTTATAACAAGAAACCAACATTTTGTTTTCGTCAAAATTCCGTATTTTTTTCGCAATTTGTCAAAATACGCATTATTGTAGTCAAAAATAAGAAACATATTATTACAAAAATTATTGCAATTTTTTTTGCATGCAAAAAAGTGTAGTTAAAAAAAAAATATTATTTTTTTCCTCTAAAAACAATTATAATGTTTTTTTTGCGAGAGAAATAACCAATTAAAACCATACAATAATAATAATTTCAGAAAAAAAAAGATGCAAAAATCAATTTTTTCCATCTTTTAAAAATTGCGAAATTAAAACAACTGCATTATAATATTTGTAATAAAAAAAAAAATAAAAATTGGCAAAAAAAAAAAAATTGTTAGAAATGGGTGGGATTTGAACCCATGCCTCCAAAAATAACAAAATATCAAAGCCACCCACCTACCCATACAGCTATTGTGCTTATAAAATTTTGTTGTCTAAATTCAAATTTAAAATTAAATTGTTTTAGAACAACAAAAAGTTGATAAAGCTTTTTTTAGAGTTGAAATTTTTGGTATCTATAATAAAATTCTGGGTTGCTAATAATAGCACTTATTATAATAATAAAATTTTAGAATAGCCCCATAAGTTTAAAAAAAAAATCATAAAAATATATTTATGGAAATTTTCAATTGTGATCACCTAACTTCGTACTTTTTATTTGCCACACTCAGCTAAAAAAAAATTATTTAATTTTTTTTTTTTTTAAGTTGGCTAATTTTTTTTTTTAATTGTTTTATAATTTATAAATATTTTACAAAAAAAATTTTTTTTTTCAAATTTTTAATGTGATCTTCAAATTATGTTATTTTCTCTATATCATATTATCTAAACTTTTTATTAATGATAGACGATTTTTATTATATCCGTTTAGGAAACTATAGAAATATATTTTTATACCCTTCACCACACTGTGGAACAGGGTATATTGCAGGGACGTGCCGTGAGGTTTTCATCAGGGTGTTCACCATTAATATAAAATTAACCTTACAAGGCACAACTACATTTTTTGAAGAGAAGTATCACGTTTTTTCATAACAACAACAACAACAATTTTTTTATTGCCCTTTTCAAGAAATTTTGTTTTTCTTTATAGTGGAATCAAAAAAAGTACTAAATTTGGGGTTTTGCATTTTCAAACGCGATTTTCTGAAAAACGATACGCAATAGAAACAATTCGAAGTCAAAATTTAAGTCAGAAATTCAAAATAAATATAGTCTATGTATTGCTATTGCTAGAAAAGTGAATTTTTCTGAATTTGTAGAGTTGAGTGATTTAATGAAAAGTAAATCTTGTTTTGTAAGATATACACTAATATAATTGTGAAAGTTACTTTATTAGTTTACTTAAAAAATTAACCAGTAAATTTGTTTTTATATAAAAAATATTTGTATCTCTTAGAATTCCTACATCTGTATTTAAAAAAATTTAAAACGAATTTTTTGTTACAATTAATGTTGGCGAAAAATAATTTCTTTTGCCAAAAATAAATGGTAAAACGCAATACACCCTATTTCCTTTAATTGAAAATATTAACAAATATTAACCTTCATGTTTTTCCATATTTACAAAAAAAAAAAAATAAAATAATTTTTTTTTGTTTAAAAATAATAAAAAAAATGTAAAAAGGTGTATTTTTGAGACAAGAATTAGGAACCTTGTAAATGTAATTTAAGCGATATCCGTATTTACAACCATAGAGAAAATCCCAAAGTATTATATGGCTTTTAAATGTAAGCAATAGATCTTTTCGATCAAAAGATATCACCTCTTAAAGTTACGTGTGCTACTTGATTTGCCACACAAAAATGCCTTTAAAAATTTATATTTTGTTTGTTGTAGTTGTTGTAATTTAACACTAGTTGAGTGTGCGCAACAAAGTTCAGAACAACTCAACAACTTCGTTTGTTCTTTAAATTTTGTCGCACATTCACTTAACTGTTGGAAACAATTGCATTAATGCTTACAAAATTTGGCATAACTTTTTTATAAAACGACGGAAAATATAAAATGATATACCAACTGAAAGTGTACATTTTCTGCTATTAGTATGAAAACATAAATAAAATAAAAATATAAAACTGACATATTTGAGGGAAAAATGCTAGGTGTTCAGAGAACACCTCCGCACATTAGACGGAACGTAACTGGTATATTGAGTTTGTGCTGATGTTTGTAACTACCCGAAATATTGGTCCTAGACCTACCTTAAAGTATACCGATCGACTCAGAATAACTTTTTGAGTCGATTTAGCGATGTCCGTCCGTCTGTCCGTCTGTCTATCTATCGGTTTAAGCACGATACAGGTCGTAATTTTCAATCAATTGACTTCAAATTTGAAACTTAAGCACCTTTTGGCCCAAGGACGAAGCCTATTGAAATTGGAGAAAATCGGTCCATGTTAAGACTTTAATGACTCTAACTTTAATTATAATAGATATCGCTTTGAAGTAATCAAATTTTGTATGCACAAATCACCATTTCAAATTTCAAAGCAATCGGGTCAGTCCTTCTGGTAGTCCCCATACAAACCACCTTCCCGATATTCACATAATTCCCTCAAAATTCATAAAAATGGAAATATTTGATAAAAAATTTATTTTTAGGTGTTAAACGAGTACTTTAGTAACCTTATCAAATCGGAATATAATTGGACCATTTTTGGACTTACACTCAAAATATTTTGTAGGCAAAAACAAATGAAAAACACACTTAAAACCAGTGAATAAACAATTGAAAACCATCCCAGTAATTATTCATTTGTTTCAAAAAAAATCAACATTTATTTTTTACTGTTGACACAATTTTCTAAAATAAATAACATTAAACATTAAAAAATTACGTTTTTTTTCACCCTTTCTTTACCAACAAATTCCAAAAAAATAACCAACGAAAACATTAAAAATTAATGATAGTTCTGTTATTTTTACCAACAAATTTCAAAAAAATAACCTACGAAAACAATAAAAATTAATGATTAATAGGTAATTTTTTAAAATTTTTTATTGAAATATTTTTTTAAAAATTTTTAATAAAATTTTTGGGGAATCGATCCCGCAATTAACTACATTCTGGCCAGACACTCTACCCATCGTGCCAAAGTCACTTGATACAAACATGTTTTTATATTTCTATAAATAATTTTTTGACTTTTTTTTCTACAAAAAAATAACTGATTTGTGTAGGTACAATCTAATGATATTTCATTAAAAAATACCAACAATTTAAAAAAAAAAATACTTACACAAATCATTAAAAATCAAAAGAATAATCAGTTGTTTTTACTTACAGAACAAAAATAAATGACTTTAAAAATTAAATGTTAACGAAAGTCTTTATTTTTTAGTGTGTTATTTTTGAAACAAAGGACTGAAGTAGTCATTAATAAAAAATGAACATCAAACAAATGTTTTTTCTTTTAAAAACGACTAAACGGAAAACTTTTTAAATAAGCTACAAACAGTTAATGACATAATTTTTTGAGTGTAGTCCCCCATATAAAAATTTCAACCGATATTCAGTTAAATTGGTCTATTGACAAAAAAATAAACCAATTCCACTTAAAATTTATCTGTGTGTGTTTTCTACACTAAATAAAGATCTAACAAAAGACAGATACAATCGGTCCATGTTTGGACTTGGGACCCATTTTCCGGAAAACACTGGTGTAGGGTATGAAATGGTCGGTCTTGGCCGACTATAACTTTCTTACTTGTTTTTATTCAAACAATTTAATAATTTTTTTTTTCTAAATTCTTATTTTAACGATTGAATTATTCAAAACTTAGGAAAAATTGAAATTTTAATTTTTTTTTTAGAAAAAGTTTCTACAGTTTTTTTCTAAATGAGTTTAGTGGTCATCAAAAAACTTATTGTTAGCTATATTTGTCATGTCAACCTTAGCTTTTAAATTTTTGGTGGTGATTACAAAAGTTTGATATTTTTTCTGTTTTATCTTTTAACAGATTATTCTCTTAATTTTTGTGAAATTTCCAGTGGTGATTACAAAATTTTAAATTTTTTCTAATCTTATTATTGCTTTTTGTTTAAATTTGAAAAGTCTTTATTGCTACTAATTACATATAGGGCACCAACCAATCGATCTACACCACTAACATTATTTCTACTTGTTCTCATTTTAAATTACACAACATACAATCTATAACAATCGACATTTAACAAAAGCGTTTATGTCAATGATTTTTTTTTTCTGTTCTGTATTCTAAAACAACAATAGCGTTTTTCCAGCGAATGAGCTTTAGGAACAAAATCCGCTTATGTTTGAGCACAATTCCGTCATGTTCATACAAATACTTTGCATAAAGAAAACTTCTAAACAATATGCGGACACTTTTTTTCTAATTAATTAACCTAAGCCCGGTTAACTGCTATGAGTTGGTTGATAATTACTACATAGTAAAACAATAATTGTCATCAGCTTTAGATTTAAAAAAATCTGTTTTTTTTTTTTTTAATTCTACAATAGAATGTTGTGACTCCTTAACTACCGTATGAGTATAATGCATTTTCATTCTCTTATGTCATGTACTATACATTTTGGTTTCTATAGAATTTAGTAACTGTAACCCAGCAAAAATTTAAAGTAGTAAATTTTGGATAGAAAATTTGGATGATGTATCGCTTCGTAGTAAGAAATTAATAATATCAGTGAAATATTTTAAATAATTTAATTTTGAAACATAAAGAATTTTCTCCTTATTGTATTTTCTAAAAAAAACTTATATAGAAATTTCCTTCCAAACAAAAGGCAATAGAAAATAGTGAAATTTTGTGATCACTCCTCAAAATTTTCAAAAAATTTAATGTAAAATTTAATATTTGTGTAAAAACAAAAATTGTGAAGAAAATTATTTAAAATCTCAATGTAACAAATTTTGGTGATCACTACTAAAAACTTAAAAAAAAATTTTTTTTAAAAAAAATTTTTGAAAAAAAAAATTAGAAAAATTTCCTCTTTTTGAAAATCATACTTTTTCTTCACTTGGTTTCCCATATGTACAACAAAGTACCTTGTTAAACATCGAACAAAAACAAAACTAAAAAAAAAGTATGTCATTTAATGTATATGGTGTTTTAAAGGAAGACAATTATTGACAAGACAATACCTTTTAGCGGAAAGATAATTAATCTTGACATTATCTAAACAAGCATAAACAAAACAACAGCCCATGCAACCACAACATGAGATTACATGATGAAAAATGTAAAGGCTTAAACAAAATATTATGTATTATGTGATTTTTTTTTAAGTTTTTCGTTAATTTGTGCTACTTAAAAATTCTTTAAAATTTTATGAGAATTGGCTTGAAATTAATTAAAATTAATTAGACAAAAAGTAATTTTTAAAAAAGATTTAGATAATAGTTTAATAAGATATTCTGGTCATTAGCGTACCCAGTAAAAACTTCTATTACCAAGTAATGAGGATTTCGCCTTTAAAAAGATGGTGGTAGCTAGTTACTATGTTGGTGAAACACTCATTATTTTAACATGGCGATGTCATTGGAGTAATGACCGCATACCCACTCGCTTACGAGAATGCTACTGAAAAACTACATACATTAGTACCACAAATAATAAGCTACTAGTAGCCCAAAAATAACTCGTTACCCACTACTTACAAAAATGCTACCAAATAACAGCATACATTAGTCCCAAAAATAAGTAGCTACCAGTTGCTCAAAAATAACTCGTTTCCCACTCCTTACAATGCTACCAAATAACAGCTTTTGATTCTTTTAATAAATTTTTAACTTGGGGCAACTTCCGCCAATATGAAATTGAACAAGTTCATGTTGAACGCGTTTATTTCAAGAGCAACCAAGCGGGCAAATGCGGAAATGGAAATGATCCAATGTGCCAACGGAACCAATGTTTACGTTGATATCCTTCCTTCCAAATGTTTGATTGTGAAATTCAAATATTACAGGACCGAAAATATATCTTGGAACCTCGTAGAAAGGGACATTTGGCTACTTAGGACATTACCAATAACAAATATACAGAAGCGACTGCTGCTCAGCCAATGGAAACCGCATTAAACACCATCTTAAGTCTATATAAGAGTGAGTTAGGTTTTAAGGGAAATACTGTCTGTGATGGTTTTTTACCTTTTTACCGGCTTTAACATAATTTAAACAACAAGGCAAAAAAAAAGTTAAACTAAAATTTGGAGAACACCACAAAATTTCTAGAAAAACAATAACAATTTAGAAAAAGCCAATTAAAATCCAGAAAACTTCAATAGAAGTTATGTAAAATCTAATTAAGGCTCATAAATCACGATCAAGTGTCAGCTAGATCCAGTTTTCTGAATATCAATTTGGTTTTCTAAACTTTTTTTGCCTTGTCCCAATTTTAATCAGAATTCCTGAATTTAAATTTCTGTGTAACAGAGTTTTATTAGAAAAAGTAGATAAATGTTAATCTTTTTTAAGCTAAATGTGCAAGTTCTTTCTAAATTTTATTTAGCATTTTTTAATTTCATTTAAAAAAAATAATTAGACAACTTATAAGATATTTTAAATTGTATTTACCAGTAACCTGTTCTGTATCAGGTTATCGGTAACTCATTATTTATTAACAAGATGTAACCGGTTTTGTATTAGGCTATCGGTAACTCATTATTTGTTAACAAGAAGTAATCGAGCAGGTAACGAGCCCTCATTACATAGAATGCAGGCGGTAATGGGGACTTATTACCAAGTTTTTACTGGGTATGTACAAGGGTGCAGTTAAAAGCTGCTACTGAGGGTTTTAATAATTTAATTTATAAAGCGTATATTTTTACGGATAATGACATATGTCATCAACTTTAATGTAATACACCTTTTGATAAAGCAAGACAATATTAAAAACCCGCATATACCCGGGAACCAGTATCCCATTGTCATAAATGTAAAAAAACTTGCGTTTTTGGCATAAATAGAAGTGGTACCCAGCAAAACTTAGATTACCAAATAAGGTATAAAATAAGGTATATGATCTCTTATTTTATACATTGCAGCATTGATGATTTTAACAGGCGATGAGACTCAAAGTAATGCATCCACATTATCACATAGAATACCAGTAAGGTATAAAATAAGTCATAAATTTATAACAAAGAATACCAGTAAGGTGTAAAATATACGATATTTTATAGGTTACGAGTAAGGTATATAATATAGCATACCAGAACGTAATATATAAGGTGTTACGAGTAGTGAAAAAGTAATTTTGTATTAAATTTACTCACGTGATTGTAAGTGAGTGTAAGTAGATAAAATATGCTAGTGAGTGTGTGTCGTTAGAAATTTCTTGTCGTGAGCCCATCTCTAGTTTAAACTTCTGCATTTTTTATAAAATAATTATTTTTTATGTTATTGTAATGCATTATGCATTTAATTATAAATAATGCATTATTTCAAACTTTCAAATAATACATAATGTAACCAAATATAAATCATCCATGATATAATGTTTAGAAATAATAAATATGAAATACATTTTTCCAATAATCATGCATTATGTAGCAAATTATTAGTAATGCATTATTTTTTACTTTAAAATAATACGTTGTGGAACAAATGTTTGGTAAGACATCCTAAAATAATGCTACAAATAAGGTATATACATTACCTGGTAATGTGTTATATAATCACTACCCATTACCAAAGTTTTGCTGGGTAGAGCAAAAAGTGAAAATTTTCAATAATCAATTTTTATATGATTTTTTTTTTCTTAAAAACTTAAATGCATTTAATGGCTTTACTAGAGGTGATAAAGCAAAAAATAGAAAAAAATTGGAATCATCACTATAAATTTCCACAAAATCCCATTTTTATATAACCGTGTAAAAAAATAATTGGATCAAAACATATCTCTTTTGATAAAAACATATATGGATCATATCTAAATGGATATAATCAGATCTACTCCATATATATTCATATCTGCTTCCGATATGTTTTGATCCGTAAATTGAGTCTATCTGACAATTTTACATATATGAACATATCTGAAAATGTCTGATCATATATGTCATATATGCCAGATAGACTCAATTTACGGATCAAAACATATCTGAAGCAGATCTGAGTATATATGGAGTAGATCTGATTATATCCATTTAGATATGATCCATATATGTTTTTATTAAAAGAGATATGTTTTGATCCAATTATTTTTTTACACGGGTAACTTTCTTTTTTTAATTTAATTGCATGTTTTGGCTGTTTTGGCTGCAATAGAGTGCTATAGGAAAATAACAAACATTTGAGATAATCGCTATAAATTTCAAAAATCTTTTATCATACGGGTTTTTTCTGAAAAAAAATATTTAGTTGTATTTAACTGATTAACTAAGGTGCGAAAACAAAAATAGCTAAAATTGTGAATCACCGCTATAAATTTTCAAAAAGAAATTTTTATAAGATTTTTTTTCTAATAGAGGTGATAAAGCAAAAAATAGCAAAAATTAGGAATCATCGCTAAAATTTCTACAAAACCCGTTTTTATATAATTTTTTTTTAACTTTAATGGCATGTTTTAGCTGCACTAGAAGTGATGGGGAAAAAATAACAAAAAATTTAAGATCATCACTATTAATTCCAAAAATCATTTATCATACATTTTTTTTCTAAAAAAAAAATGTAGTTGCATTTTATGTATTAACTAGAGAAGCGAAAGCAAAAATAGCTAAAATTAGAAATCACCGCATTAAAATTTCAAAAATTAATTTTTATTTGATTTTTTCTTAAAAACTTAAATGCATTTTATAGCTTTATTAGAGGTGATAAAGCCAAAATAGCAAAAATTGGGAATCATCGCTATAAAATTCTACAAAAACCGTTTTTATTTAACTTTATTTTTTAACTTTAATTGCAAGTTTTGTGTGCACTAGAAGTGATGAAAAAAAATTGAGATCATCACTATAAATCCAAAAATCATTTATCATACATTTTTTTTCTAAAAAAAACTTTAGTTGCATTTTATGGATTAACTATATGTGTGAAAGCTATAAATTTTCAAAAATCCATTTTTATAAGATTTTTTACTAAATAAAATTTAAATGCATTTTGTGTATTTATTAGAGGTGATAAAGCAAAAATACTAAAAATTGGGAATCATCGCTAAAAGTTTCTACAAAAATCCATTTTTATATAACTTAATTTTTTTTAATTTAAATGCATGTTTTGGCTGCACTAGAAGTAATGCAGCAAACATTACAAAAAATTTGAGATCATCGCCCAAAATGATTTATCATAGGTGCTAAAGCAAAAATAGCTAAATTTGAAGATCACCGCTATAAATTTTCAAAAATCAATTTTTATATGATTTTTGTTAAAAAAAAACTCAAATGCAATTGATGGCTTTACTAGAGGTGATAAAGCAAAAATAACAAAAATTGGGAATCATCGCTATAAATTTCAACGAAAATTCTTTTTTATATAACTTTATTTTTTTTTTTAATAGCCTGTTTTGGCTGCACTAGAAATGATGGAGCAAAAATAACACAAATTTGAGATCATCGCTATAAGTTTCAAAAATCGTTTATCTTTAGTTGCATTATATGGATTAACTAAAGGTGTTAAAGCAAAAATAGCTAAAATTGGAAATCACCGCTATAAATTTTCTAAAAAACACTTTGGTTGCACTTTATGGATTAAGTAATGGCGGGAAAGCAAAAATAGCAAAAATTGGGAATTACCGATATAAAATTTCAAAAATCAATTTTTATTTGATTTTGTGTGCACCAGAAGTGATGGAGCCAAATAACAAAAATTTTGAGAGTACCCAAGTAAAAATGTGAAGGATCAGCACTGATCCGAAAAATGGATCGCTAAGATTAGATCAGTTTTAATCGGACGGATACAATTTCATTTGAAAAATGGGTTTATCTAATTATATAAACCCATTTTTCGGATGAGATTGTATCCGTCCGATTAAAACTGATCCAAAAATGGATCTTAGCGATCCATTTTTCGGATCAGTACTGATCTTTCAAATTTCGGATCAGTACTGATCCGAGTATATATCGCTATAAATTCTAAAAATCATTTATCATACGGTTTTTTCTAAAACAAAATTTTTAGTTTTTTCAAAAAAAACAAAATTTAGCCGCATTTTATGGCTTAATTAAAGATGTGAATGCTAAAATTGCGAATAACCGCTAAAAATTTTCTAAAATCAATTTTTATAAGATTTGGATTTATTAGAGGTGATAAAGCAGAAAATAGCAAAAATTGAGAAACAACGCTATAAATTTCCACAAAAACCCATTTTTATATAACTTTCTTTTTAAATTTTAAATGCATGTTTGGGCTGCAATAGAAGTGATGGAGAAAAATAACAAGAATTTAAGATAATCGCTATAAATTCCAAAAATCATTTATCGCACATTTTTTTTCTTAAAAAAAAAATTTAGTTGCATTTTATGGATTAACTAAAGGAGCGAAAGCAAAAATAGCTAATATTGGGAATCATCGCTATAAATTTTCAAGAATCAATTTTTATATGATATTTTTTTAAAAAGTATTAAAAGGCATTTTATGGCTTTACTAAAGGTGATAAAGCAAAAATAGCAAAAAATGGAAATCATCTCTATAAATTTCCACAAAAATCCGTTTTTATGTAACTTTATTTTTTAATTTAATTACATGTTTTAGCTGCACTAGAAGAGATGGAGCCAAAATAACAAATAATTGAGATCATCGCCATAAATTTCAAAAAATCATTTATCATACGTTTTTTTTATAAAAAAAAACTATAAGTTGCATTTTATGAATTATTTTTTTAATTTAATTGCATGTTTTGTCACCGCTATAAATTTTCAAAAATCCATTTTAGTAAGATTGTTTTTTTAAAAAACTTAAATGCATTTTATGGCTTTATTAAAGGAGATAAAACGAAAATAGCAAAAATTGGGAATCATCGCTATAAATTTCTACAATAACCCGTTTTTATATAACTTTGTTTTTTTAACTCTAATTGCATGTTTTGGCTGCACTAGAAGTGATAGAGCATAAATAACAAAAATTTGAGATTATCGCTTTAAATTCCAAAAATCATTTATTATACGGTTTTTTTTTCTAAAAAATATTAGCCGCATTTTAACTAACTTAAGATGTGAAAGCAAAAATAGCTAAAATTGAGAATCACCGCTATAAATTTTCAAAAATCCATTTTTATACCCTCCACTTAGTGATAGAGGGTATATATAAGTTTGTCATTCCGTTTGTAACTCATCGAAATATCGGTCTGGGACCCCATAAAGTATATATATTCATGATGCCCGATCGATTTTAAGACATTCTAGCGATGTCCGTCTGTCCGTCTGTCCGTCTGTCTGTCTGTTGAAAATGCTGTAGCGGACAAAATATTACACAGAGATGACTGAAACTTAACATATATGTTGGAAGTTCTCCCGAGAAAATTGGTATTGCATTTGAGCGATATCGGTTCAGCGGTTCAAAAGTTATGAACGAAAATGTAAGCACACCTCAAAAATTTCAGTACATTCAACATAACCTAAAAATACAAAATGCTTTAATTCGGCTTCTGGTTGACATATGTGAACATAATTGAACACCAAATGGTATTTAAACAAGTACGAACATATTTTTTGACAAAAAAAGAAAAAAATCGCGGATTTTTTTTTACCAAAATTTTTTTTCGCGGAATTTTTTTCAATTTTTTTTTTTTCAAAAGTAATTTCCTTTTAAATAAAGTTGTTTGCAATAATCTTTTTGAAATTGTGGAGGGTATCACTACATTCGGCAAGGCCGAATTTAACTTTTTTACTTGTTTTAAGATTTTTTTCTAATAGAGGCGATTAACAAAAAATAGCAAAAATTTTGAATCATCGCTATTTCCACAAAAACCCGTTTTTATTTAACTTTATTTTTTTAACTCTAATTTCATGTTTTGTCTGCACTAGAAGTGATATATCAAAAATAAAAAAAAATTGAGATCATCGCTATAAATTCCAAAAAACATTTATCATCCGATTTTTTTTTCTGAAAAAAACTTTAGTTGCACTTTATGGATTAACTAAGAATGTAAAAGCAAAATATCTAAAATTGAGAATCACCGCTATAAATTTTCAAAAAAAAATGTATTTGCATTTTTGGCTTAATTAGAGGTGCTCTAGCAAAAAATAAAAAAAAAAATGGGAATTATAGAACCAATTTTTTCTAAAAACCAAAAATAGGGGAAAATGAGGTATATTTAATTATCTGGTTTTCTTTTTATCTGAAAATTTAAACTGTTGATCCACTTTACGGCGTTAGTTACAAGATTCCGAGAAACTTCCATTGCTAGAGCCCAGTAATTCTCAGGATGTAGAAACCCATTTCTTCATTACATTTCTATTTCATAAACCTCCTTTTTTAACACCTGATACCACCATATATGTGGTCTCTTTTTTTTTTTTTGCTCATTCCTATTGACTGTTAATCCACTTGTCATTTGTAAGACCAAATAACGAAATTCATGAGTTTTTAAATCACATTGTCTACTTAAGTTTTATAGAAATTGTTAAGTAATAAAACCATTTTTAGTAAATTCAAACACTTTTTCAGTATTATACATAGCATTTGAGTTTTTTTTTATAAAACTACACTTAGCAGGAAAGGGTATAATAAGTTTGTTATTCTGTTTGGAACACTTGAGGATTTCGTAAAACTGATTGAAGGTTGTGAAGACCAATTTTTAAAGGGATAAAAAAAATACAAAAGACTTCTTTTTAACACCTCTTACTACTCCACCAATCAGAAGCTTGTAAAAGTCTGTTTTTTAGATTTTTTTTTTCACTGAAGGAAAAAAAATTTAAAATTTTTTATGGTTTCACTGAAGGAAAAAAAAAAAATTTTATGGTACTTTTTCTAATATGGTACTTTTTCTAGTACCATAAAAACATTGAAAATTGATTTTTTCATTTTAATATGCTGTTCCTTGTAAAGGAAAAACCCAAATCAAAAACTTTTTTTTTTTAAATCAAAAACAATAAAAAATTCGTTGTAGAGTGTAATATTAAATTTGGAATGTTTTTATATGGTACTTTTTCTAATATGGTACTTTTTCGAGTAACATAAAACAATTTAAACTAGAGTTTTTCTATAAAAATAGTTTTTCCTGGTGAAGAGTATTTCCGAATTCGTTCAATTATACTGTAATTTCATTGTTGGATTATTTTTTTGTCATTTTCTCCACAACTACCATAGTCATATTTTTTGAGGATTCTCTCCATTGTATTGTATAGAAAAACAAAACAAAAACAAACAGACATACTACTGACTTTGGCTTTGCGTCATATGCTCATAAATATTGTTGGTAGCCAAAGTCACCACATCTAAACAGCATTCAATGAGAATGCGTTTTTTCAGCTTTTCCTGCTGCTGCAAAAAACTTTATACTGCATGTCTTAGACTATTGTGAATTTCCGATATTTTATGGGATATTATTGGCATAAACTGTATTACAAACGAAAAAGCACAAAAAAATATGCTGGATACAACAAAAATAAAGAGTAGCTAGCTAGCTGGCTGCATTTTAAAAGATGCACCTTGCATTCATTGTTAACATCATCAGCTTTTGAGAAAAACAACATCATTCTTTACAATAATGTCATGATTTTCAAAGAGCGTTGTTTTTTATTTTTGTTTTTTGTGGAAAACAACGAAAACGTTGATGACGACGACGATGAAGTTTAAGTAGAAGGTATCTCCTGTGCTCACATAAAAATTGACATACACACAGCATGTTACTTGGCATTATGTCTGAATTGTTGCAACTGCATAATGGGTACATTGATAAGAAAAGATATTTGATGAAAAAAAATTTATAAAAAAAAAAAATTTTGATGAATTACAAATATTGATTAAAAAAAAATATTGACAAAAAAAAAAATGTTGACGAAAAAAAATTGTTTTGAAAAAAAATTTTTTGAAAAAAAAATTTTTGAAAAAAAATAGTGATGAAAAAAAAATATTCATTGTTGATAAAAATAGTTTTTGATGAAAACAAGTTTTATTAAAAAAAAAAAAAATTATTTGAAGAAAAAACATTTATAAAAATAACAAGTAAAAAAGTTAAATTCGGATTTGCCGATTGTTTTGATACCTTCCACAATGTAATAAAAGATTATTTGAAAAAAAAATAAAAAATTTTGAAAAAAAAAAATTACGCGGAAAAAAATTTTTGGTTAAAAAAAAAAAAAAATCCGCGATTTTTTTTTTTTTGTAACAAAATTGGTTTGTACTTTTAAAAGTTCCATTTGTGTCCAATTCTGTTCACAAATGCCAACCAGCAGCCAATTTAATCATTTTGTATTTTTAGGTTATGTAGAATATACCAAGTTTTTGGAGGTGTTCTTACATTTTAGTTCTTTGAACCGCTAAACCGATTTCGCTCAAATGCAATTCCAAACTACTTACGACAACAACAAGTAAATTTGCTAAGGCTAAGTCATATATGTTTAATACTTTGGCCGTGATAATCATTTCCACAGACGGACATCGCTAGAATGTCTTAGAATCGATCACTGATCAATAATATATATGGGGCATTCCATGTCAAATCGGACACTTTGAATAATTTTTTTTTAGATTTTCCCAATTTGTTGACAGTTTTTCAGGTTTTTTTGATGACCCGTTCAAAAGATATAGAATTTTCAAAAATTGGTAGTTTAATGGTCCAAATTGCAAATTTTTTTCTTGAAAATTTTTGTTTTTTACGTACTTTTTAAAAAAAAATCCAGAAAAATTCTTAAAAGTGCTCCAGTATGCGATTTTTAAGTTTTAAAATTTAAATATCATTTTTGAAAATGTATGTACTCTTTGATTTTTTTGATATTTTTTTGTGATAAACTTCTATCAATTCTACAAAAATTTTATTGTAATTTTCTAATCTTAAAGTCATTTCTACTGCTCCAATGGTGCGTCAAAGAGGGGTCATTTCCAAGACCGACCCCCATTATTTTTACGTCTAAACATTTCTTCGGAACAAACTAATACTCTATCTCCAATTTCTAAGGGGCTCCCACACAAAATTAATTTTTTTTTAAATTTGCTCCAACCGCTCTAACTGCCCTACGAGTGCCCTGAGAGCAATCAAATGTATAACCGACCCACAATATCTTCTTAGTCCAAACATTTTCTCTGAACACACCTACCCTCTATCTTTAAATGGGAGCCCACATAGGGAGTGGAGATAGGGCATAAGTATGCTTTACAACAATTTTGGAGGGTAAAAATAAATGGGAGTCAGTCTCACTAATGACCCCTCTCGGACGTACCATTGGGCCGGTAGAAGCTGATTAAATAAAACAAATTTACAAAAAATAAAAAAATCTAATGGGGACCGCCTTAATAGTTAAAAATAGAGGGTAGGTTCAGAGAAAATGTTTGGACTAAAAAAATATTGTGGGTCGGTTATACATTTTATTGCTCTAAGGAAACTCGTAGGGCAGTTAGAGCGGTTGGAGCAAATTTTAAAAAAATGTCATTTTGTGTGGGTATTTGGACGTGAAAATAATGGGGGTCGGTCTTGGAAATGACCTCTCTATGACGCACCATTGGAGCAGTAGAAATGATTTTAAGATTGTAAAATTACAATAAAATTTTTTCAAAAAATTTAAAAAAATAGTAATAATCGTTATCCCACGATCCTACTCAGCAAAAAATTTGTAGAATCCATAGAAGTTTTACACAAAAAAATTTAAAAAAAAATCAAAGAGTACATACATTTTCAAAAATGAGATTTTAATTTTAAAACTAAAAAATCGCATACTAGAGAACTTTTAAGAATTTTTTTGGATTTTTTTTTTAAAGTACGTAAAAAAATTAAAAAAAAAAAAAATGCAATTTAGACCATTATTGAAGAAGTTATGAGTAAAAGAAGTTTGAGTAAAAGAAAAAACTACCAATTTTTTAAATTTCCATATCTTTTGAACGGGTCATCAAAAAAATCTGAAAATTTACCACGAATGAGTATTCAAAGGGTACAAAAAACTGTCAACAAATTGGAAAAATCTAAAAAAAAAATTACTCAAAGTGTCCGATTTGACATGGAATGCTCCATATATATTCTTGATCCTCGATCGATTTTAAGTCGATCTAGCGATGTCCGTCCGTCCGTCTGTCTGTCTGTCTGTCCGTAGAAATCACGCTAACTTTTGAAAGACTTTACAGAGGCTACTTAAGTCTGGAAAATATGTTGGTGATTTACCTGGTCAGGTTGGTATTGCAATCCAGCCAAATCGGTCTAGTGGTTCAAAAGTTATGAACAAAAGAGTAAATTTCGGCAAGGGTTTTTAGCGAATTTACGAGATAAAAAGCACGATAACTTTCGAAAGACAATAATGAGACTGCAGAAGCATGGCATATATCTTTGCCGTTCTCCAGGTCTGTTTGCTATTGAATTTCAGCTCAATCGGTCCAGTGGTTCAAAAGTTATAAGCAAACCCCCGAATTTCAGATTGGGTTCATCTTAAATTCCGCGTGGTAAACAAGTTTTAAAAGCTTGGTGGCAGCATAGCAATGCTTTTCAAACTTGCTTAGTTTTAAAGCAATGCTTTTTAAACTTATTTAGTTTTAAAAGCATTGGTAACTTAAAAATTACACTCGAAAAAAATTTTACACTCACAAAAAATTTTACACTCAAAAAAATTTTTTTTTTTTACAAAAATGTCAATATTTTTTATACATACATACGTGCGTTCATTCAGAAATATTTTTATAGTAAAAAAACATTACACTTGAAAACATTTTTACACTCAAAAAAAAATTTTCTTTTTTTTTTACATGACAAAAAGAGTTTTTTACTCAAAATAAAATATTTCTAATCAAAATTGTTATTTTTTCACGTTAAAAATGTGCTATCCTTTAAAAAATGCATTGTGGAGGGTATTCATAGATTCGGCAAAGTCGAATTTAACTTTACTTTTTTTTTAATCGTGTTTTTCAGAGGTTGGTTTAGTTCCTCCAGTAGGACCGATTTTGCCCATTTACGAACTTAGCCTGCCTAGGACCATGAGACATATTCGTGGCAAATTTCAGGAGGCTAGCTGTTTTAATTTGGACTGCATCGTGCCGTCTACCGACAGACGGACGGACAGACGGATATGCACAGAATGGCTTAGAATCGACCTATATACGTAATGGGGTCCCCGACCGATATTTCGATGCGTTACAAACGGAATGACAAAGTGAGTATACCCCCATACTGTGGTTGGAGGGTATAAAAACACTATCAAATTGCGATATCTCGAAAGCCCTTTGACCGATTTTGAAATTTTTTTGATATTCGTTTTCATCGCATCAAAATTAATAAATATTATGTATCGCAAGACATTTTTTTTTTACCACATATTTTTTTTTTAAATCCAAATCTTTGACCGCCGGCCTTCCCGGGTTAATTTAAGCTGACTGGCCTTAAATTTATACCACATAAGTTTTAGGCGTAGTAAAATAAAAATTTGCTGTGACATTCAAAATCGGAAGAAAAACTTTTTTTGTACAAAAGAATTGCCGTTCTACTGTCCTATAGTGACCCAAATGTTTGAACGACTGTCTGAGTTTATACATATGACTAGCTTAGCTTGGGTACTTTGTTTGTTAGTAGTTTTTATTTCGGTTTAGGATAGTTTTTAGCTTCTTTTTCACTGGCATATTGAGTGCTGATGATGTTTGCCAATATTTAAACAGTAAGTGCTTTAACAGAAAAATAACCTTGTATTATTCCTTTTTTTTGTTATACATTTTGTTTTTGTGACTGCTGCTGCAGTTGTTTGTAGCAAAGTTTTTATGATGCTCTTTTGTATTATATTTTCATATATTTCTTTTTTTTTAGTTTTTTGGATACCACAAGAAATTGTGTGATTTATTTGATGTGTCAAGTAAAGCGTTCAATTAGTGACTTAAATTGTGTTTATATGTAGGCAGCAAAGTAGAAGAAAAACCAACCACCATACAATTCCATACATACTCTCATACACACATATATATCTCAAGTACTTGTATTCACCATCATCATCGTCATCTAAAGTACATGTTTAGAGTTATAAATATAGGTAAAGTTATATGGTTATCGTTGTAAACCACGTTTTTTTTTTGTTGTTTTGCTTCCACCACATCTTCTCCTTAACTTATGTTTGACTTTATTAGCCAAGACATGCTTAAGCTTACACTTGGTCAGGTTGTTTAGGTGCTAGTGCTAGAGCTGCTGCTGCCGATGATGATGCCTGGCCAGGTTTAAAAATTCTCATCTTAAGTTTCCTTTGTTTATTGTTTGTTATGAAAAAAAACGAACAATTTTTTTTTCTTTTCTTCTCCAGCTTTATAAATTTTAATTTAATATAATTTTTTTTTTCTGCTGTTCTAGAAAAATATCAATAAATGCATTCTTTAGTTTTGAACAAAAAAGCTAAAAAAAAAATGACAAAAACTATGAAAGCCTATACTGGTCACTATTCTTAAGTATGTATCATCAATACTGTATGCCATACATGTAATAAGGTTAAAATCACTAGTCAAGAATGTCTAATTACAACATCTTTATAAAAGTTTTATAGATGTCACAATACAAATATGGTTCGACCATCTTTTTTGTTATGCATATAAATAAGAAAATCGAAAAAAAAAATATTTATCTCTTAAAGGAAGAAAATTTATGGTATTTATATTTATAATACCTATTTTATAGCAAAAAAGAAAAATTGGTTTTAGATTTTAAAATATAAATTTAAAAAAAATTTCAAGTCATATAACTTAACAACGAATTTTATATTGTACACTCAAGAGAAAAACTGTCAAAAAATCTGTAATTGCTGATTTTTCTACTAAAATGGGTACTTTAACAAATTCCACTGTCATTCATTTTTAGAAAATAAGCAAACTTTTTCTGTAATTTTACTAATTCCATTAGTTGAATTTTAAAAATATTTTTTTACAAATTTCACCTGAATATTTTTAAAGAAAATTTAAGCATGACTGGCATGTTTTTCAACTCGTGAATACAATATAAGACTTATCAAAAATTCACGGTTTTGATTATGTTGCTGTAGCTTTTGTTTACACCTTGTCAAATTACTGGAAAAGTCTTGCACTCCCATTTTACCAATGTTTTTAACAAAAAATGCCTGCGAAATTTGTACTCTTGCCCAAAACATTAAATCATGATAATGTTTTGCAAAAGATTTGGGTGTACTTGCCAAAGCAAAGTTTTTTTAGAAAAAATAATGTTATATTACTTTGCTATTCCACGCAAAACGAATTGAAATATCAGTCGAGGACCCCATTAAAAAACCAAAAGAGCTGTACGTTTCGTAAGTGAGTGCAAAAATAAGTGCAAAAAAGTGTTTTTACATTTTGGAGAGTATAAAAGATTCGGCACCAAAGAATATAACACTCTCACTTGTTTAATGTACATTTGATAAACAAATGGAAAATTTTTATGCGAAAAGCTTTGGTGAAAAAGTAGTTTTGGAAAAAAAAAATATTTTTTTTTCACGAAAAACTAAATTATGTTAAAAAAAATTTAATGAAACCAAAATTTTTGGTAAAAAAATGTTGATGAAAAATAGTTTTTGATGAATTTTATTGATAATAATAAAAATATTTTGATGTAAAACAAAATTGATGAAAACAAAATATGAAAAAAAAAAAATTTTTTGGTGAGAAAAAATTCGATAATAAAAAATTTTATAAAAAAATTTGATAAAAAAAAATATGATAAAAAAATTAATGAAAAAAAATTAATGAAACAAAAAAACATTTGATGAAAAAAAAATGGATGAAAAAAAAATTAAAAAAAAAAATTGATAAAAAAAAAATTATGAAAAAAAAGTTTGCTGAAAAAAATAAATAAAAAAAAAAAATTGATGAAAAAATAAATTTGATGAAAAAAAAATTTGATGAAAAAAAATTGGTGAATAAAAAATTTGATAAAAAACAAAAAATTTATAAAAAAAATCATGAAAAAATAGTATGATGAAAAAAAAAAATTTTATGAAAAAAAAAATTGATGAAAAAAAAAAATTGACGGGAAAAAAATTGATGAAAAAAAAAAATTGATGAAAAAAGTAAAATTGATGGAAAAAAAAATTTGATGAAAAAAAAAAATTGATGAAAAAAAAAAAATTTTTTTTTCATCAATTTTTGGCATATATGTTAGGAATTTACCTGGTCAGGTTGGTATTGCAATCCAGCGAAATCGGTTTAGTGGTTCAAAAGTTATGAGCAAAAGACTGAATTTCGGCAAGGGTTTTTTGTGAATTTACGAGATAAAAAACACGCTAACTTTCGAAAGGGAATTCTGAGGATTTCTTAACGTCTTCTTTCGGAATGTAGTGTTCCGATGCAGGTTCTAATGAACATTATTTCAGAAGAACGAATCGCTTTTGTCGAAATTTTTTTGGCGCTATATGATCCTAAATTCCACATTTATAACTTCTGAATGACTATTTCTAGAGATAGAAAAAGTACTTTACTTATTTAAAATGTTACGCCATTAAAATCAGAATTTCCAAAAGGATTTCTTCCGAATATTTCTAATTTTATAGCATCTAACCACGGTTTGGGGTATATTCACTTTGTCATTCCCTGTGTAACGCATAGAAATATCGGTCTAGGTCCTCATAAAGTATATATATTATCGATCAGTGATCGACTTTAAGACATTCTAGCGATGTCCGTCCGTCTGTCCATCTAAGGAAACACGATACAGTCCAAAATAAAAGAGCTAGACCTCCGAAGTTTGGTACGAATATGCCTTATGATCATTAGGGATAAAACTATTTGCATTTCTTTGAAAATATAAAAAAGGACCTATCATAGTGAGAAAGTACATGAGAAATCAATTGGAAATATGTGTTCTTATTTTCACGAATTTTAAAAAAGGTTCGGCACCGATCGCGATAAAGTTTTCGCCATAATTTTTCTCAAATATTCAGGAAACCAATATTTCTAAAATCAAATATCATTCTGTAATTTTGTTCTTGATTAATTTTTGTTGTAAATTGACAGAAACCCAAAAAAAGGCGGGTGGGAAGCAGTCTCACATTAAAACATAAAAAAAAATTAAATTTCTGATGTTTTAGAAATTGCAATTGGTGCCAAAAGTTTTTGAACCAAAATTACGTTTTTTGTTATCAGTATAACAGTATCCATACGGTTATGATCGGTTCCTATTTTGATTATACCTCTAATGGTCATAGGAGGGTTAAGTTCTGAAATGTTCAAAATCGGGCCAAGGGGAAAAAAGTTGCCCCTTGGAGAACTAAACCAACCTCAAAAAAACGACACTTTTGCAGGGTTTTTGTCATAAGAAGTTAAAAATGTGTACCCATCGGCTAAAAAAAATAAAATATTTTCCCGCCCCCTTTTGTGGGCGTTGATATAAAAATATATTAAATAATAATTAATTGGATTAATTAATTGGAAGAATCATAATAAATCCATTTGACAACATCTATTGCAAGGAGGAAGGTGTCGCCCAATGTTCCCATCACAAAAAAAAAAACTAAAATTGCTCTTGAATTTTTTAATATTTTCTTTTTTATATTTTGGTGGGTATAAAAGATTCGGCACAGCCGAATTTAACACTCTCACTTTAAAATAAAAATGTTTTCACATCAGGCGAATAAATTTTTGTTTAAAACAAAAAAAAATTTTCATTAATATGTTTTTGTTTCCAAAAACATTGTGTTACAATATATTTTTTTCTTTCCTAAATAATTGTTTTATAATAATTTTTTTTTCTAAAATTTACATTTTGTCATCAAAATTATTTTTTTGCAATTTTTTTAGCAATTATCAGACATTTATGTGCAGATATCTCGAAAACTAATTAGTTAAAGATCATATTTGGACTCGGCATGTCGAAAACGTAAGTAAAGTGCATTTTTGTACCAGGGTTTCAAAAATTAAAAAAATATATTCTTTTTAAAAGGAAAAATATGTTCATCGTTTTTTCTTACCTGTACCTTTGTTTCTATTAATATTTAATTCTCCAATAAAGTCTCGATAATAAATTTTAAAATAAAATAGTATAGTATAGGAGATTCTCCACAACATATCGATGGCAAATATTCAAAACTTGTTATCTGCAGCGTTACTACACAGCAGATAGCAAGTTTAAAATATTCGTCCTCGATATATTTAATTCAAATTTTAAAAATATTTTTTTTGAGTTATAACCTTCCAAAATGTAGGGTCAAAACAATGACCTTTGACCATTTCAAAAAATTATGATGCGTACTTTTTTAAAAAGTGACTCGTTACCTATTATTTGAAACTTGAATGAGACCTGTTCCTCAATTAATTTTTGAGATAACGTCATTTATGTCAGATGATCATGATGAATCATTATGAGTACTTTTTTTAAAAACTGACTCGTTATCTCTTATTTGAAACTTGAATGAGACCTGTACCTTGATTACTTTTTGAGATAACGTCATTTATTTCCGAACACTTCAAAATATGTACGATTTTCCAAATTTTTAAGAACCAATATCTCGGGAAAAAAAGAACCAGAAGTCCAAAACTTTGGCACTATTATTTTTTTTTTTAAATGCCAAGCTATATTCTAACTTGAAAGGGGTAATGTCAAAAATGTTATTTTTTCGGTTGAATTGACACAAAAAAAAAATAAAAAAAAATGATAAACAAATTCGTAGATTTAATTAAAAAATTAAATCCAGACTTATCACTAAAATGCGCATATAAATTAAAAATATTTGTATGTCATTAATTAAAAATAAAGAAATATTTATTTAATTAAAAACTTAATACTATTAATTAAAAAAATTTATTTAAATTAAAAAAAAATAAATAAGGTTTTAGTTATATAATTTAAAAACTTTAATTAGAAAAATTTTTAAAAACAATCAAAATTTTTAATTCTATAAAAAAAAAATAAATTAAAAACAATAAATTTTTTTAAAAATAAATAATTAAAAAAAAACCCTTTTTTTAAATAAAATAGTATAAAAAAAATGTTTCTTCAAACTTTACCAAATATATTTATGCAGTAAAGACAAAGTAATTATAAACCATACCATACATACACATAAACCTATAAACAAAATGAGAATTCAAAAAACTATATGAGAAATAAAAAAACTTTCAGGAAACTTTTTATACCTACGGAAAACGAAACACGGAAAACAAAAAAAAAAAACTAAGTGAAGCTAAAAATTTAATTAAACAATTAATTATATTAATTAAATATTTAATTAATTTTCAATTTAAAAACAATTAAATGTAAATTTAAATAAAGATCAAAATTTAATTAAACAATTAATTGTATTAATTAAAAATTTAATTAATATTAAATTAAAAAACAATTAAAATTTTATTTAAAATAAAATATATGATATAGTACAGTGATTTTACTTGACTAAATCAACAATATCAATTATAGAATTATCAAAAATGTGTAGATGTTTTGAAAGTTTTTGTTGCGGTTTTGAAACTTAAACAAGAAAATATCAATTGTACCGCCGAATATTATTGATATTGCAGAACTAATGAGACTGTTAAGTTATACATTGCTAAAACCATATGTGCAAAATAAAAAACAAAATGAACAAATGAAATTTTGTCTTTTTTTTATTTAATTTCAAATTCATCTGCCACGTTCAAAAAATTAAATAAATTATTTAATGGTCAAATGGTGAAAAAAAGCTAATGATGCCAACATAACTATAATTCATGACAATTTAAGCTCGACGAGCTGAAAAACGGATAAAAAAAGAGGAACAGAGCAATTCAAACAAAAATATATACAATATGCTACAAATTATACAAACTCGCATACAACACACTCCATATTAACAGCAACTAGCACATCTTTTTTTTGTCCAATTGCAGAGGGAGATGCCACCAATATTAAAGTAACACAAACGAAGAAAAAAAAAATGCCAAACATTTTGCACAATTTGTGCCTCATTGGTCTCAATAACAATTCTTCATTTTAAATGAAGCACCACCACACACAAACACTCTCCAGCACACATATTTTCTACTTCAAACATAAAGATTCATAACCTTCAATAACACAAGCAGGCAAAAATATCAAAATGTTGCATGCATACTACACAAAGAAACCAAAAAAAGCTAACATACAACACCCGTCTCTGTACAATTCCAAAACATCATATACGGAAAAATAACTGATTAAAAGTCATACAAATACTATGATCAAAAAGTATAGAAAAAAAACAAAGAGCTTAATGGAGCTTTCTGAAGCTCGATATAGTCATAGCTTAAAGCTTTTAGATAATTTCCCTATAAAGCTCGATAGTCATAGCTTAAAGCTTTTAGATAATTTTCCTATAGAAAATATATTATTTTCGTATAGAAAACTCTCAGATTTTGAGAAATTTTTTGTATAGAAAATTTCTTAGCATCTGAAACATTCTTCGTATAGAAAAATACTCCCATTATGAGTCATCGATAAATATTAAACTAAATTTTAAAATTAAGATTTTTTCAAATTCTGATGGGGAAAGTTGGATTTAGCCATTTTTAGTTCAGCGATAGATTTTTTTTACACGCATTTAAAGTTGGTGATTTAAAAGTATGTAAAGTTTTTGTGTACTAAGCATGTCCAACTTTAGGGGCCCCTGGTAGTGCCCTTATTGGACATGTAGGGTCTAGCGGCCAAACTTAAGCTGGAAATTATTTTAGCTAGAACCGATATCCAAATTATTAAAATAAACCACAGCACACCGTTGCGTATGATTGTTATTTAAAGGCAATTACAATATTAATCATACGCCACTTATGGACATCATACCAACATTTTTACACTTTTTCCAAAATTACGTGGTTCCGACGATTGATTCTTGTAGAGAAGATAAAAAAGATACACGTGTTTCGGCGTTTTGCAAGAACACATTGGAATTTTATTTAAGTGACGGTTAAAGTTTCCCAGCTTTGGTCTGTTCTTGCAACATATCGGTATATAAAACAATGTTTGCTTTACATCTGATGTTTATGTTATGTTCAGCAAATTTGTAGAAAATATTATTGCAAATATTTTTAGCGAACAGATTAACCCTCTAACTCCTCCAAATAACAGTTATTTTTGGCTCTATTCTAACAAATCGTATAAAACACCCCTAAAAAGGAGAAGGGCGGGGATAAAATGTTCTACAAAAATACTGGCCATAAAATTTTAAACTACCAAAGGGCGAAATTCCCTTTGCTAGTTGTAGTAGGATTTTTATATTTGCTAAATTGTCTTGACAATGGAATCTGACAAATTCCAAAATACGCATCGACTAAGTCTGGCAAAAATGATCAATATAAACAAATTTAAAACAGAAAAATAATTTTCTTGAAAAACATTTTATGAGAATATCAAAGTTCTCATAAGTAAAGAAAATAATGACCTCGAGCTAGAATAAACCTACTCAAAGTATAATATTTTGAAGGTCGAACAAAATTATTTTAAATTTTTTTATAAAAATTAATCAGAATTTGGAGAAATAAAGTTTGCGATAAGTTCGTCAGTTTTGCTCCGCAAGAGAATGAGGTCAAACGCAGTGATTTTAACAGCGGAGAGGCACGGAAATTAACCATATAAAAAGTGATAATATTGAGAAATTCAAAGAAATAAAACTTTACAAAACAAACTCTAATAAATATAAAGAGGGGAAATGCGTACAAAGTGTTCCTTTGGTACTTTTTACATTTCCTGAAATAATTGTCCTAGGAATATTAAATTTGGAATGTAGGATATTTCGGCGGCAAAAAGATTTAAAACAGAACGTTGAGGAAATTCAGAAGTTTTGGTGCAAACATGGGTAAAAAAGTGTACATTTAAAAAAAAATACCTCTTGAAAGTTCAGATTTTTAATAGTTCAAAAATGGCATAAAAACTGGCCTTCGGAAGATTTTCTGTATAATGAAATAATTGTTCTAGAAACTTTAAATATGAAATATCGGATCATCTAGAGGAACATTCTGACAACAGTACTTTTTAAAAATGTTCTATGCTAAGATGAAAAAAAATGGTTCTTGTGTGCATTTTCGATCTCCTTAATAATCGCCATAAAAACTAGATTTTAAGGAGTAGAGCCCTCCATCGGAACAGAACATTTAAAAAAAAGTCTTTGACTCTAAAAGGGCAAAATGTGATAAAAAAATTTGCTTTGGTACTTTTTTACAATCAAAAAGTTATGTCATTAACTGTTTGTAGTTAATTTAAAAAATTTTTACGTTTTGTCGTTTTTAAAACAAAAATCATTTGTTTAACGTTCAGTTTTTTTAAATGACTATTTCTGTTCTTTGATTCAAAAACAACGACATAAAAAATAAAGACTTTTAGTAGCATTAAATTTTAAAAGTCATTTATTTTTGTACTGTAAGTAAAAAAAATGATTCTTCTTTAATTTTTAATGATTTTTGTACTTTATTTTGTTTTTTAATTGTTGGCATTTTTAAGAAGAAATC
The DNA here is from genome assembly GCA_963921195.1 of Pegoplata infirma. Lineage (NCBI taxonomy): Eukaryota > Metazoa > Arthropoda > Insecta > Diptera > Anthomyiidae > Pegoplata > Pegoplata infirma. The sequence continues at coordinate 223,026,134 of OY992538.1, forward strand.
ATTAGTTTTTACCTAATTGTAAGGGTTATTTTTTTGTAGAATAAAAAATTCAAAAAATTATTTATAGAAATATAAAAACATGTTTGTATGAAGTGACTTTGGCACGATAGGTAGAGTGTCTGGCCAGAATGAAGTTGATTGCTGGATCGATTCCCCAAAATTTTAATAAAATTTTTTTAAAAAATTATTTAATAGAAAAATTGTAAAAAATAACGTACGAAATCAATAATTTTCAATGTTTTCGTAGGTATTTTTTTTTTTGGTAAAAATAACACAACAATCATTAATTTTTAATGTTTTCGTAGGTTATTGTTTTTTTCAATTTGTTAAAAAATAAAAGTGCCGTTATTTTTTAATGTTCAATGAAGAAAAATTTTCAGCGGAAAGTGATTCATGGCTATTTTTTATTTTGTTGTTTTAATTGTTGTAAACTGTTTTTGTAAAATAATTAAACGTCCAGAATTATATAATATAAAGACCTCGTAAGGGAGAAATCTAATCCTGATTCTTCTAAAAAAAACGGTAAGGAAGCACAGTTATTGTTAAATATAAAATAAAGAATTCGTAAGAGAGAACTCTAATGATTCTTTCAAAATAAAACTTGTAACAAAGTACCGGTGGTCATGCTGATTTTTCTATGTAGAAATTTCTTAGATCCCCAGATATTTTTTTAATGACGTATAGTTATTTGTCGTATACTTTTGTTACCTAGTGTAATCATACATTTTATTGAAATACAAAAATTCAAGCTGGTGCAAAGAGTTCTACATCTCTTGTCGGTGTGGGGGAAAAAATTTATATTACAAATCGAAAGAAAAAGAAAAAATAATTGATGTTTCCGAATGCCACTAAATTATCAATTGCCCATAAATTTGCTCATTACGCGGAACGTTTTCAGGCAAAAGCGAACTAAACGAGGAATATGAGGATGTTTGCGGCATGAAATGTTGTTAAAAATGTATGCTGGTATGATTTGGCTAAAGGTTTTTGGATGATTTCTTTTCCAATTTTTCTTTTATTCGTTTCATCGTTCGTTGATGCCATTATCCTTTTATGACTTTTTGTTGAATTTTGTCTTTTTTTTTTACTTGAGCGATTTTTTTTTTGATGGCAATTGTGTGGTTGGAGTACAATGATTATAGTAAGTATTATGATATTGAAGTTGTTAAACTAGTCATAAATATTGTATGTATTAGAGTTTTTAAAGTCATTTGCCATTTATACAAGTGATATATAGCATACGCTAAGTGATGTGATTATATGGCATGTGTTTATATGTAGGGAATTATGTGTGTGTGCTAGCAATAGGGAAATCACCGACAATTCAACTATCTAAATAATAAGGATATATTAAGTATATTTGGTCTGTGGGTGGGAGTTAATACAATGGAGGAGGAAATTTTGTAAACTTATGATTGCGGTAATATCATTATGATGAAAGATGTATTTTTTTGCAGAATAACGTATGTTCAAAGGTTCGAAAGAATTAATTCTTTAATTCAATTTCTTAATTCGAATTAAAAAAATATAATTTGGCATTCCCTAAAATCATTCAACTTTCATAATCATTGAATTAATTCTTTCAAGAATTCATTCCTTAAGAATGATCATTCTTCAGGAATGAACTATTTTTTATCCAAATCAATCTACTACAAATTGAATGGTGAAATTTTCTTATCATTCAATTTAAAACAGTGAAGCGCAACACACATACACACACATTTATGCTTGTGTGGGAAGCAGCAGACGAGACGTCAACAAAACAACAACCGATCGTTTACACACGAAGATGCTTAAAATGCACACAAGCAACACATTTTTGAAAATACAAAGGGAATGAAATAAAAAAATCATCATTCAATTTGTAATAGATTTGAATGATGAAAAATTTTGATCATTCAATCGAATGATTGCTTGCAAGGAATTAATTCTCTTGGGAATTAATTCAATTTGATTTAAGCTTTGAGAATTAAGCCTTTGAATCAATTCGTTTTGAATGCTGGTAAGGAATGATAATTCAAAACTTGTTAAAACAGAATTAAACTTTAGGTGAATTAATTCTCAATAGAATTAATTCGTTCGAAGCTCTGCGTATGTTAATATCATTTAAATTGGATTTAATTTAAAAGACAATAAATCGTTGCTTGCATAGCCGGAAATTTATTGTCTAATAAAAAATGCCTAAAAACTACACTGGATTTTTAACATGATAATATTTTTAATCTGGTGTCTAATTTTAAAAAAGTGGCCACCTCAGTTTGACTATATAAGCCAACAATAACCGAAAAAGAAACAAGAATAAATCCACATTAAAAATAATCTTTAGAAATACAATGTTTTCTTCTTCAATCACAAACCCTTAATAACAAAACAGAATATGGCATGCGCCGATAAAAACACTTAAAAAATACAGAATTGACAAAAATATATGCAAATATATGTCGCCCTACGGGCAAGTAGTCTCAAATATATGCACTCATCTTTAACGTGTATGAACAAATAATTCAGCGCTAAAATTGTTATGTGCAAAAACGAGACAAAGAGAGATTAAGGAATGTTGTTGTTTCTAAGGATCGTAATTGTTGGTGTAAAATAAAAATCTTCTGTTGACGTCACACACTTAACATCTGTAATGAAATACGAACAAACCAACTTCTGCTGTTAGTTTGTCAAGCAGGGCGATAGCTCAGATGGTAGAGTACTTGCTTTGCAAACTGATGGAAAATTTGAAGAACGTGGGTTCTATTCCACTCAGAGTTAAGTCTGTTGATGAAAAAACATATAGAAAAAACAGTCTTACAAATAATCAAACAATTTATCTAATGTAATTTTCTCCACTGATGACGTAGAGGTGGCTACAGAAACCATGGTCTGGAATAAATCCACATTAAAAATAATCTTTAGAAATACAATGTTTTCTTCTTCAATCACAAACCCTTAATAACAAAACAGAATATGGCATGCGCCGATAAAAACACTTAAAAAATACAGAATTACTATTTTCATTTTCTTAAAAACAAAAATTTTAATAAATTGGGTTTGTAATTTGGACAATAATTCACCTCGTGGTGAGTAAAACCGTTTTTCACTAGCTGGTGAATAAAAAGTAACAAAATTATTTTTCAACAAAAAAAAAATTTTTCATCAATTTTTTTTTTCCTTTAAATTTTTTTTCCATCAATTTTTTTCATCAATTTATTTTTTTTTTCATCAATTTTTTTTTTCATTATTTATTTTTTTTTTATCAATTTTTTTCTTTCCATCAATTTTTTATTTATTATTTATTTTTTTTTATCAATTTTTTTCTTTCCATCAATTTTTTTTTTTTCATTAATTTTTTCATCATTTTTTTTTTCATCAAATTTTTGTTTTCATCAATTTTTTTCCATAAAATTTTTTTTTCATCAAATTTTTTTTTCATCAATTTTTTTTTTTTTCATCAATTTTTTTTTTTCCTCAATTTTTTTTCCATAAAATTTTTTTTCATCAATTTTTTCCCATCAAATTTTTTTTTTTTTTTCATTAATTTTTTTTTCATCAATCTTTATTTTTTATCATTTTTTTTTATCAATTTTTTTTTATCAATTTTTTTTCATCAAATTTTTTTTTCATAAATTTTTTTTTTTTCATAAATTTTTTTTCATAAATTTTTTTTTTCATAAATTTTTTTTCATAAATTTTTTTTCATTAATTTTTTTTCATAAATTTTTTTTTTTTCATCAAAATTTTTTTTTCATAAATTTTTTTATTTTTTTATCAAATTTTTTTTTTCATAAATTTTTTTTTTCATTAATTTTTTTTTTCATCAAATTTTTTTTACATCAAAATTTTTTTTTTCATAATTTTTTTTATCATATTTTTTTTAAACATATTTTTTCATCAATTTTTTTTCATCAATTTTTTTTATCAAATTTTTTTATCAAATTTTTTTATCAAATTTTTTATTAAACATTTTTTTCTCACCAAAAAATTTTTTTTCATAAATTTTTTTACAACAAAAAATTTTTCTTTTCATCAAAAAAATTCATCAAAATCTTTTTTTCATCATTTTTTTTTTTGTTCACCATTTTTAGGGTTCATTAAATTTTTTTATACCCTCCACTTGGTGATAGAGAGTATATATAAGCTTGTCATTCCGTTTGTAATTCATCGAAATATCGGTCTGGGACCCCATAAAGTATATATATTCATGATCCCCGATCGATTTTAAGACATGCTAGCGATGTCCGTCTGTCCGTCCGTCTGTGGAAATGGTGATCACGGCCAAAATATTACACGGAGATGATTGAAACTTAACATATTTATTGGAAGTTCTCCCGAGAAGTTTAGTATTGCATTTGAGCGATATCGGTTCAGCGGTTCAAAAGTTATGAATTCAACATAACCTAAAAATACAAAATGCCTTAATTCGACTGCTGGTTGACATACGTAAACATAATTGAACACCAAATGGTATTTTAACAAGTACAAACATATTTTTTGACAAAAAAAGAAAAAAATCGCGGATTTTTTTTTTCGCGCAGATTTTTTTTCGCGGAAATTTTTTTTTCAAAAATTTTTTTTTAAGTAATTTCCGTAAAAAAAAGTTTTTTGAAATTGCGGAGGGTATCACTACATTCGGCAAGGCCGAATTTAACTTTTTTACTTGTTTGATACAATTTTGTTTTTCGTGAAAAAAAATCATTTTTTTACCAAAACTACTTTTTCACCAAGTCTAAGCTTTTTGCATAACAATTTTTCATTTGTTTATCAAATGTACATAAAACAAGTGAGAGTGGTATATTCTTTGGTGCCGAATATTTTATACCAGCGATGCGCATACACATACTATAACATTTATGCTTGTGTGGGTAGTAGGAAGCAAAAAGTCAACAAATTTGCTCAAGCAACAGAATTTTATAGTGTGCGTGTGTCGACAGCGCACAAGCAGAATTTTTTAGCCTATTCCCGCGGGAATAGGAATTACAAAAATGCGCATGACTGTTTTATACCCTCCAAAATGTAAAAACACTTTTTTGCACTTATTTTTGCACTCACTTACGAAATGTACAGCACTTTTGGTTTTTTAATGGGGTCCTAGACTGATATTTCAATTTGTTTTGCATGGAATAGCTAAGTAATACAACATTATTTTTTCTAAAAAAACTTTGCTTTGGCAAGTACACTCAAATCTTCCGCAAAACATTATCATGATTTAATGTTTTGTGCAAGAGTACAAAATTCGCAGGCATTTTTTACCAACAAATTGGAAAAAATAACCTGCGAAAACATTAAAAGTTAATGATTGTTGTGTTATTTTTACCAACAAATTCAAAAAAAAAAAATTATCTACGAAAACATTAAAAATTATTGATTTCGTAGGTTATTTTTCACAATTTTTCTATTGAATTATTTTTTAACATTTTTTTCGTAAAATTTTGGGAAATCGATCCCACAATCAACTACATTCTGGCCAGACACTCTACCCATCGCACATTGGTTCCAAATCAAAATCTAGCTGGACAAAAGTCCAAAAATTAGTGTCCTTAAAATTGGGAATTAATAGTGCTAGGGGCAAGCTAAGGGTGTGTTCTGATCAAACTAATAACCATTTCTTGGATTTAGGTCTTTAACTTTGTTAAATATGCGAATGAAATAACATTTTTGGTATCCAAAATTAAAAAAAATATATATATACATATATATAAGTGTTCAACTAATAACATCATATTATCCATGTTACATCAGTGGTTTCAAAACGGTTTATGTACAAGAAAGCTACAGATTTATACTTATTCTGTACATTAATAAGAAATTTATTATTGATCTTCTTCTAACATTTTTTGTATTTTGAAGTATGGTCAATAATAACAATATTTTTGAGGACTTATGAAACTTCCGCAGCTTGCCAAAACCGAATCCAGGCATATCATGTCGAATTACAACATACAACTTATAGGTAATTTATTACTGAACGTTGGCATGCAGACATTTTTTGCAGCTTTTTGCAAGTTTAAAATTAATCACAATTTTTATGAAAATAGATTTCCGCCTAAAATTTTTTTTCTGAATAAAACATCGAATTTTTGTAAGTTTTTGATAACTTTTAGGTATTATAATTATGCTTAGCTTAAATAAAGCATTAAATTTTATGTTTCCTATTAAACCGCGGCCAATTACACACTTCGACTAAATTCAAAAATGTCCGTCTGTCTGTCCGTATGCCTGTCAGTAGAGGACACGATACAGTCCAAAATAAAAGAGCTAGACTTTCGAAATTTACCACGAATATGTCTTATATTCCTAGGCAGGCTAAGTTCGGAAATGGATAAAGTCGGACCAAGGGAAAAAAAGTTCCCCCTTGGAGAACTAAACCGACCTAAGAAAAATCGCATTTTTTGCGGGGTTTTTTGTACTTTTGCTAAGCAAATGCAATATTCTTCTCTCAGTTGAAGTTCGAAATCGCAAGGGGAAGGTGCTCCCTAACGTCTCCCACCAACCCCCCCCCAAAAAAAAGACGCCCCTGGATTTTTTTATATTGTTTTTTTTACATCTTGGAGGGTATAAAAGATTCGGGACAGCCGAATGTAACACTCTCACTGGTTTTTTATTTTTTTTACATTTTGAAGGGTATGAAAGATTCGGCATAGCCGAATTTAACACTCTCACTTGTTTTTTTCAATTACACTTCTCGACAAAATTTTTTTTTTTTTTAGAGATTACAAAACTTTCAAAAAATAAGTTTTTGCATTTTATATTTCTGTTCTGCATATAAACCATTTTTGTCATTAATGAATATCTGAAATTAGAAAAAAAATAAAAAGTTGTCGATTAGTGTAATCGACTTAGAAAAATTTAAACACGTTTTTTGAACTCAGCGACCCCAAAAACATATAAAACGGTGATAAAATAATTTTGTCCAGCTAGATTTGGACTTGGAACCACTGTGCATCGTGCTAAAGTCACAAAAAGTTAAATTCGACTTGGCCGAATGTATGAATACCCTCCACATTGCCCATTTTAAGTGATAATAAATTTTCTAACGTGAAAAAATAACATTTTTGATTAAAAATATTTTATTTTGTGTAAAAATTTTTTTTTAAGTAATTTTTGAAAAAAAAAAAAAATAATTTACTAAATTTTTTTTTTTTCAGTGTAAAATTTTTTGTATTTTTGTTTTAGTGTAAAAATATTTTTGAGTGACCAAAATGCATTGTAAAATATTTTTGTGACTCACCAATGTTCTTAAAACATGTTTAACGGGTTTCCAACACGTGAAATTAAGGTGAAGCTGATCTGAAATTCACGGTTTTGCTAATAACTTTGAACCACTAAACCGATTTTGCTGAAATTCAATACAAACCAAGCCAGGAAAACGGCAAAAATATATGCCTAGTTCCAACATCCTAATGATTGCCTTTCGAAATTTGGCGCGTTTTTTATCTCGTAAATTCACTAAAAACCCGTGCCGAAATTCAGTGTTTTGCTCATAACTTTTGAACCTCTGGGCCGATTTCGCTGGATTGCAACCTGACTAGGTTGGAGCCTCCGTAAAGTCTTTCTAAATTTTGTTTGTGTTTTCAACAGACAGACAGACGGACGGACATCGGTAGATCGTCTTAAAATCGATCGAGTATGATGAATATATGTATATACTTTGTGGGTTCCTAGACCAATATTTCGAGGTGTTTAAAACGGAATGACAAACTTATATATACCCTCTTTCACTAAAGTGGAGGGTATTAAAAAAAGTATTAGAAGTATTTATTATCTCACCGCTAAATCGACGTCACTCGCCAAGGATCCTTATCCTAAAGATTATCACAATGACAACAACCATTATCACTCCCTCTTATTCCCCTTAATATTTTATTTTACCACCTTTATGTAAATTCATAAATCCAACCACCAAAGACGATATTCTTAAACTATTTTGATCTTAAAACTACTTCAAAGATGCTAAACTCCCATTTAAACTTATTTGAAATTTTATTTAATTCCTAAACTTTATGCCAATACATTACAAAAAGTTCTTATTAAAAACTTTTCTAATACCTGTAACAAGAATCCAATTTATATTAAACTCTTAAAAGTACCTGAACCTACATAGAAAAGAAAAAACTCTACACACATATATTACTTTATAACGATTAATTTCAACACAACAACACACATGGATTGTAATAAATTGCAAAATAAATGCAACATGTGTGAATGATGAATACAAACAACATTTTGCATGGTTATGTACCTACAAGCATGTTTTATTGGGCTCAATTTTTGTAGTATTTTTTTTTTTTAGTATTTTGAATAAAGAACAACAAGATCTTATACAAGGTAAAAAGTCAACTTAAATCTAGATTCATTTAAATTGGCATGATTTACGAAGGAGAAAATATTAAGCAGACATAGGAGGGGGAAAGTAGAAGGGAATAGAACAAAAAACTTAATTCATAGAGCTTTATCAATTATACACTCAAAAAAAAAATATTGTAAAACTAGCAAAAAAAATGGTTAAAATTAGCAAAAAAAAATGTAGTTTTGGACGTTGCAAAAATTTTGGTAATATTAGCAAAACCATTTTGCTAATCAAAAAATTAGGGAAAAAAATGGTAAAATTACAAGAATACCATTTTATTTTTGTAAAAAATCAACCTTGTAAAATTATCAAAAATATGGTAAAACTACCAAAAAAAAAATGGTAAAATTGAAATAGATAAAAAAATTTGTAATTTGGTAAAAAAAACTGTTTTATTTAGTAATTTTTTTTCTCTGATTAGTAGTTGATTTAAAATTTGGTGAATATACTAAAAATTTTTTTGCCTGTTTTTGAGCACCACATTCTTTAAATGTAGTAATAGCAGCATATTACTTCAGTTGTTGGATGGTTTCTTCGGCTTGATGGTGGCAGCATCTTCTTTTGCCTTCTTCTCAGCAGCTGTAGTTGCAGTAATTGGACTTCCAACAACATCAAAATCCAAAATGATTTTTTTTTTCACTTAAACACTTTAAACAAAAAATTTAAAGAACAACACTTCACTTTTTTATTTTTTTTGCGTCATTTTTTTAGCTTAAGTAGAACAAATGAGATTTGCGTAGTAGTCTACACAAGAAATTTCTTACATTTTCAGGTAAAATTTGTAAAAAATTAACAAATTTTTTTCGAATTTTTAATTTTTTTCACATGTATTTAAAAAAAAATAAAAAAAAAACTTTTGGATATTGAAGATTAGATATCTAACTATGTGTTAAAATTTTAAAAAAATAATTTTTCAAAATTATTAACTTTTTATTAACAATTTAGGTGGCAAATTTTAAAAAATTTTTATATAAAATTAGCAAAAAATATGGTAAAATTAGCAAAAAATATGGTAAAAAATACTAAAAATTGTGTAGCCTATTTTTCAGCGCACATGCAGTTGATGGATGGCTACTTTGCTATGGTGTTGGCAGCATCATCAATCTGCAATGATTTTTTTTTCACACTAGAACACTTGAAACAATTTTTTTTTTTTTAACTAAGAAAAAATAAATAAAAAGTATTACCATTTCTTTAAGGAAAATACTAATATTTTTGCTAAAATTATAGTAAAATAAAAAAAAAAAAAACTAGCAAGAAAATATAGTAAAAATACCAAAAAATTATTGTATTTTACCAATAGTAAATTGCCAAAAAAAACTGTAAAAGTTAAATTTTTACAATTTTTTTTGCTAAAGTTTGGTTGAAGTAAATTACAACACCTTTTACTAATATTTTGACTAAGTTATTTTTTTGAGTGTACTTTGTTAATATCCGGCCGGCGCCCAGATGAGGGCCGAAAATTGTCGGAATAGGAAAAAACTGAACTGAAGTATAATGAGATACTTTCTTTTTTAATATCCGCCAGGCACCGTGCTGAGCATTAAGACAGTACGATTCATCGAAACTTATGCTACAAATATGTACAGATGACGCTGATGGTTCCACAGTCATGTGGCTAAGCAAACAACATTGAGTCTTGCATGCATTAAACTTGACCTTATTCGCAAGACCCCAGTCGGAGATTTACAACAGGTCCTGATGTAGTGTGTCGTTCATATTATGTTTTTTTTTCACTCCACCCCCACAAGGCTTGGCCTGCGATCAAAGGAAAATAATAGACAAATGTTGCTGTCATCTGCAAAAGAGTAGATAGAATGTTAATTTTGGCGTAGAATTTCATTAAGAAAAATAATAAAAAGGGTAGAAGAAAGAACAGATGTACCATTTATAATATACTCGAAATAAATCGAGAAAAGTCATTACCGATACCAAATCCATAAAGCTTACGAACGACTCCAATGTTCTGAAAGAAACGTCAACAGATCAACAGTAGAATAACCAAAACCACAATGGCGATCAATTTAAAAGAGCGCTGAGCACATTGCGACATTAGCTTTATATGCCAGTTGGTTAAAGCTATGTGGCATAATATGGATCACATACTCAACCATGACCTTGCGACAATCTCCAAGAGAGTCTTGCGGATAAGGTCGATTTCAATGCTCGTGAGACCTATTGCTGCATGTTGACCCACAGACGACTTGCAAAACCAGCGTCATCTACATCCATGGGTGGTATAGCTGTTGAAGATCCAGATATTGTTGATGTCCTAGTCATGAAAATCCAATTTACTGCTAGTTGAAACCTATACATTTTTCAAGTTTCAAAAGAAGCATTCATGTGTCAGGGTTTCTAAAAACAGTGCATTTCATCTAATCTCCTCTCTATTTATACCGCCTTTTTCCGACCGAAAATGAAATACTGCTCCCATACCTGGGAAGACGCTTTAAGGTTTTTCTAAGTTGAAGCTTTTGGATCGGGTGCAAAATATTACAAATCCTTGAAACCCATTATAGATAAAATTCTAATTATGCAGACATAATTAGAATACAAAGGTTACAGTGGGCAAAACACGTTGTGCGAATGGACGAAGGAGAAATAGCAAAAAAATATTTTTTGGAAACCTATATACCTACGAATACAAGGACGTCGCAAAATAACAGGAAAAATACCGTGAACGAAGATGCAAAATTGCTTAAAATTATTAATTGGTCAATCAAAGCGAGAGACCGAGACACCTGGAAGCAGATAATGAGAGAGGCCAAGGTCCAACTAGGACTGCCGAAACAATAAAGAAGAAAAAGAATCGCCAACATAAGTCGAATAGTTAAAACGGAAGATCCAGGAACAGTTGTGAACATTCCAATCATGTGCCACGAAATTTCACTGATCTGACAACTCACTAGGAGCCTCGATGTGGATTTGGAAAGGGCATATCATCCCTGTAAGATACCCTTCGGTGATGAGACAAACAGAGAATTTAACATTTACGTTGACAGCCAAGCTGCTCTAAAAGCTCTTAAAAGCTTTTACATCAAGTCGAAAGTAGTTTTCGAATGCTTCGGGAACTTACAAAGTTTAGAGAGTATGAACATGGTGAAACTAATATGGGTACCAGGTCATATAGGTATTCAAGGAAACGAGAGAGCGGACGAGCTCGCGAAACAAGGTGCTGATGTTATTGGTATTTCTGTGCATATTGATCCACCAAGCCAGCACTTCAGATCGCTACGCGACATTCAAAACACTGCAATGGCTAATAGAAAGTGGAGAGAGCTAACAACAATTGCGATCAGTAGAACATTGTGGGCATGCTACAATCTAAGAAAAACTGAATACTTACTCTCACTCACCAGATGGAACTGCCGTGTACTTACTGGAGTGATCACCGGGCACTGCCTAATAGGTTATCATAGAAAGAAGATGGGACTTATTTCTGATGCACGCTGTAGAAGGTGCGATGAACCTAACACTGAAGAAACGGTCGAACATATTCTTTGCCAATGTCCTGCTTTGGCCAGAACCCGACTGCACATTTTAGGCAGATATGACTTCGAGAGCTTGGAAACGGTTTCAAATGTCGACCTAAGGCAAATAATACAATTCGCGATGAGGAAAAACGCGTTCTATCAGCGTCGCTGAGGAATTATTGTGGTTTTGCTATGGACTATCCAGTCTATGTGAGGAGTCTTTGACTCCGCCACCTCTAACCTAACCTAACCTAAGACACCCTTACCGTATTTGGGCGCTTACACAGGAACCAGAAATGTAATGTGTTTCCCCTGATTCAGGAAATATACCTTAAGGAATTAAATGCGGAATCATTCGTACCCAAAAGGTGCAGACAATGGTACACACATCATTACATGTGAATACCACAAGTCCTTTTGAAATACAAAAAGAAATAGAAACAGTGATACCCTGGAATTGTGTCTTACACAAGGTGAAAACATCCGGTGTACATTTAAATTTTTTTTGGGAATCCCGGTATCCTGGAAATACTTCCTTATATTTAAGCTACTTCTTCTTAAACTTCTTCCATAATTGTCGAGTTTTTCTTCTGTAAGTGGTTTTATTATTCTAACAACTTATAAACCACACCACCTATTTCCAATTGTACTAGAAAAATCAACGAAAGCCACACACCAACAAACACACAGGAAGACATACAGACATACATACAGACAGATGAAGGAAGAACTAAAAAAAACTATGAATATGTATAAATTGCAATACAAAACTTAGAAGAGCAACAAAACTTGTCAACCTGTAACAAATAGCAAGGTAAAACTCGACAACTGCAGCAACAACAACATCAGCAACAGCAACATAAACCTACAATAGAAAATATTATAAAAAAAAGCAGAACAACCTGTAAGTATTTAGGAAACAGAATTGCAACAACAACAGAAAAAATCGAAAAAAGATTGACTAAATATGTGCAGAAGACGAGGAGTGAAGAAATGTTGTTCGTATGCAACTTAAAAGTGTCTTTAATCACACACCAAAAGCCAGCAACATGAACAGCAACACATGTTAAACAAAAATCCGTAACATAACGAGTTGGCGGCGTTACACACAATTGCTAAGAATATTTATATTGTAGTTTTTGTATATAGTGTTGAAGAATGAGAATGAATATGTATAATGTTGTATGTATGTCTGTCTGTCGGTCGCGCGTCTGTCTGTTTACTTGATGATGATGATGGTGACGATGGTGGGTATGGGAATTACGGCAGAATTAATTTCATGCCTTACCTCTACGCGTATAATTTTTAAAGTTTTTTTTTCTTAACACAACAAAAATAAATTTTTATAAACTGAATATTTGTGTAACGAATAAAAACCAAGTGAAGAAATTTTTTTACAGAAGCCAGGATTGATTTGGGGAATATTTTCTCCGTCGCGATTAGTTTTTGCATATTCATAAAATATTTTTCCCCCTGGTCTGATTTTACCCACTTATGAATTTAAGCTGTCATAAGAAATATTCGTGAAACACTTCAGGAGTCTACAGAAAGACATTCATAGATTGTCTTAGAATTGATAATACCTTCCGACAGCCAATATTAAACAAGAACCGGATGATATACGTCTGAAAGTAGAGATCAAATTGAGCAAAACTGCATTTACAGTTTTTTATTTCGTGATCCTGTTTCTTTTTAAAAATACTTTTAAAGGATACATTTTGTCCTAGGATTACACTAGTGACGGCACAAGAAAGAGGAAGATCTCCCCTAATTTTTCCATTTTTATATTTTGCTGAATAAAGTCATTTTGAAAACTTTATCAAAATATTTTGTTGAAAATTTTGAATGATATTGAAGGACACATTTTTGAATGAATGTAACTTGCATCCTTTTTCCTGATATGTGAAAATAATAAAAAGGAAAATTATGGAATATCCTCCTGTTTCATTTGCTATCAATAGTGGTATCCTATGACAAGTACAAATATTAAAAAAAATATTTTAAAAAATGTAATCCTCTAAAATTTTGAAGTTCTTTTTAAAGGAAACAGGATTACGAAAAGAAAAACTGTAAATGCAGTTTTACTACATTTAGTCTCTAGTTCCAAACGTATATTATACAGTTCGTGTTCAACGACTTTTTTTCATTTTTGTGGGACGGTGATATATATTCGTGACAAATTTTGGGAGTCTAGATCTTTTGGTTTGTAAAGAATCTCAGTCGTTTTTCCAGTATAACATCAAAACTTTTGCTGGGCAGTCAGCAGTAGTTAAGATGAGCAGGGTTTTGGAGGTAGAACAACAACAAAAACACAAAAAATAAGAAATAATAATGTCCTCTACATACTTTACACTTTACACTGAAAGTGTAAAAACAGCAAATGCAAAGTGTTGAATAATTTGTTAAAAAATATTTCTAGACAAGTTTTCATAGCAAATAAACTTAAACACATCCATAAGGAAGAAGGCATTCAGCAGGAAGAGAGTAGAGTAGAGCAATCACCAACAGTAACAACTGCAACAGCAACAACCAGAAGACAAATATGAAGTTTTCATGAACCATGTAACAAATGGCTAGATGGACCGATGCAGACAGACAGAACCGACAGAAATTCAAACTTGTATACGACAGTTTTTTTATTGATAAAGTACTTATGTAAAGAAAACTTGTATACACTTGTCATTGAATGTTCATGGCGATGGCGATGGTGATGGTGGTGGCAGTGTGGTGGTAGTAATGTTTCGGTTAAAAGATTCTTTATGATGAAGATGATGTGGTTGTTGTTGTTGTTACTGTAGTTTGGTTGATGGTGGTAATGTCTATGGTGATGGTGGTAATGTTCTACTGCAGCTTAACTATTAAAATTGCTTAAAAGATTCATGTTAGTTTTCAACTTTGCATCCTTGCTACACTCAAACTTGCAACATACAAGCAACAACATAGTTACACATGTAGTTACAAAATATAGTTATAATAGTTTACTTCTTTTCCGTCTCTATGTAGACAAAACTAAACATGAAATGTGTATAGAAGTTTGTAATTAAGTGGGCGACAGGAATATAAATGTATGTTAAATTTGAACTCAAACATTGATAAACTACAAAATAAAAATCATATTTCTTTTTTAAAAATAAAAAACTAAGAAATGTCAATACTGTGGAGGATCTCTTTTGGTAATCGTGGGATGTAATGGAGACATGTATTTGGGAGGCGATTTAAATTAGTGACAAACAAAAGTTATTGAATATGAGGAATATTTTTTTGGTATTGAGTTAAATTCCTAGTTAAATCACGAAATTTTTTTCTACTCCAGGGGCCATTATCTGAAGCCCAGCTCCAGATAACACTATGGAACAAATTCAGGTTGGCAAAAGTTAGGTCGATTGTGAGAGTGAGAGGTGAAAGTAGAGACTAAATTAGAAGACCCGTATAGCGGCGTTTGTTTATGTGAGTTCGAATTTTTTTTTAATCGACCTTCGAACTTTGCAGTCAAATGCCGATTTTCAGCATATTGTTTATCTGGTTTTTTGGCTATACTGTGTTAGATGGCGATATAGCCGAAGGCCTTAACAGTTAGCGCCCACACGTGACGACCATAGTGGTCACTCTCTATCTGTCTAATGCCTTCGACACGATCTGCCACATGAAGCTTATGCAAGATATGTACGACACATCGCTAGCGAGGGCCCACAAAAGATGGTTTGCAAACTAAATGGCTAAGAGGCAGTCATATGTAGAGTTCAGAGGTTCTACGATAGGAACCTCGAACTCTCAACACCCAAGTAACCGATCACACTCTTCACAACGTGGACTAAAGACGGAACTCAATGTCCACATAAGAGAGCCAATACTCCCTTCTCTCTCGTTAACTTGTATTAGGGTGTTATATGATCGGACACCCCAACCATGCTGGCGTCGTAGGTTCGTACACACCGGAGGTGAGACAGGTGAGGTCTGACCTGAGTTCCAAGAAATCGTTGGTAGGTCACCTCACCAATCTTATGCAGAATGGCAATTTGAAAGAGGCGCAGACCCGTCTCAATTCCGAGATCGTCTCGGAGCCCATCGGAGGTGTGATACGTGATGTCTGACCTGAGCTCCAAGGAATCAGCGGTAGGTCACCTCACCAATCGTATGCAGAATGGCAATTTAAAAGAGGAGCAGGAGGATCTCGTCTCCATTCCGAGATCGTCTCGGAGTCCATTGGGAGGATGAGAGACGATGGCGTACTAGGAAGCAGGCCCCCCCCCCGTTTTCCAAATCGGAAAAGAGCCTATCACGTAAGGTCTATACGACATTGTCCAACATAGGTCAGGTTACTCTACGGAGCTGAATAGTTACCTGGCCAGAGTAATCTCGGACGTCATGGACATCTGCCCTATTTGCATTTCTGCACCCCATAACACCACACACCTCCTCGAATGCCCGCCCGCCGTCATTACGGACCAATCCAGTCGAGGCAGCACGCTTCCTCAAACTGGAAGGATAACCTGTTCTATTTCTCCTATCCATCCCTTAAAAATTTAAATAAATTAATTAAATTTAAAAATAATTACCAACTCTCTTTGAAATTATATGTAAAAACTCCAGTGGACATTACAACAACAACGCATATCTAAAGGGTATGTCTGTTGAGTTGACTTTAAGTGATGTTGATTAAGGATACTCTTCAATCTTACGTTTTGGCATCATTCTTGAACGTGGAGTTGAGTTCAACAATGTCAAAATATCAGCAATCCTTAATGTAATACATAATGTAGGAACGGACACACAGATTACTCTATCGACGGGAAGTGTGGTGAAAATCTGGACAATTGTAATAAATTTCCTTAAAAATGGCTGATGCTGAAGAAAGGAAAGTCGTCACAATGGGTGATCCACTTCTAAGGAATCTTGAAATGAATAAGATCCTCGAGTCACTTAACGGAATGGGTATCAAGGTTTTCTACGTTGATGACGTTGTGAGCGAACTCATGGACTCAGCGCTTATAATACTCTTGACGTGAACAACGGACAATGGTATGGGAGTAAATTTTGCACAAAAAACTAATATAGCCAGTTTCGTCCTTCCCAAACTATACAAAATCACCCTGGAACTACCAATTAGGGCGAAATACCTGGGTATGATCCTTGACTCAAAGCTTTCTTGAAAAAGGAATACAGAGGAAAGGAAGAAAAAGTCCTTATTTGGTTTTTACTCCTGAAGGAAAACTTTCGGAAAAAGGTGGGGTCCAAAACCGTATGTTACCCACTAGATGTATTGTGCCATGATTCGACCAATACTTACCTATGGTGCCCGTGTGTGGTGGAGCGCAGAGGATAAGAAATCATATTTCTACAACTTACAGAAGGTAAAGGCGTGTGTGGGATTTCACTGGTGCTATTATATCGGAAACGTAGGCCGCCCTGAAAGTAGATATCTACATTATGAGCACGCAGCAAAATAGGCTCTCAGGATAAAACAGTCGCAAATTCTTAAGCAACGTTCTTGCGGACACTTTACCATATTAAGTACGGTATCTTTCAACAGACGTACTTTGACAGAACATTCGAAGTCCAAATACCAACTGGGAAAGGCTGGGCAGATCGAATGGATCGAAGATGGAGATGGGTACGGGTTCGGGAGTATACTCTGAGTGCCTCGAAATCGGGACCTCATTGGGACTTCCGGACAAGTGTAGTGTTTTCCAGGCTGAGGTTTTTGGAATTATTAAAGCAGCGCAGATGATTATGACAAATGGACTTCGTCTTTGCACCATTAACATTTTCGTGGATATTGTTCCAGCTCTGCAGGCCTTAGAAACAAACACTTTAAAATCGGGAATCGTTAGGAATTGTATACAATCCCTTAGTCGAATCAGTCACCACGCAGTCAATCTAATCTGGGTCCCTGGACATAGAGGAAACGAACTGACTGATGAATGTGAGAGAAATGTCTCTGAACCGATGAAGGAAAGGATGGACCGTAATATCTCGGTTCCTATGGTGGAACTGATAAACGAAATTGATAGGATATCAGAGAATAAAATGAACAGTAGGTTGATATCGCTAACTACGTACAGGATATTGCGAAACCTGTTGCCACTGCAAAATCCTAAGAGGACAATAAGTCGTATTTCTTTTGGCAAACGGACGTTTAGCCTATTAGTGGAAGTACTGACAGGAAACTGTATAATAGGCCAAATGGCCGTGCGTATGAGAATTTCTGATTATTGTAGAAGTTGTGGGGAAGTGGAGGAGAAGTCAATGAAGAACTTGTTAAATGAATGTCCGTATCTGATGAAGCGCAGTCTTAAATATTTGTTTCAAAGATTTTTCGTTGAGCTGGATTGCCTAAACAGGCAATCCAGTGGTTTTGAAAATATAATTTTGTATCAGAGGAATAGTAGGGAAATAACAATTAAGGAAATCACAAAGGGCCTTATGGCCTCCGAGTGAATTCGCCAAATTGGCGAACGCCCATCCAACCTTAGCAAATCTTTATATATTTTCTCTTATATACAAACACTTCCACGTTATGATATTAGTAAAGATACAATTTACTTATATTTAAACATTTACATTTTTAATTTGAAAATTTACATTTTTAATTTAAAAATTTTCTATTTCAAATTACATTATTTTATTTAAAAATTTAAATCTTAAATTTAAAAATTTAAATTATTTAAATCTAACTAAAATTAGATTTCACTTGACTGACCACTTAGTTTGAACTGTAAAGTCTGTCCTAAATTTATTTATTCCTTAAGCTTAGGCATTTAATTCTGATCCTTAAACAAAATATGTACTTCTGTTTTTATTTATATTTTATCATTCTGAATAAAGTTGTACGTCAAAAATACCTTAAATATTTCTTTTCTACATTATACCTTCATTAGTGCATTTAAAGAAAAAAAAAATAAAAAAAACACAAACGAATTGTATAACATGGTACATTATAAATTGCGGACTAGACGTAAGCATGTGCAAATTAAAAGCTTGATTTTTATTACAGACATGATCATAAAACTGCACAAAGAATCTCAAAGGGAATTCATGATATTCAGTGATGACAATACGATTACTGGATGACTGTTTGAATGAATGGCTAGAGATGGCTGACAAAACGATCTTAAAACAACAAAATGCTAGTGATACAAACAATTTTATTTTTATTTAAAAAAAAAAAAAAAACAATTCACAACACTGGAGTATAGAGCTCGTTAAGTTGGAAATTTATAAAAAAAGTAAGTAAGAAAATTATAGTCGGTCAAGGCCGACCATATAATAACCTACGCTTTAAAGTTTAAACATGGACCTATTGAATCTAACTTTTGTGAAAAACTTAAAAAAAAGTGTAAAAACCAGGCGACAGGACATAATCCCCACGGACATTACCCCTATAACGGAAATGAGGACTATGAGCGAATTCATCACGGTAATAAGTAATCTACATAATAGTTGTGGGGAATTTGACCGTTTCCAAAACGGTCACAATCCCAATGGGGACTACATCCGTTCCCTGTTGAGATTACGACCGAACTTTTTTTCGGTATAGCCCCCATTTGCATTATGCAGAGTATGTCCAAAGCAATTTTGGTCATAATCCCCGTTTTCTGCAGAGAGGGTGGGTTTAGCGAAGCCGCTAAATTAATTTATGGAGTTTGAAATTGGGTAAAAATTGTGACCTGTATCGTGCTCACATGGCGGATATCGCTTAATCTAGTCAAAATTAATTCTATGTCGATCGATATACTTACAAGTGGTAGTTACAAACATCACCACAAACTCATTATACCCTGTGCCACAGGTTGGTGTAGGGTATAAAGACGAAAGAAAAATATATATGTGCAACATCAATAGACAGACTTAACAGACATATGGACCTGTGACAAGACTGGACAGGAATACTAAAAAAAAATAAGAATCCAAAGATACAATGCGAAAAAGTGTCGGTCATTAACGCCATTAAACCAGTTCTGACATTTTAATTAAACTACACGCAAGGAAATACTTTGAAACTAACAACAACAACAGCAGAAAATAAGAAAGAGAGCTAAACATAAAGTGACAGCATAGAAAGAATACCGAATGTAAAGGATCACACATTACATTTCCAACAACATACAACCGCACTCTTATTTTATGATTAGTACCTGACTCCAAAGGTAAGTTTACATTTTTGCGTATGTTAAATCTTAGCTTAGGCATGTCTAAGCCAATATTATCGGAAACAATCATGCATTTAAGAAGACAACAAGCTTAAGCTTTAACTTGAATGTATTTATATGTTTATATGCCCTCTTTGATAAAATATTTAAGGTATTTTAGGTTAATCGGTGTGTTTGTTATAACCATAACATTTTTGCAGCAATCATATTATGATTCTAAATATTCGGAAAATTATAACTTAGGATCAAAAATGTCATGATTGCTTTAAACATATTATGATACAATTTTTAATCATAATATGACGCTCTTAAATTATGGTTGCAACAATCATATCCTGTAGGTTAGTTGGTAGCGTGCTAGTCTGTGAAACAGGGGGTCGTGCGTTCGATTCCCACCAAAACCCTTGGTCGATTTCGCAACAACGTTAAGACGGTCATTGTTACCAGTTCTCGGTTAGGGTAAAACTAATTAAAATGATTTGTAATTAAGTTAGAAATATAGCAAAGGAAACTGATCATTATATCAAAATTATATATATTCTCTCACAATCAGCGCATATATAAGTTAAGACGGTCCGTCATACGGTAAAACAAGTTATCATCTGGCCTGCATTGCCACAAAAAGGGCGGGAAGATCCTGTCCAACTTATGCCATAGGCGTTGTGCGAATCTTCCCATCTTCACAATTATCTATAAATGGTAATGGGAGCAGTGTAACTAGGCTGGCGGGGTTTGGGAACATAAAAGGCGGGAACTTGCGGGGCCAAATGAAGAAAGCGAACAATTCATAGGGAATCATCACTGACTGAATGATTCCCAAACAATTTTGCAAAAGACATTTCAAAATCCAAATTCCGTTAAGGAGCATGTGGTATAATAACTCTTGGAATCCAGAACCGGGTTCTCAAGTGCAGTGGATTGAAGTCGCGGAAATTAAACTCAACGGAATATGAGCCTATATGGCGGCGCGAATCGTGATACCTCGATAAAAAAAAGCTGAATGGGATCCACCAGCAAATTAATACCCGCATATATAAAACAGATTAGTTGAGCAAGCCAACTGACTGGCTCGACTCCTACAACTGATATTTTCGGATGCGAAACATCTGTTGATTCAAATAAATTTTGATAACCGCAACCAAACCATTCAGCTGGCACCACTAAACTATTTTCTCTGTGCAAAAGGTTAGGTTGTAAGTGACTGCTGATGTTTACGTCAACAAACGTAGACTCTGAGGTCCGTTGTGATACCATGGGACTGTAATAGATTTCCTTACTAGTCACTGAATTTAAACCAATTAGATATTGATTTTTGACACATCAGAAAGATCGTGCAGCTCCCTAGATCCCAGTAAAGCAATTCTCTGATCAGAAAGTGCCGGGAAATGGCAGACGAATTATTCGATAGTTTCCAACTCCTGTTTATCCATACAACTCCGGCATAAGTCATTTGGCGGCACATTTAACCGCTCTGTGTGCTTCCCTATAGAACAGTGTCCGGTAATTAAAGCCACCAACGCTGAAATTTCTCCTGTTGGAAGCGATATCAGCTCACTTATGCGCTTCTGATTAAGAGAAGGCCAAATCTGTTGTGTTGTCTCTCACGTCAATCCATTTGCCCATCTTTGATTAGCCTCCGTCGCGGAATAAAGCCGTAGTTTGTGCTTGCAAGTTTTTTAGAGGCATACCAAGACATTCCAATTCTGTTGGAAACTGTAAGGTAGTTCCCAGTCTTGTAAGCTCATCGGTTTTGCAATTCGAGGTTTCTTTGCCCTGGGACCCAAATGAGTCGTATGTCAAACTGCTTGGCCATCTCATTTTAATACGTGCTGTAGTTAAGGGCAGATATTGTTTTCAAAAACATTGAATCCAGGGACTTAACCGCGACTTGACAGTCAGAATAGATATTGACTGCGGTTGTAGACAAGACATTGCAACTCAAGCAGTCGGCCACTTCCTTTATTGCCAGAATATCTGCCTGGTAAATACTGAAATGATCTGGAAATCTTCAAGCCAGGATAAATCCAAGCTCTTCCGAATAGACTCCAAAACCCACTTGTTCGTGCAGCCTCGATCCATCCGTTTAAAAATGTATGGAATCTCCATTACCCGGAATGCCCCTCATCCAAGACTCCCTGAATGGTACCATAGTGGCGCTCAAAAAGGCTCATAGAGGGAGCACAGTCCACATTGTGTGGAATTGTTATCTTCTTCAAGTTCGCGTTATGGCCAAAATCGCTGCTCCTTCATTGCAGTATGCTATTAAGTCGAAAAAATAATGGCACACACTACGAATCAATCACGAAAAAAATTTACTCACTCACTTATAACTCACAAACAATAAATCTAACTCACGCTCACTTGAGAAGCTGGATCTCTAGTGCTGAACATAAAAGCTGGGAACGCATTTAAGCGGGCACATTCTGGGTATAGCATTTTAAATATTGTTTATGAAATTGTTAGCAAGAAGCATTATGTGTACATTTTGGATGACAAAAGCTAATTAGAAATAAAAAAGTTCCCTCTTAAATGTGGAACTGAATATGTGAACTTTTTGACGCATTTAAAAGGGAATATTTTATTCAAATCTTCTAATAAAAGCAAAAAGAGAAACTTATAAAAAATTAGGAATGAAGATCTTGTAATTTTTTTTTTAAGCTGTGTCCTACATTTTGGTTCCGCCATTTTGTTTTTAAATAATTTGAGTTCTTATTCGTGATTAACGTTGCCCAATCGTTTCCTTGTAATAATTTGAAACATTTATTAAAATTTTAAATATCTTATAAGCCATATTGGATCAGCCATTATGAATTTAAAATATTTGGTTCTAAAATCAGATTTGTCATCCGAAAAACCATCACAATCAAAGTTTTTGTCCAAAACAGAGAAAATAGAAAAAAACTTAATATAATATTTGTCGCCATATTGGATCCGTCATTTTGAATTTTAAAAACTTGAGCCCTTTTTCGTAATTACTGATCCTAAACACGTTGACAGTGATTAATTTAAGTACAATTAGCTAAGAACTATAAAAGCATATCAGCCATATGGGATTTGTCATTTTGAATTTCAAATCTTTAATTTCAAAATTAGATTCAACATCCAAAAACCCATCAAATCAAAGTTTTTGGCCAAAACAGACATAGACACGAAACTTATAATTAAATTTGTCGCCATATTGGATCTGCCATTTTGAATTTTATAATAAAATTCATTATTAGCGACCCCAAAAACATCAACAAAGATTATCTTAAATAAAATAAGAAAAAGAATTAAAAAATTTTGACTGCGATTTTGGATCCGCCATTTTGAATTTAGAATTTTTTTTCCGGCAATCCTTTAGCACCCCAAAGTAATACTTTTTTGACATAAAGGTTCACCGGTATATTTATGTCCAAAATTCAGGAAATACTTTGAAACCCATTGGCTAGCCACAAAAAAATTTACAAAGAGTATTTTTCAATCTAAAAAATGTTTTGCGATCAAAAAAAATATTTTAAAAGTTTTCTTTTTCAAAAATGACTCAGTCATTCAAAAAAAGTTTTTTTTCTCTAATAATTTTTTTTAGTCAAAGTTCTTATAATTTTTTTATGACTCCAATTCATTTGTATTCAAAATAAGTTGGACATAATGGAGGTTTTAATGGATTTGGCCAACTCGAATTAAATTTTTATTCTTGCATTTTTCATATTTTTTTTCTAATTTCTCTGTTCATAATGTGAGTTTTCTAAATTTTCCTAATATATTTTCAAAAATTTATAGAGCCCCAAAAATTCGACCTTGCCGGTCACTTAAAGAAATACAGCTTATTAATTATTTTATTTCTAAAACTTAAGGAACACACAGAAATTTTTTAAATACCAATTTTTCCCCCCATATAACCACAAAGTATGATTCCTAGTTAGAAAGACACCTTCTCGTTTTTTTATCAAAGGCTCATTAAAGTGATACAAAACATTTAGCTGAATGTAATATTTACATCTACAACAGCAACAAAAAAACAGCAAACATATACAGCCATACAAAACAACAATGATGTAAAACGTGGTTAATATATTTTAAAACCGGCACTTAATCTTTAAAAGCGCATCTGCTGATTTACGCACATGACAAGAAAAGATTTTCACTTATACAATGTGCTTAAGCTTGAAAGTCAAAAGACAAACGCATACTAGAAACAACAACAACAAACATATGATGTTTTTTGTTGCAATATGATGAAATGTTAACCCTTAAGAGATTTGTGGAATGGATATGGGACACTAACAAAAGCCATAGATTCCAAAAGGGTCAACTCACTTTTATAGAAGCTTGAAAAATAAAAATAAATAGCCCTGAGGTGAATAATTCATATACTTGTGCTATTTTAAGAAAATATTTAATTAGAGCCTTTAATTTTTGCTAAAAATAGCAACATGATTGCGACAATAATATTAAAAAAAAAAATATTTGTGGGATCATATTATGATCCTTACTAATCATATACATAATAAAAATTACACTGTGCTCGAATTTGACACTTTTTTTAACAAGCAAATATGACGAATACGAGCTCTAACTTCGAAAAACAGCTAGCAACATTGAATTCAGCGTACCCGAATTAGCTTTTGCAGCAGGGTGTTATTAATTATGGTACGACACTCTTTTTATATGATTACCACAATCATATTTCTTCACATATAAAGTTTAAAACTGGCCACTAGAAAATGATGACAATGTTGATGAAAATTTTACCTCAATATTGTCTAGCATTTAAAGTTAGAGGCTTGTTTTGAATAAGTAAGCAACCATCATACTACTAAAAAAACAACGACAATAGCAAGTTTTTAGCAACAAGTGATGAAGATTCAATGTCATCAGCCAACATCATCATCATCGTCACCATAATCACCATCATCACTTCTTTTTTTTTTTTTGTGGTTGAATTTCAGTGTCCATTTTACCACATAGTGGTCATCGTTTTCATAGTGATCATACCATATAAAATCTGCATGGGTTTATTATACAAAAATGTCTAAGAATTAACCATATATGATTATTTTTATATGAACACGTCTGTGTGTTGTGTATATGGCCAAGGAAGAAAAATACGTATTTGACTAGTTATAGTTAGCTGTTGTTTCTATTTTAGCCATTTATTGAAAGAGAAAAAAAAAAAGAAAAATAGCGACTTGCTTTAACAAGGTTAATACACGGGGAATAAAAGAGTGAAATAAAATATTTTTTAAGGAAAAGAAAAAAATTACAATCCAAAAATGTAGTTTTAACTAATAATTTAGTAACGAATTTAATTTAAATCGTGGTGAGTTTCTAAAAATGTGTCAAAAAAAAGTGTTGTTCTGTATGTCATAGAACTTTATTTAAATATTGAAGTTTAAACTTTGGTGGTTTAAATATGAGGCATGGTGAGTTTGTATTTCGAAAATTCAAAAAATCAAATTTCCTTAAACGGGATTTTTACTTAAAATATTAAAAATTTTTAACTTTAAAGTTGTGGTGAGTTTATGAAATTGTGGTGAATTTCTTAAAATCATTATAGTTTGTTAACCTTTTAGAACCAAATATGATGTGGGTATGGTGAGTTTATTTTTTATAGAAAAACACCTATTTCTAATTTCAATTATACAATTTGGTGAAAAGAGAATAAACTACCCAGAAAAATAAATAGAGATTTTCAGATAATGCGCATAAATTCAGGTGGTTTGAATACGCTGTTTGAATCACAATTCCTAGAAATTTTTTTGTCTCTTTACATATTCTATATTTTCTGTTTTTTTTTTTTTAAATATTAGTTATGGTGAGTTTAGTTTTAAATTAATTAAAGATTAATTTGGTAACATCATTGACATCAAAATTCTGAAATTACAAATTTTCATAGTGTGGATAGTGTGGTGAATTTTAAAAAATTTTGAATTTGATTAATATGTACTATATTTTTCCAACAAAATTTTTCATTGAAAATAATCGGTTTGGCAGTGCATTATATTATCCTTCAATTGGTTCTACTAAACATTTCAGAATCTATGATTTTTGTTTGAAATTGTGACAAAAGCAATCGTTTGTTAGAGCAAGTAGATTATTTTAAATTTTAACATTAAAATTTTTGTTAGGTTGAGCATAGAATGTATTCTGGAATCTGAAGTAATAGAAATCTCTTCCAAAAAATGTTGTTGAATTTTATGTTTTGGGTATTTCTGTTTTCTGATGTAAGAGAACAAGTTTGATCTTAATTTAATTAGAAACAAAGTATGGTAAGTTTTTGTAATTACTTAATTTTAATCAAATTTCAAAAGTGGTGAATTAATATTTAGCTTGACTTACAAGGAGAGTCTCCCTGGTGTCACCCTACGATCATCATGAAACTTGCGTATGTTGTTCAGAACGAAAATTAATTCGGCATGTATTTTTTTTAGCGGCCCAAACTCATTTTATAAACAAAAATGTCCTAAAATTTTGACATTTTACTCAATATGATTAAAACTTGGACACGTTCTTTGCACACGAAGATAGGCTTTCCAAATTCCTGTTGTTTGGTATGTATTAGTGTATAATATAGGATATAAACACAAAAAAACTGAAAAATTACCTCTCCCCCTCATTTTCAACCCCAAATATGAATTTGAGCCCCTAAAAAAAATGTGTCCCTATATTTTTCCTGCCCTAAAAAATAAAACAAATTCCATAAAGATCAGCGGAGACACCAGGGAGACCTTCCTTGTTAGAGGAATTTTAATTTGTTTGCATTACAATAATCAAATTAAGTAAAAGTTGCAAGGAATAACAAAATTTTCAAGGTGTGGTGAGTTTCTCAAAGTGTGGTGAATATATAAAAAAAGACTACTTTTAATTAGAAAATGATATACAAACGCACATACAAGGCTTTTTCAAATAAAAAAAATACTGAAACCTATTTGTTTGCTTCTTTTTACTTATTTAAAGAGTGGTGAACTTAATTTAATTTAATTTTCTTTGCTATTTTTACTTAAATTACAAAATAATGTTTAAATAATCTAAAAATTACAATTTTCAAGTTGTTGTGAGTTTTTAGAAGTGTGGTGAATTTCTTAAAATATATATTTTGCAATGTTTCTTTTATATTAAACCATTAAAATGGATAAAACAAACCTATTTAATCATGTTTTTTAACAAAGAATTTTATTAAAAAAATAAATTAATCAGGACAAAACATCTTTTGTACACTCAAAATAAATTCTCTGTTCAATCAGCAGAAAAATCTGCTGAAAATACACCCATTTTGAGCCATATGAGAAATCTGCTGATTTTAGCAGACACGGTTTGCTAAATATCTGTCATAAGAGGTGAATAAATATAACAATAAAAAAAAAAAAAAAAAAAATACGGCGCCAGCCAGCATCGAACTCGCCACCTTCCGATTTGAAAGCACACTTCTTAACCACTACGCTACGGAAGCTTATACTTTTATCTGGCGTTTTAGTTATTAAACATGTGTGACATTTTACTATGTTTATACTGATTTTGTTTGCTGAATTTCATTATTTTGTTAAGAAATTTTTTTATATAAAAAAAAAAGCAGAACAGATTGTCAGCAGATTGCTCTGCTGAAATCAGCAGATTGATCTGCTGAAATCAGCAGATTGATCTGCTGAAATCAGCAGAAATATCTGCTGATTTTAGCAGAAAAATCTGCTGATTTTAGCAGAAAAAAACTGCTGATTTCAGCAGAATAATCTGCTGATTTCAGCAGAACAATCTGCTGATTTCAGCAGAACAATCTGCTGATTTCAGCAGAGCAATCTGCTGACAATCTGTTCTGCTTTTTTTTTTATATAAAAAAATTTCTTGAAAAAATAATGAAATTCAGCAAACAAAATCAGTATAAACATAGTAAAATGTCTGTTATTTTCTTAAACTAAATGACAGAGATTTTACTAAAAATATCCTTCTCAGCAGAACAATCTGCTAAAAGATTGCTAATTCAAATTGAAAGTCGTTTTACAGATTTTTTGACAGAGTTTTTCTTTTGAGTGTACTCTTATTTTTTTTTTTTTAGTGCAAACAAGTAAGTTTTTTGCATATTTGGCTGTGCCAAATTTTAAAATAACTTTTTTATTTTTTAAAATAGAAAAAGTCCTTTTAGGACCTTCAGCAAAAACGTATGTAATGAAAATTTTGTTGCAGAAAAATACTTCAATGTTAAGACCCCACTGTGGTTTCCACAGAGAAATCTTAAACAAGTAAGAAAATTATAGTCAGTCAAGACCGACCATATAATACCCTACACTAGAGTTTCTTGGAAAATGGGTCACAAGTTCAAAAATGGGCCCATTATATCTATATTTTGTCAAATCTTTAATAAGTGTAAAAAACACTCTCAAATCAAATTTGAATAAAATAGTCTTCGATTTGTTGCCAATAAACCGCTTTAAGTGAATATCGGGCGAAATTTTGACATGGGGCCTAAGTCCAAAAATGGTCTGATGGAAATCAGATTTGATAAGGTTATTAAAGTACGCGTTTAACAGACACAAATAAAATTTTAATTAAATATTTTCTATTTTCATATAATTTGAGAGATTTATGTGAAAATCGGGAAGGTGGTTTGCATGGGGGCTACAAGAAGAACTGGTCCGATTCATTTAGAATTCGGAATGGTGATTTGTGAGGAAAAAACACGATGCAAATTTCAAAAAGCGTACCTATTATAGTAGGGTTATTAGAGTCATTTGACCCAAAACTAAAGAGGACCTTTGTATTGGGGCTAGGTCTAAATATGGACCGATTATTTAGGCTTCGTCCTTGGGCCAAGAGAGGCTTAAGTTTCAAACTTCAAGTCAATTGATTAAAAATTACGACCTGTATCGTGTTTACACTGTTTACATGGACAGACAGATAGACAGACGGACGAACGGACATCGCTAAATCTATTCAAAAAGTGATTCTGAGTCGATCGGTATACTTAAAAGTGGGTCTTTGACCAATATTTCGGATAGTTACAAACATCAGCACAAACTGATTATACCCTGTACAATAGCTAAACCGTCGGTAATTACTTAGTCGACTTTTACAGAACCAGGGCAACAAAAAAAAAATTCTGATAATTTTTTATTAAAAAAAGAATAAAAAAAATCAAATGATAAGGGCATTGTCCACTTCGAACAACTTAAGGAATCGGTGTTCAATATTTTAGATTATATATTATTAGCCTTAAGACAATATTTTTGCATATTTTCTTTTGGGAAAATTTTGATCAAAAATTACAAAATATTTTAGTTATGGACCAAAAAAAAATTTGTTGAGTTAGTTGCAAAAATTTTGTTGAGTTAGTTGAAGATTTCTTTTTAAAAAATATTTTTTGATTTTCCTGGCAATAAGCCAGCGATCATACTCCAATCATATTTGTTAGAGTGTATAAAAAAACAACCATTTATCTGCTTGTTTTTCTGCATTTGTCCCAATGTTGTGGTCAATGTTTTAAACTCTACCAGCCGCGTTTTATTTTCTGTATAAATATATATATATTTTTTTGTGATAAATAAGCGATAATGTTTTATGATTATGGTAATAATTGCTAAAACTAGTTAACAACAAAACAGACATCATTTTATGTCATAAAAATACGTGATAAAACAAATTGGGCGGTTATTTGACAAAAATATGTATAAACATAAAAAGAAAGATGAGTTTTGTGGCAGCGATTTAAAGGAAAATTAACAGTTTATTAAATAAAAAATACATAATTGATTTTTTTTTCTAATTTTTTTAGGTATAATAATAAATAAAGTGTTAATAGTTTTGTAAAAATTATGTACTTATTTAATGATGTTGGTTGTTAATTAACTATTTAAATAATTATGTCACAGAATGTCATAATGTTTTATTATTTTTTTTGCAGCGAATTTGACAGAAATATATATATATATTTTTTTTAAGAAAATTTGCAATGTTAAAGTGATATAAAAATAAACGCAAGTTAAGACTTTATCGCCCAGTTTCCTAGATATGGGCCAAAGAGGTCTTTATATATAACGCCAAATTTTCAGATTTTCATAGAAATTAGTCTTTTTTCATTATTACTCAAAATACCAAATATTATCAAATTTAAAGTAGTGGTGAGTTTCTTAAAGTGGGGTGAATTTCTAAAAATATAAGAATGTGAAACCTTGTAAGGATCATGCAACAATGCTAAGAAATTCTCGTAATAAAAAAAATATTAACAAAACTTGCTTAACCTTTAATAGGGCACTAGGACAAAATGACCTATCCCAACTTCCAGTATAAAAAAATACCAGAAACAAACCTTTATTATAACTTATCTATAACAATTCCACTTCTTTGTTCTTGCATTTTTTGATTTTTTTTTTTCAAACAATACAAAATTGTTAACGGTCTTCATTAGCTAAAAAAAAATCTTGGCACAAATTATAAAAGAAAATATTAAAAACTAACAAGGCGTTACAATAACCAGTCAGATACGTTATTATTTCTACTCATTCTTTATAAATATTCAAGTATTAAACCTAGTAACTTGTTGCCTCAAGCATATTTAAGAGGTCATATATTGTTACGAATAATAATTTTGAACAAAAAAAAAAAGAAGTATAATAAAAACATTCTTTTTATCCAAGTATTAGCTAAACAGAGAGAGAAAAATTGGCGCACCTTATCCTGGGAATAATGATTTAAAGCTTATTATTCATTGTATGGTACTGCAGCATTATAATATTTGCTAGTTGTGTTGCTGCTGCTGCTGATGTATACCAGTCATTCGTTTCATTCATTGATTCATTTGTTCAAAAAATAAATTTATGTATGTATACAGTAAACGAAATAAATATATCAAAACAAAATCTGAAAATTAATAAATACTTCAAATTATGTTTTTTATATGAATTTTAAAAGTTGCAGCTTTTAACACTTTTTACATTTTTCGGTATTAGTGTACAATTTTTATGTTAAATTTTGTTATGTTTGTATATAAATGATTACAAAATTATTAAAATTTCACGAATTTACAATTTTCAAGGTGTGGTGAGTTTCATGAAGTGTGGTGAATTTCTATAAACTATTTATTTTTTGCTTTTCTTGTACGAAAAAAACATTTTTTTATACCGGTTTTATTTTTTTGATTCAAATTTCTAGTGTGGTTTGTATATATTTAAAGCTATGGGTGCCGTTCACTAGTTTAAACAACCAAAACACGATATATCTTAAAATATGGTAACTTTCTTAATACTTCGCGTTTTTTTAATTTATTGTTGGCACAGTTCAGTTAATAAGAAAATTTGAAAATATTTCAGGTATGGTGGGTATGTTGGGTATTAAGGTGGGCCGAAAAAATATTTTTTTTTTTTTTTTCAAAATGGCACCAAGCCTAAACGATAGAACATGTTTCAATATGTATATCATTAAAATTTCTGACCACTAAAAAAAAATCTGCTATCGCTTGCGAATGACTTTCTTCCAGTTGTAGTTGAAGTATTTGGGTTTTTTATTGCAGATCATTTATTTTATCATTTTGGAAATATTGCTAATAGTATAACCGATAATTTGCAGTGGACAAAGATCATCAAAATAACTTAGTTTTTTGAGGTTGGACCAAATTATGGGGTCAAAAATTTAAAATACGTCCATACCCATGCGATAGCTGAACTATTTTTTAGCGGTCTGAATTTTGTATGGTATACATCTCAAAACATGTACCCTCGTTTAGGCTTGGTGCTATTTTGAAATAAAAAAATAAAAATGTTAGACCCACCTTAGTGGGTATGTAACTTAACATATTAAAATCATAAAATTTTTAAGATACTTGCGGTAATATCAAAGGTGAGTTTTAGGCAGACTGGTGAACTTCCAAAAATAACTAATTATTTTTTCTTCTGCATTTGCTTCCAGATGCCAGTTTTTTGTAAGTTATTCAACAAAATCAAAAATTTTTTAAAATTTTTTTACAGCTCGAAAGCTTTTAAAAGAATTTGATTTGAGATTTACCATTAACATACACAAAAACTTTTGCCGTTTTGTTTTTAAATGATATGATTAAGTTTAAGTTGGCAAAAATACAAATTTTTAAGGTGTGGTGAGTTTCTGTAAGTGTGGTGAGTTTTGTAAAAATAGTAGATTTACACCTTTCTTGTAAAAATTTTAATTTATTTAATCAATTTTCACATTTTGAAAATAGTGTTTGGTGAATTTTTAATTGCTAAAGTGTAGCAAAAGTTAAATAAGTTTGAAAAATGAAAAATTAGAACCTTGGAAGGTTTTTGAAAAAAAGTAAATATTAGTGCAAACAGTTTTAAGAGCGCATCCGCTTGTAGATGAAGAAATTGTTTCCAG
Source organism: Pegoplata infirma (assembly GCA_963921195.1). Taxonomy (NCBI): domain Eukaryota; kingdom Metazoa; phylum Arthropoda; class Insecta; order Diptera; family Anthomyiidae; genus Pegoplata; species Pegoplata infirma. The sequence continues at coordinate 223,058,410 of OY992538.1, forward strand.
AAATCTGTGTTTCGCCCTTTTTCGCTTTATTTTACTTAAGAAATAAAAACTGTTTTATAAAAACATATCCACCAAATATTCAATGCTCCATTTTGTACCCCATAACTATTTTGTTAACTGTAAATTACACATTAAGCCAACATATTTTTGCTGTTATAAAGTATGAATCAATCACATACAAAAAAAAAAAAAAAAACTAAAAATAATTCATTGTTAGAATACTTTTACTAGAGTACTTGGTACACTATTGTCTGGATATGCCAACAAATATTGGGATTTTTGTCTGCAATCTGTAGCTGTTTTTTTGTGTATACATTGGCGTTTGAATTGCAGAATAACAATATGATGATGTTAAACAATATATTATTGGTATAAAATATTACTGTAAGTTAAGCTAAGAGTTAAGCCCTTATGACACTGCATTTATTGTAAATTTGAGAAATTTAAAAGAGCAGATCATATAAAAATTTTGCAGAAAAATAGAATCAGACTAATCTGAAAAAAGAATTTGCTGCATTATCAATATAAATCCGTTTAAAAAAATGCTTTGAAATTTTATTTCTCAAATTCACATCTATAAATTTATCTTTCACGCTTATTTGTTAAAGTTTTAGGCATCACTGTTAAAAAAAATATATTTTCTTATTTTTCTAACATTATCTTGTGTACTTCTCACAATACTATGCAAATAAAATACTTAGAATGCGGTGTCATAAGGGCTTTTTTTCATGGGTTTTGTACAATTCATAAATGTTTGTAAGTATTTTCGGTATTAAATGATTGAATTTGAAATGCAATAAATAAATCCGTTAGATATATGACTTGTTTTTATTATCTATGATTATGTAATTTTAAAAAATTGGACAATTTAAATATTAACGACTTTTACAATTTGCATGATTTTTATTTGTAAATTATAAAAAGGAAGTCTTTTAAATTGATTTTAATCAATTTGAAAATATTCTTGTATAAATTATACAAATTTTTTAAATTAATTTTTATTTGAAATTGTCTTGGTATTAAAACGCTTTATTAAACACTTAATATTATTTAAATTATTTCCGTTTTAATAATGGTGAATGTTGAAGGCAAAAACTAACGACATCATACAATTGTGCCGACAATGATACAGACGACAAGTTAATGAAGATGCCAGATTTAAAGAAATTTTAATGTTAAATTCAATGAAATAATTTTATAGTATTGTGGAATTGGAATGATATTAAATTTTTAAAAATCGTGCCCCTATAATTTAAGACAAACTCAACAGAAAAATAAAATTTCAAAAATGTTTAAAAACAAATCTGAAAAATTTACAAAAATTATAAAATTCTTAAAAAAAATAGGAAAATTTAAAAAAATGCGGAAAAATCCAATTTAGGAAAACTCTTAGGATGAAAAAAAATCCTTTAAAAAACATAACTTGAAGAGTTTAACGTTTCGTGTAATAAAGAAGCAAAAAAAGTTTAATTTACAAGTATTCCCAATTTGCAAATAACACTCTGGCATCTCTCATTTTGTTAAAACCCTATCAAAAACTTCAATTTAACTATACATTATTTTTTATTTAATATGATATCATTTTAATAGTTTGGTTGCACATAAACTGTATGTACTAAATTGTGTGTACGTACAATAGGGTCGCCCGAAAATTTTATTTTTTTTTCAAAAAGGAACCGTAAGAAATGTTATAAGAAACTCTGTTTTCATTTTCATAAAATGACCTGTGTGAATTATAATTGGTAAATAAAAAAATTTTATAGGGTCGCCCTACACCACTATGTGGTACCTGTACCACATAGTGGTGTAGTAGTGAGTTTGTGCTGATGTTTGTAACTACCCGAAATATTGGTCCTAGACATACCTTCAAGTATACCGATCGACTCAGAATTACTTTTTGAGTCGATTCAGCGATGTCCGTCTGTCCGTCCGTTAATCCGTCTGTCCATCTATTGGTATAAGCACGATACAGGTCGCAATTTTTAATCAATTGACTTGAAATTTGAAGCTTAAGCATCTTTTGGCCCAAGCACGAAGCCTATTGAAATTGGAGAATATCGGTCTATGCTAAGACCAAGCCCCCATACAAAAGCCCCTTTTTAATCGGCTTAATTACTCTAATGACCGTATTATAATAGATATCGCTTTGAAATTTAGCAGTTAATAAATATGATGAATCATCATTCCAAATTTCAAAGGAATCAGATCAGTCCTTCTGGTAGTCCCCATACAAGCCACCCTCCCGATATTCACATAATTCCCTCAAAATTCATAAAAATGAAAATATTTGATAAAAATTTTATTTTTAGGTGTTAAACGTGTAATTTAGTTACCTAATCAAATCGGAATATAATGGGAACATTTTTGGACTAAGTCCCCTCATAAAAATTTCGCACGATATTCAGTTAAATCGGTATATTGACAAAAAAAATAAACCAATTCCACTAAAATTTGATCTGTGTGTGTTTTCTAAACTAAATAAAGATCTAACAAAAGACAGATCCAATCGGTCCATGTTTGGACTTGGGACCCGTTTTCCGGAAAACACTGGTGTAGGGTATCATATGGTCGGGCTTGACCGACTATAACTTTCTTACTTGTTTTCATTAAAAATTTGTTTTTTTTTTCATCAAAGAAATTTTTTTCATTAAAAAATTTTTCATCAAAAAATTTTTTGATCAATTTGTTTTTTCATCAATTTGTTAGGGGGGCACCTTCCCTTGCGATTTTTGACTTCTTCTGAAATAAGAATGTTGCATTTGCTCTGCAAAAAATTCGGTTTTTTCTTAGGTTGGTTTAGTTCAAGGGGGAACTTTTATCCCCTTGGTCCGATTTTGCCCATTTCCGAACTTAACCTGCCTAGGAATATAAGACATATTAGTGCCAAACTTGGGAAGTGTAGCTCTTTTATTTTGGACTGTATCGTGTCCTCTACAGACGGACAGACGGCGGACATCGCTAGAATGTCTTAGAATCAATCACTGGTCAATAAAATATATATTTTATGGGGTCCTAGACTGTTATTTCGATGCGTTACACACGAAATGACAAAGTGAGTATACCCCCAAACTGTGGTTGGAGGGTATAAAAAAAAATTCCAGGGGCGTCTTCTTTTTTTTGGGGGTGGGGGGTCTGTAATGGTAATTGGGGGGGGGGGAACATTTCCTCTCGAAAAAGTGTTGAAAAAATTAATTCTTATGCTTTTTGTTCTAAAGGAATACAATTTTCTAATTCTGTGGGTCCAAATGCAGGACTTTGAACTTCTTGTAGCATAAAAATGTTGCGATTGGTAAACAAAAACACAAAAAATCATATAAAAATATGGTATTTTTCAGAGGTTGGTTTAGTTCTTCAAAGGGGAACATTTTTCCCCATGGTTCGATTTTTCTCATTTACGAACTTTACCTGCCTAGGAACATAAGACATATTCGTGCCAAATGTCAGGAGTCTAGTTGTTTACTAGACGGACAGACGGACGGACGGACATCGCTAGAATGTCTTAGAATCGATCACTGATGATAAATATATATACTTTATGTGGTCCTAGACCGATATTTTGATGCGTTACACACGGAATGACAAAGTTAGTATAACCCCATACTGTAGTTGGAGGGTATAAAAAAAGCTGGGTGTGTTAAATGCGTCTGTGTCGAGTAAAATGTAAAAAGTCTTCTTTGCACATAAGAACTTAATACAATTGTATTATTTGTTATATTCAAGCCCACAAAATAGGTGGAGTAAAAAAAAATATAAATTTAAACACAGCGTTCTCAGACCAAAACAAACAACAATTTTTCTAGCAATCGAAGAAATTCAAAAAAGGTCATTATTCTTGCCACCCTAACGTACAATCATGCATACGCAAATTTCCTTTGCTGCAGATGCATGACATCTAAAAGGACTTCTCTGGTGTATATATTTTATGAGCGTATGTAAGTAAGTGCATATATGCATATATATTGTAGTTTTGTCTGCAATCTTTTAGTTATTCTTTGCTTTTTCGTTGTTTTTGTTGGTTGGTGGCGCTTTTATTTGTCTATATGCCGAGAGAGAATAAAGGTAAGTTAAGGTTTTATTGTATTGTTCCTGCTGTTGCTGCTGCATAACAAGGCACTTTGGTCTTTTATGAAGGCCGTTCATTTTCCTTGTGCATAACATAAATAAATGAAAACGTTCTTTTGAGTTTTGGTTTTTGAGTTTTTTTTTTTTTTGTGTTTTTTTTGGAGGACAAAGATAACTTCAAACATAAGTACTCTTAAGCGCCATGTGTGTTAAACCAAGCTAAGCGCCAGCAAACGGTCTTTTGTTTTGTACAAAAAATGGGTTTTTGTGATACAATTTATGCAAACCGGAAGTCTTTATGAGTATTTTGACATTTTTGAAAAATTGTTATAAAATATTTTCAAAAGGATTATGCAATAAAAAAAAATTATATTCAAGTTTAAGAATAAATAAATGTGTTTAGAAACTTATAAAATATACTGAAAATCTGTCATAAAGAAAATTTTTAGAAAATGTTTAGATATTAAAATATTTTTTGTCTTACAGCCTCCGTATGATTGAAGAATGTGTTAAGAAAAAGTACCCAAGAGGTCGGTAAAGGGTTAAAGAAAACTTTCATATATAATTTAATATCTTTTTAATATCATTACCAATTAAAACTGCTTTACATTTTTATTTAAAAAAATGTGGTAATTTTTTTCTTTAAAAAATTAAAAAGTAAAGTACATTTCAAGGCAATAGAACTTCCCTGCAGGGAAAGTTATAGGTCCATAAATGATCACGCGACATATCACATGGACCCAAAAAACGCGACATATCACACGGACCCAAAAAACTTATCACAAAGACTGTTACTTTTGTTAAGAATTTCTCAGCCCCGGATATATCACTAGTGACAGGTCAATGGAGTGATATGTTAAAGAACACATCACAGCTGTACCCACTTTTTTCGGAACTTAGACATTTTGTAAAAAAAAAATACAAAAAGCATTCTTAATGAATTTTTTACTCCAAAATTCAAAAAAAAAAAAATACAAAAATTTTTGAGAATGGGACTTACAAAAAATTTTCAAAAAACTTTGAGACTTATAACAAATTTTATAACCGGGACTTCGAAGGGGGGGGGGTCGGAGGAGTCGGTGGGGACACCTTCCCCCTAGAAATGTTTACAACTTTGTTGTTTGTGATATTTACGCTTATATAATACATCGTTATTTTTGATTATTATGTTGAATGCACTAACATTTTTGAGGTATCCTTACATTTTCGATCATAACTTTTAAACTGCTGGACCGATATCGCTCAAATTCAATACCAAACATCTCGGGAGAACTTCCAATAAATATGTTAAGTTTCAGACATCTCCATTGGTCGTGATCACCATTTCCACAGACAGACAGACGGACATCGCTAGAACGTCTTAAAATCGATCGGAGATCTTGAATATGAGACATTCCACACCAAATGTCCCCTACAGAAAATCCTGTGTCCCGTAAATTTCTGAGTAGGTTTTTTGGATAGCCCTATATGGAACTAAGACAATTGCGTTTTTGGTTTTTCTAATTTTCAAAAACTGGGCTTAGAAGGCGTGGTCAAATATTGGAAAAATGGTCAAATTTGTGGCGAGTTGCCTTGATTAAATATTTATCATATTAAAACGGAATGCACCACAATGTCAAAAATTTACATTCTTATATAGTTTTGTATGGGCTATCGATTAAACTTTTTTTGTTTTTTAACTGAAGTTTCATTTACTTTGGTTTGAGTCCATATTAATTATTTCTGAGTCCGCTTTTTCACCTTAATGTACGTTTAAATAGCTGATTTTAATCTTACACACCTACAGTGACAATCGAAGAGTGCTGACGAAGGAAGGGTGGCTTCTTTCGAAAGCTGTCGACATCTGTGTGTTGTCAATTAATTTTTTCAGATTTTCTCATTGTACAACAAAAATAATTATTTCTCAGAAATAATTAATATGGACTCAAACCGAAATAAATGAAACTTCAGTTATAAAATATAAAGTCCAACAATAAATAAAACAGAATTATTTTTCAGTTATAAAATATAAAGTCTAACAATAAATAAAACAGAATTATCTTTTTTTTTTTTTAATTTTCAGAACCCGTTCTCAAATTTTCCTTTTTTTTAAAAAAAAGTAAATTTATCAAAAATCCACTTTTTTTTAATTTTTTTTTTTTAAGTTTAGATGGTCGTTTTTTTCAAGAAAATCGCATTTGAATTTTAAATTTCAAAACAATTTTGTAATTTGCTTGTATTTTTTTGTTTTAACGTTGCGAATGAGTAATATTAATTGCATAAATATTACTCACACGCTCTGTTGAGTTTTACATCTCTTCAAAAGAATCTACATACATACATATATAAACATTTTATAACGATCGAAAGGTTTTTTGAAGGTCCATCCAAAGGCATATTGGACGCTTCCCAAGTCTGCTTCGTTTAATCCATATTTTCACAAATGTAAAAATTTTGGGGTAGTTCATATGGAAAGGTATATACGTTCCAGCGCCAAAATCAAATATAATAATCTCTATTAAACTAAGCTGACCAGTGTTTTTTCGTTTGGCGATGTTCGGCTTTTATTCGGATTTCCCCAAAAGACCCCTTTTTTATAAGGTGGCAACCCTTTTTTAAATTTGAGATTGGGCAGCTAAAAAAAACAGGTAAATCTTATTTTTCTCCCCTTATTACTATACGCAAGTTTCTGGACAATCGGTGGTCGCCCTCTGAAAGACCTCCCTCGTTAGTTGTATTTAGTGGTTTTGATGGTAGTTGTCGGGTCACAACACGTATTTTTTGGCACCAACGACAATATAAAACTTTCAAAGGATACCAGGAAACAGTTTTGAGTATCCACACTAAGGAAAATTACAAAATCTCAAAATATTAACTTACAATTAGTCGGATTTGTGTGGTTGTAGTCACGAGGAAGACATAGAAGATTCTATAATCCCAAATTCAGGATTCTAAAACCATTACTTCAAAGTACAACTTCTAACCATTTTAAGCCTATTTAAATTTCATGCATTCATTTACTTGAAAATCACGTTTGTGTGGTTATGTCACTATTGCAGTAAAAATATCTTTAGGGTGCTTGAAATGAGGGTTGAACCCAGAACATCGTTATGGTCATTATAATGTCGATCGATGTATCTCCACATGCGTTTAAAGGTTAAATAAACTTTAAACAAAAAAAAATGTTTATACCCGTATTTTAACTACAAACAATAACATACTTGAGTTAAATACTGGAAAAAGTTAAGCATTTTATGCACTTACTTATTTTGTATTGTTGTTGCTGTTGTTGTAGTTTCATCTTCTCTTTTTAATGATAAAAATTGTAAGCGTTTTATATCAACAGCGGGAGATCTGTTCCTTATTAATTAAGAATTATTTTAATTAAGGTAATAAATTTCAAAATAACAGGCAAATAAAAACATAAACCGGAAAAATTTAACAAAAAGGAATATACGAAAAAAATTTTGGATTAAAAGGGTTGCCAAGGTTTTTTAAAAGTTTCTCAGTAAAACTTTAGATGTGGTAATGTTTTACGCAATGCATTATCATGTAATAAGTAGGCAAAAAATGCATTATTTCTGCATGCATAACGTACTCCTACTATGTACACTAAAAAAAACAACAAAAGCTCGTAATTTTCACTAGGATAAGCAAAAAATATTGTTGATTTCCTCGGAGGAACCAACTTTACCCTCAAGTTGCGAACGTTGTAAAAGTCTTCTTGATTATTAATTTTGGATACCCCACTACTATATTTGACGAAAATCAAAATCTTCTCCCCAGCTTTTTTCGAAAAATCGCGGTCAAACGTAAAAAAAAAATTACGTTTATCTCGAAAACGATGAGAGATATTAAAAATGCCTTAAAACAAAAAAAGGGTCCTCGAGAAAAATGCAACAAAACTGTTATATGCATTTTGCTATTGCAATGTTTTTGTAGCCAAAAATTGCACTTTTAAATTCCGAGCTAAAAACTTCGCGTTTTCTGTAAAAAATATCGAATTGAAAATAACGCGATTAAAATTGGATCGGGTTTGTTGGAAAAATGCCTGCGAATTTTGTACTCTTGCCCAAAACATCAAATCATGATATTGTTTTGCGGAAGATTTAGATGTACTTGCAAAGCAAAGTTTTTTTTAGAAAAAATAATGTTATATGACTTTGCTATTCCATGTAAAACGATTTGAAATATCAATATAAGTGAGTGCAAAAATAAGTGCAAAATAGTGTTTTTACATTTTGGAGAGTATAAAAGATTCGTCACCAAAGAATATAAAACACTCACTTATTTTATGTACATATGATAAACAAATGGAAAATTTGTATACGAAAAGCTTAGACTTGGTGAAAAAGTAGTTTTGATAAAAAAAAATGATTTTTTTCACGAAAAACACAATTATGTTAAAAAAATTTAATGAGCCCAAAATTTTTGGTCAAAAAAAAATGTTGATGAATTTTATTGATAAAAAGAAAAAAATTGATAATAAAAATTTTATAAAAAAATTTGATGAAAACAAATTGATGAAAAAAATATGATAAAAAAAGAATTTATGGTGAGATAAAAATTTATAATAAAAAATTTTATAAAAAAATTTGATGAACAAAAATTGATGAAAAAAAATAGTATAAAAAAAGAATTTATAAAAAAAAAAGTTGATGAAAAAAAAATTTATAAAAGAAAAAAACTTGATGAAAAAATTTGATGAAAAAAAAAATTTGATAAAAAAAAATGAATTTTTATTTAGTTCGGTTTGAGTTCATATTAATTATTTCTGAGAAATAATAATTGTTGTACAATGAGAAAATCTGAAAAAAATCAAGTGACAACACAGGCTAAGTGGAGATGTTGACAGCTCGGAAGATGCCACCCTTTCATCATCAGCACTCCTTCGATTGCCACACACTTAATGTGTGTGGACATTTTTCAAGACTTGAAAAGTCCTACTAAGGGTTAACAATGGGAAAAATACAACTCTGTTAAAAGTTAAGATGGATTAAGTTTCTGCCAAATGAATACAACACGAATTAATGGTGAATACGGGTTATTCAACACAAAGAGGAGTAATTCCAATTCTTAATTTCTTCAAAAGTTTCATTTAAATGGCTAATTTTAATCTGACACACATTAAGTGTGTGGCAATCGAAGGAGTGCTGATGATGGAAGGGTGGCATCTTCCGAAAGCTGTCGACATCTCCACTTAGCCTGTGTTGTCACTTGATTTTTTTCAGATTTTCTCATTGTACAACAATTATTATTTCTCAGAAATAATTAATATGGACTCAAACCGAACTAAATAAAAATTCAGTTATAAAATATACAGTCCAACAATATATAAACACAATTAATAAAAAAAAATTATGAAAAAAAAAGTTTAATGAAAAAAAAAATTTATGAAAAAAAAATTTGATGGAAAAAAAATTTGATGGAAAAAAAATTGATGAAAAGAAAAAAAATTTGATGAAAAAAAAAAAAAATTTGATGAAAAAAAAACAAAATTGAAAAAAAAAAATTGATGAAAAAAAAGTTTGATGAAAAAAAAATTTGATAAAAAAAAAAAATTTGATAAAAAAAAAAATTAAAAAAAAGTTCGATGAAAAAAAAAATTTATAAAAAAAAAATTTATGAAAAAAAAAAAAATAAATTGATGAAAAAAAAAAAATTGATGGAAAAAAAATTTAATGAAAAAAAAAAATTGATGAAAAAAAAAACAAATTTTGATGAAAAAAAAAAAATTTGAGGAAATTTTTTTTTTTTTGTTGAAAAATAATTATGTTACTTTTTATTCATCAGCTGGTGAACAACGGTTTTATTCACCACGAGGTGAATTATTATCCAAGTTAAAAACCCATGTCTTTAAGATTTTTGGTTTTAAGAAAATGAAAATTGTAATTCTTGTTTTCTTTTTCGTTAATTGTTAGCTTACAAGGGAAGTCTCCCTAGTGTATCCCGCGGATCTTTATGGAATTGGTTTTATTTTGTAAATCAGAAAAAATAAAGGGACACGCATTTTTTTTAGCGGCCAAAATTCATATTTAGGGGGTAAAAAGGAGGGGGAAAGACAAGGCCATTTTTCAGTTTTTTTCGTTTATCTCCTATATTATGCAAAGAAACCTAGTCATGTTACATACCAAATGAAAGGTCTTTGGAAAACCTATATAAAAACCTATATGCTAAGAACGTGTCCAAACATGCAAATATTTTCGTCATATTGAGTAAAATACCAAAATTTTAGGAAATTTTTGTTAAAAAGTCAAAAAATATTAACTTCTTTGGCCCGTTGTTAGCACCACGAGATAGGTATTTTTAATACCTTTAATCTGATATCACACATACCTATATTAATTTTGTTTTAATAGGCGTAAATCGGAGTGACACCACGGAAACTTCCTTGTTAGTCAAACTGAGGTGGCGTCCTGCAACTTTTTTAAAATTAGACACCAGCCTAAAAACATTATATTGCTAAAAATGTTGTGTAGGACGTATAATATTTTCTAAAAAATTTTCAGAACATCGATTTATTTTCAAAGCGTTTTTAAATTTTTTTTATTCCAACACCCAACAAAAGCAAAAAAACTTAGATTATTATCAAAAACTCTTTCGGTACAAGAAAAGTCTCCTAGCTGTTGGTGTGTTCCGGCTTATCGGCCATATCGGGGATTTAGATGTTCAAAAAATGGCTCATAAAATAGCGGTTTTTCGTTTTTTGCCATCGTTATACATTTTTGGCACGAAAATGTGTAAATTTTGAAGAAGTGTGTAAAATTTAAGTCGACACAAATTTTTTCTCTTGACGACATTCGTTTTAATGCAGAAGTTATTGAAATTTGACCAAATTTTTATTCTCTACATTTCTGTCATCTTTGGCAACCCTAACCTCAAATTAAAGCTTTCCCGATAAAAAAGGATATATTTTGCCAGGAGTACAAAATGTTGCATGCATTCAATATTAAAAGAATAAAACAAAAAAAAAACGCATGGATTTTAATATTTTATTGTGGTCGTTTCTTATGCGCTCTCATACTTATATTATTTGCCACAACAAGATACACTTGGCTTTACGTAATTAACAACCAACAAATGAGTCAAAATTTATGTTGTTGCTGATTTTGACGCTGATGATATTGCGTAGCGCCCCCCTTTGGTGATGGCTGATTTTCTTCAGCGACTACTTCTTTAGTAAAGTTGCCACAAAACCAACTTGAAATGAAGAAGAATCATGTTGTGTGCTGCCTTTTTTTCACCATATCGGTTTTTTCTGGTATTTATTTTCGTTAAGGTTTTTGCAACATGTTGTTCTTTTCTTAACAATGTGGGTCATTGTAGATCAATTGTCATTGATAGCTTGGGGTTTTTGGTGTTTCTTTAGTATTTTTCTTGTTTAACTTTTTAATTTTTTTTTTTGTTTTTCGTTGCTGTTAAAGGAGATGTTGCTTTTTAACAAATAAATCAACCAATATAATGTCAAAAAATTTAATTGGTAGAAAATTGTTAAAATGCCATTAAAATTTCGTTATTTTGCACCAAAAGTTTCTACCACAACAAAATTTTTAATGTATCACTTAAATAGTGAGAATTTACTTGTTTTAAGGTTCCCTTAAACATTTTTTTGTTTAAATCGTGTTGCTCTAAAAAACTTAAATTTGATCAAAAATATGATTTCACTTCGTGTTGTGTTAACAAAATACTTGATAAAAATCCTTGTCTTTGAGTTTTTTTAACCTAATAACCCATTATATACATAAATGATGACATACTTAATAAATCCCCAATATAATTTGTGGTAAAAATTTCACTCTAATACACAATGGTGAAAGATTATGGGAAATTTTAAACAAAAAATTTATTTAGTAATTATAAAAAACAATCCTCCCTGCAGGAAAAGTGTGTCTCTAGATCTGAAATCACCTACTACGTGATTGATGAAAATCGGACCTACGGTGGCTCGCAGCTTCTTTCGTGTGAAAGATATTAGTTAGCAATCCATTCAAGACAAAGTTAACCAAAATAGACCTAATTATTATCAAATAAGTATTTTTGTAAAAAGTCCTGTGTATGTAATAATCAAGCTTCAATTAAAGCTTAATGGCGTTCAGATTGTCTAAATATTAAATGTGCTACGAGGGTCGAAATGGAAATTGAAATTATTGAATGACCTTTTTTGGAAAATTTCTTAAAAATATTTCTGGGTTGATTTTATCCAAGCTCAAGCATGAATTTAAAACAAAGTCCAATAGTTAATATTCATTTATTAAATATTTTTTCCAATGACACAAACAAAAATTAAAATTTTTAAAATGCAGTCGAAGAAATCCGAATTTTTTGACCTCCAAATCTTTTGACCACCAATTTTTTGTAAACAAAGAAACGATTTAATTGTTTAATAATTTTAGTACACCTAAGTGTATAGTAATGAGATATAAAAATAATTGAAAATTTCCTTTGTTTACAAAAAATTGGTGGTCAAAAGAATTTGAGGTCAAAAAATTCGGATTTCTTCGACTACATTTTAAAAATTTTTAGTTTTGTTTGGGTTATTGAAAAAATTATTTAAGAAATGAATATTAACTATTGAACTATTTTTTAAATTTTTCATGTTTGAGCTTGGATAAAATCGATTTAGAAATATTTTTAAGAAATTTTCTAAAAAAGGTCTTTCAATAAATTCAATTTCCATTTCGGCTCTCGTAGCACATTTAATATTTAGACAATCTGAACGCCATTAAGCTTTAATTAAAGCTTGATTAATTACATACACAGGACTTTTAACAAAAATACTTATTTGATAATAATTATGTCTATTTTGGTTAACTTTGTCTTGAATGGATTTCTAAATAATATCTTTCACACGAAATAAGCTGCGAGTCACTGTATCTCTTAACTTTCTTAAACAAACATATACCGTGAGCGGTGATAATACGACAAATCCAAATTTTCCAATATTTACCAAATCCTGAACAAATTTTTAAAATTTTCTAAGTATTTTTTTTGCATTTTGTAGTAAAAAATTTTATCAAAAATGATTTTAGAAAATAAATTTCATAAATTTTTTTGAAAATTTTCGAAGTACCTGCCATAAATTTTTTTTTTACCATTTTTTTGCGTTTTGGAATAATAAGTATTTTAAAGCAAAATAAAATTTTGAGAAATTTTTTAAGTTTTGGAAATTTTTGAAAATTTTCCAAGTCTCGTTTACAAAACTTTTTAACATTAATTTTGTAATTTTACAAGCTTTTTACCAATAAAATTGTAAATTTACAATTTTTTTGATGCGATAATAAACTTACAAGGAAGTTTCGTGATTTGACGTGTTTTTTTTTTTTTTGTAAAAAAAAACTTGGAAATTTGTAAAATTTTTGTAATTTAAATTTCGATAAAAAATTTTTTGTTAAAAAACAAGGAAAACTGTAAAATATTTGTAAAATGGGATTACTAGAATTTTTCTAGTATTTTGACAAGGTTTTTTTTTTGTGTGTAGTTTCTTACACTCAAAGAAAAAGATTCTTCATATTGATGAAAAGTTACATTAATGTGATGAAATGTTTTTTCGTCCAATATAACTTGTCATCAATAAAAAATACATTTCTTTTTGTTATTTGATTTTATTTAATTTATTTTTCTTTACTTACAATTGTTTTTTATTTTTCAATTTTTAAAATTTTTAAAAACATTTATCTATTTTTCGTATCCACCAAGATTTGAACGCCGGACCTCTCGTTTGTTGGGCTTAGCCTCTAGCCACTTGTCTACAGAACATCAACAAATAATAACGCTAAAAAGCCGTATTGTTTGTTTTGTGCTAAATATAACGCAAAAATTTGTGGTAACTATGCTCTGCTAAAAGCTGTGAGAAGGAAAGAGAGGGATATTGTACAATAATAAAATGTGTGTGTCTACAAAACCCCATAAGCAAATGTGTATGTATTAGGGCTTCCAATCGGGATTGGTTTTTCTGAATCCCGTGATTCGGGATTGAAGAAAAATTTTCGGGATCCCGGGATTTTCGGGATATTTTGAGTCCCGAGATTCACGGGATTTTTTTTGAAATTTTCGGGATTTTTCGGGATTTTCAAAAATTTTTTGTATTTTTTGTCACCTTAAAAAATCCACGCGTTCGTAAAGATTAGCAAAATTTTGTTGATGTTGTCAACTTCAAAAAAAAAAGGTCGGAATCCCTACTTGAAGAATATCCCTATTCGGTTATCTTTCTTACCTTTCGTCGTGGCTCATCGTTATTAACTTTTAGTGAGCGTAAGTTGAAAAAAAAAAAATAATTTTCGAATTTTTACATAAGTGATTCATTTTTTGCTAAAGCTTGCGTGATTGGATTTTTTTTCATTTTTAGCCATTTCCAAAAAAAAAATTCATATAAAAAATGTGAAAATGAAAATTTCCGAATTTTTTCGGTGTTCTAGATTTTACATCCGAATTTCTTTTTCGTTTTGTTTCACATAAATAAAATTTGGTGAAAGTAAACGAATGCACTTTTTTCCTTATAATTTTTTAAATTTTAATTATTCGATTTTAGTTTCGAATTAAAACGTGATCAACAAAACACTAAACTTGATTTCATGTGATTCGCAAATTTTCATGTGAATTAAAAAGTTGTGAAAGATAGAACAGAGGCCAATTTTTTTTTTTTTTTTTTTTGTAAAAAATGTGTTAGCGAGAGTGCGAGAGTAGAGTTTGCATGACTCACGCGTGATCAGTGAGTGATTCCATTATTATTTGCGTGAGCGTGACTGAGTGTGAGTCAAAACCCGATTACACCTTTAAAAAATGTGTCAAAAGCCAGGCCCTGTGCTCATTGTAAAAGTAAAAGGAATAAATATAAAAGCCCTTATGTCGAACCACCACTAGTTTTTATAATTTCTTTAGATTTCGCAAACGTTTCACCTTTATCTATAACAAAAACATGGTTCCTGACGGAACTTTTGTAAATTTTTTTATTTTGTTCCACAAAATTCATGTTTTATACAAATTATTTAATAAAATGACTAGATTTCTTTGCATAATATAGGAGATACACGAAAAAAAAATGAAAAATGGCCTTGTCTTCCCCCCTCCTTTTTACCGCCTAAATATGAATTTGGGCCGCTAAAAAAAATACGTGTCCCTTTATTTTTTCTGCTCTACAAAATAAAACCAATTCCATTAAGATCCGCGGGTGACACTAGGGAGACTTCCCTTGTAAGTTGTGGTGCTAGCTAAGGCGTCGACAATAAATGCTATAACTGGGACCCGTGGGTTCAAGTCCCAGCCAGGGAAGGATTTTTTTTATTGTTTTTTTTTATTTTTTTATATTTTTAATATATTTATTCAATAGTTTTATTTATTTTAATATTATTTTAATTATTTAAAAAAAACATTTGAAAGGCATATTTGATGACACTTGTTGATGATACGATGAAATGTGTCATCACTTGTTTTTTCAATTTCGATGACATTTTTCATCATATCGAAGAAAAGCTTCATCAATATGAAGAAATTTATCATCAAAATTGATGACAGCAAGAAATAAATGGCTAAAAAATTCCAAAAAAAAATATTTTCGCCATTTTTTTACCCATTTTTTGAGACCTAAATCCCCGATATGGCCAAAAAGCCGAGATACCCCAACTTTAAAATTGTCTGTTTTTTATATCTAAATTAAGTGTCATTAAAATCGGTTCATAAGGATTAAGATACTTCCCTTGCTAGATTATTTACCTGAAATTAATTTATATAAATTTAATTTCACCTCACCTTTCCCCATTGTGCCACAAATACTTTTAAAAACTAATACATTTTAAAAAGTTTTACTAGTGTCATTTTAAATCTTTAGAAAAACTGTAGAGAGAAAAAAATCCCTAAGTGTCATTTATTTACTTGTTTTTCTTATTTTTTTTTGTAAGACTTTGTAAACATTGTTGTTAGCATTGGCCAAAACAGCAAGTAAGCAAGCATCAGCAACAAGTCAATGCTGTTACTTGGCTTATATTGTTGTTTGCTAGATTGCTATTAAATCATTGCAATCGCTCTTCTTTTCTATTTCTCTATATACCCACAGTATAGTAACCTTTCAATATTTATTGTATTTTTTTTTTCTTGAAAAATAAAAAATATAGTTTTCATTTGATATTTTTATTATTGTAAGAAAGAGCCACCTTCATCATCCTCCTTCTCGTCATCATGATATTGCTGTAAACATTATTATACTCCTCCACCTCCTTAATTTTTAAGCTCATATCAAAGTTACATCAAATAGTTTTGTTGTAGTTGGATGTAGTAAATGATTTAAACGTTTGTAACGCTTTTGTCCTATTAAACTTTCACATCGTCAGCAGACAAACAATGTTAGAGATGGCATAGTTTAAGAAAAAGATTATTATTAATTGTTTTAAGATTTTAAGACGCACCTAAATTCTTTTAAAGGTGTGATTATTAAAGATTAAGGTTATTTTTTTGAAACTATTTAAGATTATAGTAAAAATAATTAAAATTTGATATCACCTATTTTATTTTTTTAATCAATTTTTTAAAACACAATTTATTATTAAAACAACTTTAAATCGAAAGATTATTTTTACTGAGTTTTTAAACAGAAAAGAAAATTAAGATCACCCATATTTTTTAAACAAGTGCACAAATTTATCGAATACTGAGTCCACGAATACCCCTTAAAAAACGTTTTGAATATAAATAAATTTGAATGCAAGTTTTTTAAAGAATGTAATTTGTTTATCGTAAAGAAAAATTTATGAAAAATTTTGACAAAAGAATTGTTATTTAGATTAGTCATTTTTGTAAAAATTTTAGTTGTAACCCGAGTAAATATTATTATATGATGCAATATATAATGATATATGACACAATATATATTAATACGCAATTTGATCCGAATAATGGTGGATGTTTTTGCATTAAAAAAGATCTACTTGTATAAAATATGATTTGATTTCATCCGAGTTTTGACCAGACATTGCCTTATATTGGTGGATCTAATTAGATCTAATTGCACAAAAACATATAAAATCCTGGTGTTTTTTGGTCTGGGTTGAGATACACCGATACATTCACCAAATATATAATTTTCAAAAACAAAAAAAATGTTTGGGTACGATTCGAACCAGATAGGTGATATACATAACCCTAACAAGAAATGTTTAGGAACATTTTAAAAAGTTTCTTATACTTTGCCTAAAAAACTTAGAAAATTGTTGGTTAATTGTAAACATAACATATATAGGCTTATATGGAATAGCATAAGCTATATATAATTTTAAGTTAAATTATACAGAAAATGAAATTTTGTATTGACCCTCATATAATTTTATATAATTATATCAACGGTACACCTTTTAATCCGAATGATGATTAAATTATATATTACTACATATGACTGCATTAAAAAAATTTAGAAAATATCTCAGGGATGGATAATCATATATAATTTATTATGTTTGTATCAAGTTATATATTGTAATATATGTTTATTTTTACTTGGTAAGTGTATTTTTTTTATTGAAAAACTAAATTCTGATTAATTAGTATTATAAAATAAAATTTGTTTTATTCGACCTTTAAAATATTTTATTTTTGAGTTGGTTTATTCTAAAATTTTTCGAGAACAACGGTATGGATCCCAGAATATCTAGAACTGCAGCTCAAGACCGAAGCAATTGGCGATCCCTTTGTCGTACCTCTACACTGCAAGGTAAAAGAGGTCAGGAATAAGTAAGTAAGTTATTCTAGTACACTTACTCAAAGTAATAATGGAAATGCATATATTTGTTAGCAGTTCTTTAAAGGAAAAGTTATCAATATTAAACCTAATTATTATCAATCGACTGTTTTCAAGCAAATCGGTTCTTTAATTTAAGCGTCCAGATTAAGCAAATATAAAATGACCCAGGCAGAAAAATACAAACGGGAGAGCGCTGGCGTAGTACCTTTTATGGTTGCTTGTGTGCTGGGAAAGCACCACAGTTTAGTACTCTCCCAGCGTCCAAAATGATAACCACGGTAAACGGTATGCCGTTGCTATTTTAAAGCGCTTTGAAAGCGCTTTAAAAACAAAAAATATGGTACTATTATAGCACTTTTAGAACAAAAAAATGGGACGTATCTATAAATTGTATACATAAGTCCATAAGACATAACTTTTTTTGGTGTTTATTTGAATAAAGAAATTTATTAAATTAGGGTCGCCAAAAAAAGTAATTCACATAAAAAATGTGAAAACGTAAATTTCCGAATTTTTTTGGTGTTCTAAATTTCACATCCGAATTTCTTTTTCGTTTTGTTTCACATAAATAAAATTTGGTGAAAGTAAAACGAATGCACTTTTTTCCTTATAATTTTTTAAATTTTATTTATTCGATTTCAACTTCGAATGAAAACGTGATCAACAAAACACTAAACTTGATTTCATGTGATTCGGAAATTTTTATGTGAATTGAAAAGTTGTGAAAGACAGAACAGTGGCATAAGATAAAAAAATTTATTGACTCATTTATTAGGATAAAAAATTTTGAACAAACTTTGAACAATTTTCTAAGTCCCGGAAAAAAATTGTTTGCAGTTTTCTTTGCGTTTTGGAATTAAAAATTTATTAAAATCCTTTTTGGAAAAAAATTTGGAAAATTCCCGAAAAAAAGTGGTGTATTGAACCGAAACGGGTATGTATCCGGAGTTTAATGGTGATGTATCCGGAGTTTAAGACACTTCCTCAAGAAAGAAACAGGGCCAGAATTACCGCATTCGTGAACGAATGAAATTTCGATACGTACAAGACCTTGGTACCTATTTAAAAATAAACTAATAATAATTTCACTACAATTTACTTTTATTTGCTTTATGAGTACAAAGTACTTCATCCCTGATTAGGTAGAATTGGCGTCAACATTTTATCTTGGGAAATAAAAAACAGATTTCGATAACAAAATTTCGATATTGAATGCCGTAATTCGACCCCAGGTGTATTTATATAAAAGGTGTCAAGTTTGTAATATGTAGGTCATTGTGTATAAGTGACATATCACGAGAACTATCAAGGACCGGCCACTTATCCTGCAGGGAAATAAAAAATATTCCAATTGTTATGAAAATTAATAAATTTTAATAAAAATAATAAAAATAAAATTTGAAAGTCAAAAAATGCGGATTTCTTCGACTGTATTTAAAACATTTCACATTTTGTTTGAGTTGTTGCAAAAAATAACAGATAACTTAATAAAAATTATTGGATAATTTTTTAAATTTTTAATTTTTGAACTTGTAAAAAATCGACAAAGAAATATTTTTAAAAAAATTTCAAAAACGTCTACGTTTACGGAATTTAAGAAAAAAATATATCAACAATTTTTTCCCCTGGCAATTTCTTAGGGTTTTAGACAAACTTAAAGTTAAAGTTAATTTTAGTCCGATCAATTTATCCCGTGGTTAAATTGATCTAAGTTGTGGTTTTTTAGAAAAATATTTTGTTTGAAAAAAATTTAAGAATTTTTTGAAAAATTTCAAATGGCGATATCTTAAAAACCGCTTGACCGTTAAAATTATTTTGAGTCCGTTAAAATTAATTTGAGTCCTATCAATTTATTCCGTGGTTAAATTGAATGAACTCAAGGGACTACCAGAAGGACTGCCCCGATTCCTTTGAAATTTGGTATGATGGTTTGTGCATACAAGATTTTATTACCTGTCGAGTTTCAGAACGATATCTATTATAATACGGTTATTAGAGGCATTTAAGCGAAATTCAAAGGGGGCGTTTGCATGGGGGTTAGGTCTTAACTTCGACCGACTTTTTATAATTTCAATAGGCTTCGTCCTTGGGCCAAAAGAAGCTTTCGAGTCAATTGATTGAAAATTGCGAGCTTTATCGTGCTCAAACCGATAGATGGACAGACGGACGGACGGACATTGCTAAATCGACTTAAAGAGTAATTCTGAGTCGATTGGTATACTTGAAGTAAGGTCTAGGACCAATATTTCGGGTAGTTACGAACATCAGCACAAACTCATTATACCCTGTACCACAGAGTGGTGTAGGGTATAAATATTGATGGGAAAAAGAATTAAGAAGAATAAAAATTGATGCAAAAAAAATGTTTATGAAAAAATTTTTTAAAAAAAAATTTTGATGAAAAAAACAAAATTGATGAAACACAAAATTTATGAGAAAAAAAAATTATAAAAAAAATATAAAAAAAAAATTAAAAAAAAAAATTGAGAACAAAATAAAATTTGATGAAAAAAAAAATTATGAAAAACAAAATTTTGATGAAAAAAAAAAAATTTGATGAAAAATTTTTTTTTTTTTTGAAAATTGATTATGTTACGTTTTATTCATCATCTGGTGAAAAACGTTTTTATTCACCAGCAAGTGATTTTTTACACCGTCCGACATCCAATATAAAACATGAACCGAATATTATACGTCTGAAAATAAAGACCAAATGGATTAAAACTGAATTTACAGTTTTTCTTTTCGTTATCCTGTTTCCTTTTAAAACGACTTCAAAGTTTTAAAGGATACATTTTATAAAATATTTCTGAGATATTTTTGTTTGTCCTAGGATGCCACTGGAGACGGAAAATGAAAAAAGAGGTTCTCCCCTAATTTTTCCATTTTTTTATTTTGCCATATGCGGATTAAAGGATGTGAACAAAGTCATTTTAAAACTTTATCAAAATATTTTGTTGACAATTTGGAATGATTTTTAAGGATAAAGTTTTAAAAGGACGTAACTTACCTCCTTTTACCTGATATGTAAAAATAACAAAATAGGAAAATTGGGGGAGATCCTTCTCCATCATTTGCCATCACTAGTGGCATCCAAGGTTAAGTACAAATATAAAAAAATGTTTTATAAAAATTAATCCTCTAAAATTTTGAAGTCCTTTTAAAAGGAAACAGGATCACGAAATAAAAAACTGTAAATGCAGTTTTACTCCAGTCTCAAATGTTTATTATCCAGTTCCTGTTTAACGATTTTTTTTTAATTTTTGTCGGACGGTGTTATCCCAGTTAAAATTTAAACCTTTTTGGATTTAAGAAAATGAGAACAGTAATATTTTGTAGACAAAAGCAAATGAAAAACATATTTAAAACAAGTGATGAAACATTTGAAAACCATCCCAGTAATTCAGTGGCGTATAAAGGGGGGGAGGCCCGGGGGCCCGGGCAACCCCCCCCCCCCCCCCGAAATGATTTCACAAATTTTTGGATTTGGTATCAAATAAAAAGTACAATGTTAAAAAACTTCGTAAAAAATCTAAAAACATTTAAGATCTAAAATTTTTTGAAGAGAAATGTTTTGAAACTGAATATTTTTCTGTTAAAAAAATCTCAAAATCTGAAAAAAAACTTTTTCGAATTTGAAACTTTTCAACTTAGGATTCTAATGAAAAAATAACTTAGAACCTGAAGTTTTATGTAAACAAAAAATGGACCTAATTGTAAGTAAAATGTAGTCAAATCTTAAAATGCGACTTTGTCATTTAGAAAAATGTCTCAAAACGAGACTATTTCTTAAAATTTTTTTTTTCAGAATCTAAAACTTTCTATAAAAAATTGTCTGAGAACCTAACTAAGGCTTTTTCTATAGGAATAATGCCTTAAAATATTAGCCTTTTTCGCAGAATATAAGACCTTTTCTATAGGAAAAATGTCTCAGAATCTGGTACTTTTTCTATAAAAAATTCTCAGAATCTGAGGCTTTTCTAAATGAAAAAAGTTTCAGAATCTGAGTCTTTTCTATATGAGAAATGTTTTAGAATCTGAGAACTTTCTGTAGGAAAAATGTCTCTGAATCTGAAAAATGTCTCAAAATCTGAGATTTTTTCTATAAAAAAAATCTTAGAATCTGAGGCTTTTCTATATGAAAAATTTTTTAAAAGCTGAGAACTTTCTATAGGAATAATGTCTCTGAATCTGAAAATTTTTCTTACAATCAGGAAAATGTCTCAGAATTTTAGACTTTTTTTACGGGAAATGTTTCAGAATCAACGAATTTTTCTTAAGGAAATTATCTCAAAATCAAATAAAGGAAAAATGTCTCAGAGACATAAGGTGAGACATTTTGTATAGAAAATGCCCAAAATCAGAAACTTTTTCTATTGTAAAAATATATTTTTCTATAAAAATAATGTCTCAGAATTTGAGTATTTTGCTATTTGAAATATATTTCAAATCTGAGACTTTTGCTTTAGGAAAATTTTCTCAGAATCTGAGGCTTTTTCTATATGAAAAATGTTTTAAAGTCAAAATGTCTCAGAATCTGAGACTTGTTCTACAGGAAAAGTGATTAAGCATCTTAGAATTTTTCAATAGGAAAAATGTGTCAGAACCTAAGAAATTTTCTGTAGAAAAAATGTCTGAGAACCTGAAACATTTTCTACAGGAAAAATGTCGAATAATCTGAGACTTTTTCTGTAAGAAACATGTCAAAGAATCTGAGACTTTTTCTATAAGAATCTAAGACTTTTTATAGGAAAAATGTCGAATAATCTGAGACTTTTTCTGTAAGAAACATGTCGAAGAATCAAGACTTTTTCTATAAGAATCTGAGACTTTTTCTATAAGAATCTGAGACTTTTTCTATAGGAAAAATGTCTTAGAATCTTAGACCTTTTCTATAGGAAAAATGTTTTAGAATCTAAGACTTTTTATACTGTTTTCTTTTTAAAAAGTTCTCAGAATCTGAATCATTTTATTTATAGAAAAAGCGAAGATTTTCTCAGAATCTAAAATTTTTTGTGTGGAATGTTGTAGAATCTGAGAAAATGTGCTAAACTAGAAATATCTCAGATTATGGAAAAATGTCTTACAATCGGAGTCTTTATTTTTTGGAAAAGTATTTTATGAATATGTTTATAGAATCAATTTCTAAACTGAATTTTTCCGAGAAACGTTTTCCATTGGAAATATGATTTAGAGTCTTTGACTTTTTATATTACAAAAACTGTCTTAACTGCAAATTGTGATAGAATCTTAGACTTTTCTTTGAAAAAATTTCAGATAATCTTCTTTGTAAAAATGTTTCAGCAGCTAATAAAATTCGCACTTTAAAAAAATTCTTAAGTCTCTCAAAAAATTCTAAAATATAAAAAAAATCTTAATTTCCCCCCAAACGGTGGTAAACTTACGCAAAAATGAAAAATCTCATTGTGTTACATTCAGTTCAAGGAAAAGATCGGGAAAATTTTAAAACATGTGCTGTTATGTAAATTTTTTGTAAAAAAAAAAATTTAAAAATAATGTTGGGCCCCCACCGAAATAAAATCCTGGATACGCCCCTGCAGTAATTATTCATTTGTTTTAACAAACATCAACATTTATTTTTGACTCTTAATACAATTTTCTTAAAGAAATAGCATTAAACATTAAAAATTACGTCACTTTAATTTTTTTTTACCAACAAATTCGAAAAAATAACATACGAAAACATTAAATATTAATGTTTCGTATGTTATTTTTACAATTTTTCTATTGAATTTTATTTTTAAAAATTTTTGGGGAATCGATCCCGCAATCAACTACATTCTGGCCAGACACTCTAACCATCGTGCCAAAGTCACTTGATACAAACATGTTTTTATATTTCTAGAAATAATTTTTTGAATTTTTTTTTCTACAAAAAAATAACCCACACAAGTAGATAAAAACTTATGACTTTTCTTTAAAAAATGGCAACAATTACAAAAAAAAAAAAAAATTAAGTACACAAATCATTAAAGATTAAAGAAGAATCACTTATTTTTACTTACAGAACAAAAAAAAAATGCCTTTAAAAATTGAATGGTAATGAAAGTCTTAATTTTTTATGTTGTTCTTTTTTGAAAAAAAAGAACAGAAATAGTCATTTAAAAAAACTGAACATTGAACAAATGTTTTTTCTTTTAAAAACGAAATGAAAAAACGTAAAACTTTTTTAATAAACTACAAACAGTTAATGACATAATTTTTTGAGTGTACTTAATGACTAAATTTGTTTCCTTAAATTTGTGTTTCCATTAAAAAAACATATTCAGCAGGACTTAGAAATGAATACCTTACTTGTTAGTTGCGCGGTCTATTATTTATTTATTTGGACCAATACGAATATGTTTATAGTCCGCTAAATAGATGCTATTAGCTGTTATGTTATTAAGCCTCAACTGCTGTAAACCAACAAACAAACTCATTTAAAGTTAATGCAATTCTAGCATACTGTTCATTTATATATTTTATCTAAAAGCATTACACAAACTGTGGTCATTTAAACAAAAACAACAACAATGATAATGGTCATCATCATTGTCATCTCTTCCAGCAGCCGCACCAGCACTAACATCATCATGATTTTTCAAATAAAAAAAACCTCTACTAATAATCAGCAATTGAATGGGAAATCTGTGAGAGAGGAACCAACAACAGCAACAAAAACAGCAAAAAAAGAAGCGCCACTAAAGGCACATGTAAGCTGTCAAACATTAAAATTTGCCATGACATTTAACATGCCATAGTCAGTCCGTCGTATACACGTACTACCACTAGGAAACATTCAGGAATAATAACATTCATATCTTTTCGACTTTTTCGAGTCTTCTCTACAATTTTTCTATATAACTTAATATACAGAACAAGGTTGTAGTTGGATATTTAAACACTATGGTAAAGAAGTATAACAATTTTCTTTACCTATTTCCAGCGAACGAAAAACTTTGTAAATGATGATTTTTTTTAAATTGTTATTAGAAAAAGTTAAAGCAAGAAAAAAAAAATTCTTCTCAAATAAAAAAATTTGAGTGAAAAAAATTTTTAGAGTAAAATTTTTTTTTATATTTTTTTTTTTTTAAAAACCTTGATTTAGTATTTTTTTGTTGAAAATAAAAATAAAAACTTTTCTTAAAAAAATTTTTTTATTTAGTATTTTTTTGTTAAAAATAAAAATAAAAACTTTGAGTGAAAAATTTTTTTTGAGTGAAAAATTTTTAAAATTGATAAAAACTGAGTGAAATTTTTTTTTTGAGTGAAAAATTGTTTGGCGTAAAAAAACGGTACAGGAATACCAGAAATGTTTATAGCTTTAAGAAATTAAAATTTTCTTCTACATTTTTCAACTCAAACCCTAATAGTATTTTTTTTTTTAATATTTGAATAAATTCGAGTGTGAAATAGAATTGGTTAAAATTTACGACTTGAAATTTAATTCTACTTTCTGAACATTGTTAAAAAAAATTTGATTAAATTTTTTTTTTGTAAAAAACTTTTTAAATGAAAAAAAAAAATAAAAAAATTTGAATGAAAATTTTTTTTTGTGAAATTTTTTTTTTTAGTGAAAATTTTTTTTTCGAGTGAAAATTTTTTTTTCGAGTGAAAAAAAAAATTTGGAGTAAAAAATTTTTTGGTAAATTTTTTTGAAAAAAAAAAACTAGATTTAGTATTTTTTTGTTGAAAATAAAAATAAAAACCTTAAGTTAAAAAAATTTTTTTTGAGTGAAAAAATTGTTTGTCATAAAAATTGTTTTTCTTTTTAAATATTTGAATTAAAAAATTTGAGTGTGAAATGGAAATGGTTTAAATTTAGGACTCGTTATGTAATTCTGCTCTCTGAACATTGTGTAAACTTGGCTCTGTTATTGTTTTGGAATTGCTTGTACTTTTTTAATTTTTTTTTAGTAAAGTGGTTACTGCACTTTAGTTTTAAACTCATTCAGTAGTTTTTTGTTTAACAAAAAATAATAAAAAAAAACAACAAAACAATAAAAAATTAAAAAATAAAAACTGCTGCAATAATGTACAATTGCACACATAAAAAAGGGCGCCCAGGTTGTACTTGAGTTTTAAGTTTGTTTTTTTGTGTTTTTTATAAATTTTGAAAATACACTTTTTGTCGGCTTTTATTGTAGATTTGTTGGTTAGTTGTATTTTGCTCTCTCTTAAGTGTATTATGCCAAACAACCAACCACTAGGGATCGCACAAAAGCATATTTTTTTGTTTTGTTAATGTCCGATACAAACATCATACAACAATTATACAATGGTCATATTACAAGTATTAAAGCTTTAAATGAATTGAAGTGTCATTGAAACTAAAAAAAAAAATTCAATGATGAACAGAAAAATATTCAAAGAATGGCAAAAAAACTCAAGATCTTTAGGTAAAATTTTTGAATTACAATTCATAGAAAAATTATATTATTATGGGGGTATTAGTCAATAAGTCAGGTAAAAGAATTGCAAAATTTTTTTAAGGATTTTAAAAAATTTAATGTAGAAATTTTATTTTTAGCTATTTTCGCACTAGCACCTCAAGTTAAACCATAAAATTCGTGTAAAGTTTAAAAAAAAAATCATATTAAATGTGTTTTGAAAAATTAACACCTATGATCCCCAAGTTTAGCTAATTTCATTTTCTATTTTATAAAAAATAATTATATAAAGCTGTTTTTTTTTAATCTTAAAGTCATGATCCCCAATTTCAGCAATTTTCACTGTAGCAGCTCATAAAAAGTATTTAATTTCAATTATTTTTTTTTTAATCCCCTGCAAAAACTTTGTAATGGGTACCCTTTTCTGCCTCGCTTGCGTGGTAATGGCTTTGAATAGTTCTAATTACCATTAGCATTACTTTACGCCAAAA
Organism: Pegoplata infirma; assembly: GCA_963921195.1. Taxonomy (NCBI): domain Eukaryota; kingdom Metazoa; phylum Arthropoda; class Insecta; order Diptera; family Anthomyiidae; genus Pegoplata; species Pegoplata infirma. Next base: position 223,085,061 of record OY992538.1, read on the forward strand.
AAGGCAAAAAGTGGTTACCTCCAATGATATCACCGTGTTAAAGTAATTAACATTGAAATTGTGAGGTAACTAGTTACTCATATTTTTGCTAACCCCTTAACTTAATTACTTGGTAAGCGAAGTTTTTGCTGGGTCGTATAAAAAAGAGAGTATAGTTTCTTAGAAAAACTCATATAAAATTGATTTTAGAAATTTGTGGTGATGATTCCCAATTTTAGCTATTTTCGCTCTAGTACCTTTAATTAATGACTTGTTGGCAATTTAAGTTTTTTTTAAAAAAAAAATACCTTAAAATGTAAGTATTTAAAAAAAAATGTTTATAAAAATTACTTTTTGGAATTGGATTTATAGGGATCACCCACAATTTTTTCTCTAGCATCTATATTTAATAATTTAAATGCAATTTAGGTTTTTTTGGTAAAAAAATATTAAAAATGGATTTTTGGCAATTTAAAGCGATGAAAAATCATTTAAAAATAATTTTCTGAAATTTTATAGGAATGATCTTCGGTTTTAGCTATTATTGCTCTGCATGCACCTCTAGTCCTGAGTTTATTTTCAGTTAAAGTTAATTAAAAAAAAAATCATAACAGATTTTTGGCAATTTATAGGGTAGTCCAAGGTTTACAAAACTATAATATTCGTTAAGAGTATTATTCTAGCTCGAGGCCAAATAATTATATTTATGATATTCTCATAAAACATTATTTATTGCTTAAAAAAGTTACTCATTTCTTAGCACTTCAGTACAGATCTATTAGAAAAAAGTCATAATAGATTTTTGGGAACTTATAGGGAAGTCCAAAAATAATAATATTTGATTAGAGTGTTAATCTAGCTCGAGGCCAAAAAATTGTATTTATGATATTCTCATAGTACATTATTTATTGCTTTAGAAATTACTTATCGCATACTTCATCTTTTCATATCTGTTTCACCCTCACTAAGAAATCATCAGCAGACTTTGGAGAATCATTGTTGTCCAATCAAACATCGAAAAAGACATGATATATCATATATTTCACAACTTAAATTAGAAATACTATAATGAAGGTCCAAAATATGCTTCACAACAAAAATAACCCAACTAAAGCTAAAATTGTGTATAACAATACACCACCGGCGAATAATAATATATGTGTTGCTGCTATTTTTACAATAACAACTAATAGTAGTGTTGGTAGAATATGTCGTACTTAACTTCGTGTTAAATATTGTTTTTTATTTTTAGTACCAAATGGTACAAAGAACCGAAAAAGGTATTTATTCGGCCTTTATATATTCGATTAGAGTATTTTTTAAGCTCGAGGCCCAACAATATTTCTAGTGAGAATTTTTGAGCCTCGAGCTACAATAATACTCTTAATGAATATGTGTATAAAGACCGAATAAATACTTTTTTATAAAAAACAACATTTAAATAAACAAAAAAAAAATTTATATTTTTTTTAAGCGCTAATCCCAAATATTTTCTTTTTTCGTTTTAGCACTTCTAGTTAAGCCATAATATGCAAAAACATTTGTATCCAAATTATCTGTACAAAAATTAATTTTCGGAAATTTTTGGACATGATTACATTTTTTTCTATTTGCTCTCTAACACATCTGGTTAAGATTTAAAGTGCAAGAATAGGAGGCATTCCACACCAAATGTCCCGCTACAGAAAAACATGTGTCCCGTAAATTTCTGAATAGGTTGTTTGGATAGTCCTATATGGAACTAAGAAAATTTCGTTTTTGGTTTTTCAAATTTTCGAAAACTGGGCTTAGGAGGCGTAGTCAAATATTGGAAAAATGGTAAAATTTGTGGCGAGTTGCCTTTATTAAATATTTATCACATTAATACGGAATGTACCACAATGTCAAAAATTTACGTTCTTATATAGTTTTGTATGGGCTATAGATTAAAATTTTTTGTTTTGGAAAATTTTCAGAACCCGTTCTGAAATTTTCCATTTTTTAAAAAAGTCAATTTATCAAAAATCCGGCCACTTTTTTTTTTTTTATTTATTTTTTTAAAAGTTTAGATGTTTGTCCATCCGCACAAAAAAAATCAGAAACACGTTCATCTTTTTTTTTCGAGAAAATCGCATTTAAACTTTAAATTTCATAACAATTTTGTTATTTGCTTGTTTTTCTTTGTTTTAAAGTTGCGAATGAGTAATATTAATTGCATAAATATTCGTCATACGCTATGTTGACACAAGAAAATACAAGCAAATTATAAAATTGTTATGAAATTTTAAATTCAAATGCGATTTTCTTGAAAAAAAACGAAAAATACATTTCTGATTTTTTTTGTGTGCATGGACAAACATCTAAACTTAAAAAAAAAAAATTAAAAAACAGAAAAAAAGTGGCCGGATTTTTGATAAATTGACTTTTTGAAAAAATGGAAAATTTCAGAACGGGTTCTGAAAATTTTTCTTGGAAAAAAAAATTATTCGGTAGCCCATACGAAACTATATAAGAATGTAAATTTTTAAGATTGTGGTGCATTTCGTTTTAATGTAATAAATATTTAATCAAGACAACTCGCCACAAATTTTACCATTTTTCCAATATTTGACCACGCCTCCTAAGCCCAGTTTTTGAAAAATTGAAAAACCGAAAACGCAATTTTCTAAGTTCCATATAGGGCTATCCAAACAAGCTATTCAGAAGTTTATGATACACGTGTTTTTTTTCGCTGGACATTTGGTGTGGATTGCCTCATAGGTATTTACAAATCCATACAAAAATTAATTTTTAGAAATTTATGCCGAAGATCCCCAATATTTGCTATATTTGATGTAGCACCTTAAGTAAGGTCATAAACTTTTTTAGCAAAACTCCTATTGTTAGGATCCTTAATTTCAGCTTGTTTAGCTCTAGCACCTATATTTAAACCATAAAAGAAAAGATTTTTAGAACAAGTTCATGAGACCAAATTTTTGTTCTTTTTGTTTTACTACCTCCAGTTAAAGTTTCTGTTTTTAAAAATTTCAACCAAAAAATATTTTTTCAAAAAATATTTTTTCAAAAAATTATGGCGATGATCCCCATTTATCTGAGTTTTCAGTTTAGCGCCTCCAAGTAAAATTTAAATAGCAATTATATAATTTTTGAAAAAAAAAAAAATAAAAAAAAATTTGAACAAAAATTTTTTTTTAAAAACATCGTTTCCTATTTGTTGCTGTTTTTACTCTAAATGTTTTTGGTTTGAATAGCTCTAATTAAGGATTTAATGTCGATTAAAGATTTTTTTAGAAAAATCATCACTCAAGCACCTCATAAAAGTAACAAATGTAAAGTTTTTTAAACAAAAAAAGAACATAAAAACTTGATTTTTGAAAATTGATAGGGATGATCCCCAATTTTAGCTATTTTCGTGCTAGCATCCTAGTTAAGTTATAAAATACATCTAAAGTGTTTTACAATAAAATTCATATTAAAATGGATTTTTTAATGTATGAATTTATGATCCCAAAATTCCAGCTATTTGTGCTGCTCTAGTTGAGCCATAAAATGCAATTGAAGTTTTTTAGAAAAAAGTTCACATACAAATGGATTGTTAAAACATTGTAGGCATGAACTAAAATTTTTGATATTTTCATTGTGGTAAAATACTTAGTTGCGTTTATGGTTTATTTAAGAAAAAAACAGTTTAAAATGGATATAAATAGCGGCGACACCAATTTTTGCTATTTTCGCTCTTTTACATCCTTTTAAGAATTTAACTGTATTTTAGATTTATTTTTTAAAAAAAAATTTTATAAAAAAAAGCATAAAAGTTATTGTTTAAAATTAAAAGCGATGATTTCCAACTTTTGGTATTTTTGCTTTAGAACCTCTAGATTAGCTAAAAAAAACAAATAAAGTTTTTTTTTTAACAAATTTATATAAAAATTGATGTTTGAAAATTTATAGGGATGATCCCCAGTTTTTGCTATATTCGCTCTAGAACCTCTAGTAAAACCACCAAGCAAGTAAAGTCTTTCAGAATTTCGTAAAAAAAAATAATTCTAAAATTTGCGGGATGATCAATAATTTCAGATATTTTCGCTCTAGCACATTTAGTAAACGATTTAATTGCAATTAAAGTTTATTATATTATGATTTTAAAACTAAATCATAATATAATAGATTAATGAACATTTTTTAGCGGCGATCCCTAATTTTTGAAATTTATAGGGATAATCCCCAATTTTTGCAAATACAATTTTTGTAAAAAAATAAAATTTTTATCATTAATATTGATGATCCACAAATTTTAGTTATTTTCGTTATTATCTCTAGTTAAGCAATAAAATAATACACTCAAAAAATTATGTCATTAATTGTTTGTAGTTTATTTAAAAAATTTTACGTTTAGTCGTTTTTAAAAGAAAAAACATTTTTTTGATGTTCAGTTTTTATTAATGACACTTCTGTCATTTGTTTCAAAAATAGCACACTAAAATATAAAGACTTTCATTAGCATTTAATTTTTAAAGTCATTTATTTTTGTTCTGTAAGCAAAAACTACTGATTATTCTTTAAATTTTTAATGATTTGTGTAAGTAATTTTTTTTTTTTTAAAATTGTTGGTATTTTTTAATGAGATATCATTAGTTTTTACCTACACAAGTAGGTTATTTTTTTGTAGAAAAAAAAAATTCAAAAAATTATTTATAGAAATATAAAAACATGTTTTTATCAAGTGACTATGGGTAGAGTGTGTGGCCAGAATGTTGTTGATTGAAGGATCGATTCCCTTTTTTAATGTTAAATTTTATTTATTTTAGAAAATTTTGTCAACAGTAAAAAATAAATGTTGATGTTTGTTAAAACAAATAAATAATTACTGGGAGGGTTTTCAATTGTTTATTCACTGGTTTTAAATGTGTTTTTCATTTGTTTTTGCCTACAAAATATATTAAGTGTAGTAAAAAAAATCTTACAAAAATGGCGCTGAGCCATTGGCGTCGATTAAATTAAATACATACTCTAAAATTTTTCCTTTACAAAAAATATGTCATCATATTTTATTTATATTATTTTTTTTTCAACGGAAATATATTTTCATTTAATTTAATTTTCTGTTGCTAAAGCACCTGCTATAGTTTTTTTTCCTACTTCACATCATCTGCTGTTTACTAAATTCAAAAAATGTATTAATTTGTATTCAATATTTTTTTTGTTTTCTCCAATTTGCTGTTGGTCTTTTAATGTTAACCAATCTGGCTATACAATAATTTGTACATTTTAACACAAATCATCATTGCAACAATTTGTTTTGATAATATACAATTTACGTGTAGTTTTCTGAATTAAACCCGCATCTTTTTGTTTTTTGTGTAATTCAATTTTTTAATGAGAATCCCTAACAAGATTCACGTGCCTTTTGGTGGTACAATTTTTTGTTGTATTATTCATTTTAAACAAGAAACAGTAGAATGTTACACTTAATTAGGGTTTTCAACACCTGCTGTTTTTTCTTGAAGGCACTAACTATAAATGCATTGATGGTTTCAAAGAGATAAGAGGAAAAGAAAAACAATCATTAATATTCATAAAGGTAGAAACAATAAAGAATATCAATGAAGAAATAAATTAAAATAGATCAAGAAATACTAACTTATGGTATGTTTTTGAATGAATTTATATAAAAATATTTTCTGTGAAAGACAAGTGAGCATTTTTTTACTATTTTTGTGCTAAAAAATTATTCGAAAAATGATTTTCCACAAATCCAAATTTTAATAACAAAATCTAATTGTGAAAATTTTCTAAAGTTTTTACAAATAAGTGAAAAAATAAAAAAAAAATAATAAAGTCCAGCAAAAACGTTATTGAAATTTTTTCCCGGACAAATTTTTTTTTTTTTTGCTTTTTGGTTTTGTAAAAAATGCCATATAAAAAGTTTTTATTCTTGAAACATTTTATTCTTAAAAACATATTATGCCTTAAATATGTAGAGGTGCTAGTAGAAAAAGGGGTCATCTCTAATCTTTCATATGCCTTTTTTCTAAAAAAACTTTACTTGAATTTTTTGGCTTAACAAGAGGTAAAGAAAAACTAGATAAAATTGTTGATCATCGCTAAAATTTCCAAAAATCAATTTTTAAATATCAAAAATTTGTAATCATTTATATTAATTTTCAAAAAGCCATTTACTGATTTTTTCTAAAAATCTTCTCTAACAATAAGAGGTGCTAGGGTGAAAATAGGTAAAATTAGGGATCATTGCAATTATATTCTAAAAAAAAAACCTTTTTGTTCGTGCTTTTTTTTTAAGTTATTAGTTTACTTTCCTCTAGTTAATTGCTTAACTAGAGGTAATTAAGCAAAAATAGCCCAAATTGGGCAAATTCTTCCAAACTTAACTGGCATTTTATGGCTTAACTAGAGGTACTAGAGCTTAAATTGCAAAAATTAGGGTAAAATTTCCTAAAAATCTATTTTATAAGTGTTTGTTCAAGTTCTGATTAATTTTTATTTAAAAATAAAAATTGTTTTATTCGACATTTAAAATATTATATTTTAAGTAGGTTTTTTTCTAGTTCGAGGTCATTATTTCATAGAATTATTTTTAAGAAAATTATTTTTTTGTTTTCAATTTTTTTATGTTGGTCATTTTTTGCAAGACTTAATCGACACGTGTTACAAATTCTTCCAAACTTAACTGGCATTTTATGGCTTAACAAGAGGTACTAGAGCTTAAATAGCTAAAATTATGGATCTTCCGTAAAGTTTCCTAAATATCTATTTTATAAGTGTTTGTTCAAATTCTGATTAATTTTTATTTAAAAATAAAAATTGTTTTATTCGACATTTAAAATATTATATTTTAAGTAGGTTTTTTTCTAGTTCGAGGTCATTTTTTCATAGAATAATTTTCAAGAAAATTATTTTTCTGTTTTAATTTTTTTTATGTTGGTCATTTTTTGCAAGACTTAATCGACACGTGTTTCGGGATTTGCCAGATCCCATCGTCTAGATTATTTAGCAACAATACAAACTCTATGCCACAAGTAGCAACCCTGTAGTATAGGGTTTTTATTTTTGCTAAATAATCTTGACAATGGGATCTGACAAAAAAAGTTTTAATTAATAAAGGAAATAATGACCTCGAGCTAGAAAAAAACCTACTCAAAATTAAAATGTTTGTTTTTTATAATACTTGCATTTTATGGCTTAAATTGAGATGCTACCTAAAATTACTGATCATCCCTAAATTTTTATATGATTTATTTTTCAGAAATCTTAACATTTATTTTATTAGAGATGCTGAAGATCAAATAGCTAAAATAGAGGATCATCGCTATAAATTTTCAAAAAAAAAAATTATTGTTTTTTTTAAACTTCAATTTAAATTAAATCATTTGAAAAATATCCTAATAAATTTCCAAGAATATATATTTTTCTGTTATCTTTTTCTAAAAAGCTCAACTTGCGTTACATGGCTTAACTAAAGATGCTGGACCAAAAGGAAGACTTGATCGAAAATTGTTAAAATTGGTGATCATTAGACTGGCCATAGCGTTATATAAAAAAATTAAAAAATGTTAAATCCATTAGTGTTCGCACTGAAAATGTGAGGTTGGGGATAAAAATAATTATGCATATTTAAAAAAATTTTTTTTTTGTTCCGAGTACCTCCGGGTTGAGCCTAAAGTTTGAAAAACGGATTACAAGGGAAAAATATGACTTTTTTTTCATTTTCTCAATTTTTTTGATATTTTAAGTACAGTTTGAATTCAAATGGTCACTGAATTTTGATTAAGAGTTAATTGTCTATCAAATAAGGTGTTAAAAATTAAAATCGGTTGAAAATTAGCCGAGTTATGACAACTTCCCCCGGCAACTAACGTGTGGCAAACAACCTGATCAAGGAATTCGAGCCCCATTTTTGAAATTTATTGAAATTATCTACTGTAATTATTTTTTTTTATTCCTCAAGTTCCAATGTACTAAGAAGATACATATTTTTCATATTGCGTTTTGCTAACTTGTTTTAAATAAATGCTAAAGTGGTCTGAATTTTTCAACACTATTTTCAAATCTCCAATTTTAAATTTTTATTTTTTTTGTTAAAGAAATTTTAAAAAATCGGCTATTGGAGTTTAGGGATTTGTTAAGCACATATAAAGGAATAAAAACCCCAAAAATTGTAGGGTTTGCTGTTTTCATTTGGCTATTACAGTGATGTAATTTCGGCGGATTTCGGGAAAGTAGTGGTTTTTGGCCCTTTTTTAGCTTTTATTTATTTTTTTTTTTTTGGTTTTTTTTACAAACTTGATATGTTTTGGACCGACTTATATAAACAAGAGATAGAATAATTCAATTCGCAAATTTAGGGCAAAATGGGAAATTAAAAATTGCCCCCCTAGGCGCCCCAGTAGGCTAGTTGGTAGCGTGCTAGCCTATGAGTCTGGGGGTCGTGGGTTCGATTCCCACCAGAGGCCTTGGTCTGTTTCGCTACAACGAGACGAAGGTCATTGTTACCAGTTCTCGGTTAGGTTAAATTAGTATATGATTTGTAATTATATGGTAATTCTTAATAAAAAAAAAAAAAAAAAAAAAAAAAATTGCCCCAACTAAAGGTCAAATTTCAGAAGATTTTGAATTTTAAAACATTAACAGATTTTCTGAGTGGAAATATATGAAACTACTTGATGTCATTTTAAAAGGTCTTAACATATGTCTTTTTATTTAAATTCAGAATATTAACCCTTTAGTGATGGTGGGGCCTATTCGACCATTTGAACAAAATACACTTACATTATCTCCATTAAATTAAAAAAATTATAGGCCCCAACAGCACTTAAGGGTTAAATTATTAAATTTTAATTATTTGCCATATAGTTTAGACCAATTAAAATAACATCGAGTAGATTCAGCAAAATCCGCCCAGCAAATCTGTTAATGTTTAAAAATTAAAAATTTTCTAAAATTTGACCTTTGACCCTTAACAGGGGCAATTTTTTATATGTCAATTTCGCCCTAATTTTGCAAATTGAAGTATTCTATCTCGTGTTGATATAATTCGGTCCAAAACATATCAAGTTTGTAAAAAAAACAAAAAAAAATAAATAAAAGCTAAAAAAGGGTCAAAAATCACTACTTTCCCGAAATCCGCCGAAATTACATCACTGTAATAGCCAAATGAAAACAGCAAACCCTACAATTTTTGGGGTTTTTATTCCTTTATATGTGCTTAACAAATCCCTAAACTCCAATAGCCGATTTTTTAAAATTTCTTTAACAAAAAAAATAAAAATTTAAAATTGGAGATTTGAAAATAGTGTTGAAAAATTCAGACCACTTTAGCATTTATTTAAAACAAGTTAGCAAAACGCAATATGAAAAATATGTATCTTCTTAGTACATTGGAACTTGAGGAATAAAAAAAATTAATTACAGTAGATAATTTCAATAAATTTCAAAAATGGGGCTCGAATTCCTTGATCAGGTGGTTTGCCACATGTTAGTTGCCGGGGGAAGTTGTCATAACTCGGCTAATTTTCAACCGATTTTAATTTTTAATACCTTATTTGATAGACAATTAACTCTTAATCAAAATTCAGTGACCATTTGAATTCAAACTGTACTTAAAATATCAAAAAAATTGAGAAAATGAAAAAAAAAGTCATATTTTTCCCTCGTAATCCGTTTTTCAAACTTTAGGCTCAACCCGGAGGTACTCGGAACAAAAAAAAAAAAAATTTTAAATATGCATAATTATTTTTATCCCCAACCTCACATTTTTCAGTGCGAAAAATTTAACTTTTCAAAAAAATTTCTACTATGGCCACTCTAGTGATCATCCATATAAATTTTTAAAAATATTGTATTTTAGGGCTTAAATAACGATGCTTAATAATAAAAAAACTTAAATTACGAATCATCGCTATAAATTTTAAATAATACATTTTTAAAAGATTTTCTTGTAAAATTTTTTACTGCAATTTAATCATTCATTAGAGGTGCTAGTGCGAAAATATCTGGATATCGTTCATGTAGGTTTCCAAAAATCCATTTTATTTGATTTTGTCAAATAAACTTAGCTTGCGTTTTATGGCTTTCTAAATTTCTTAAAATTTTCAAAAATCCATATTAATTTAATTTTTTTTTGTATAAAAAAAACTTCTGATTAATTTTTATTAAAAAATAAAAATAAATAAATATGCTATTTATTTGTTTTTTTAACTATAGGTCATAGAGCGCAAATATCTGAAATCGGGGATCATCCCTATATAATTTCCAAAATCCGTTTTTATATGGTGATCACTATAAATTTTCAAACCCCATTTTTGGGCCTAATTGATCATTGCTATAAATTGCCCAAAAATCAATTTTTATGAATTTTATACATTAATTTTATTCAATTTAGAGAGCATCGTTATAAATTTCCATAAAATTCATTTTTATTGGAATTTATTCTAAAAACTTTATTTTAAAGTTACTAAAAATCTCTATAAATTTTCAAAAATGCATTTTTTGTATGACTTTTTTTTTGAAAAATTTTAATTGCAATTATATCTTTAGCAAGAGGTGCTAGAGCGAAAATAGCTGAATTTTGAGATTATCCCTAATAATTTCTAAAAATAAATTTCTAGTCGAATTTTTTCTAAAAAACTTTACTTGTATTTTATGTCTTTCCTGGAGCGAAAATAACTGAAAGTGGTGATCGTTCCTATTTGTTTAAAAAATCCATTTTTATGTGATTTTTTTAAACTGAACTAGTATGTTATGGCTTATCAATAGAGGCTAATGGAAAATTTACTGAACTAGAGATCAACCATATAAATTTCAAAACATCAATTCTTATATTATTTTTTTATGGCTTAACTACAATAATCTATTTTTATATTTTTTTCTAAAAATCCTTAACTAGAAGTCCTAAAGCGCAAAAAGCTGAAATCGGAAATCATCGCTATTATTTTTTTAAAATCCATTTTATATGATTAAAAAAAAAATAATTGGAATCAGCAAACTTGTCGAAGAAAAAAAAATCTGAAATCATGTTTTTGCGTGTAGAAACTTTCCACTGGCAAAGGAGTATGTACTTGCAAAATGTTTGTCTTTACAATGGTCTAGAACTCGTGTTTTTGTCTTTTGCAAAAAAGTGCAAAATTTTTTTGCAATTTTCGAAAACATCATTATAAGTAAAAATTGCAATTAAATGCAACAAATTTGTCTTAAAAGAGGATATAATATAAATTTTACCTTTTTGCTACATTTCTCACTTTTGGCTCTTGCAAATTTGAAAATAAGTGCAAATTTGCAAAAAAAAGTGCAAATTTGCACTTTTGGAAGACAATATTTAAAAGATGACAGCAATATTTAACAAAAGTTTCACTTTTCTTACAGCATTTTCTAAAAATCTTATAAATTATATTTATTTACCATGGCAAATTTTTTAATATTGTCTATTAATCTTGTTAAAAAATCCCCAAAAAAATACTAAAATTATCATATTTATTCATGCTGCAAATATTACATAACATGATTATTTAGTAATGTTCGACATTTTGATTAACATATCACGTTGTAGTTTGTTATTTTTTGTTTTCATTTTTTCGTTTATATTATAAAACTTATGACAGAGTCTCACAAAAAATCTAAAGAAAACTGTTTAACAGCTAAAAAAAAGCACCTATTCCCCTCAAATCACCAAAAAAATAGAAAAAAAACTACAGATTTGCTGTTTATTATTAGTTTTCGGAGTGTTATGACTATAATAACAAAAGAGGTAACTAACTATCATGGCATAAAATAATGTTTTGTTACTTACTGACTAACTGACACATCAATTCCTAATAGGCAACTAATATGCAACCAACAACAACAGCAACACTTACATCACCGGCAACACCAGCAACAGCTATAGAATATTATTAAAAAAAAAGTAAATGCTGGCAACAACAACAACAAATATTAAACAAGAGGAAACAACAGACAAAGTCTGCAACATTACCGAAAAAAAAATGAAAACACGAATTATGCCTAAATGCACGATTTAGACTCCTTGGAAATAACTCTTTACCATTACAGCCATAAAGACCATTCATTGCTGCTATAGACCAACACCTATTTATGTATTGTTGTTATTATTGTGATTTTTTCTTTCTTTCACATAACAATACATTAACATTTTGTGTTTTTATACCCCTTACCGGAACGCTTCCTCGCTTTATCTACAAACGGTTGTAAAAAAAAATTTTAAATCCCTAAAAAGTAAATAATAGTCGGTATATGCGACATTTCGTATAGCCAAGGACTTAATGGAATGCATTTCAGGGCTCAACTCGAGGTGGTAAAGCAAAAAAGGTTAATTTGAGTTATACCCAAAAAAATAATTTTAATGAATAGTGGCGCTAAAGCAAAAACTCCTGAATTGGTAATCATACCTATAAATTTCCAAACATCAATTTTTATATTATTTCATTTTAGCAAAAGCTAGAGATAATCGCTATAAACTTACAAAAAAAAAATTTTAAATGCATTTTTCTATGAAATTTAACTTGCGTTTTTGGGTCTAACTAGAGGTACTGAAACGAAAATAGTTAAAATTGTTGATCATCGCTTTAAATGCTCAAAAAGGTATTTTTATTTTTTTTGCATTTTAGTTTAAAAAAAAAAATACTTTATCGCTTAACTAACGGATCTTGAGCGAAAATGACAAAAATTGGTGATCATTGCTAGAAATTGCCAAAAATCCATTTTTGTAAGATTTTTTTTTTTTAACTAAGCTTTTGAAAATAATAAAAATGGTGCGAAAATATAAAAAAAAAAAAAAAATATAAAGCAAAAATTTCTAAATTGGGGATCATCCCTATAATTTTTCAAACATCCTTTTTTGTATAATTTTTTATTTGCAAAAACTGGTGATAAACGCAATAAATTTACTAAAAAATTTAAATGAACTTTTTGTAAGAACTTAACTTACATTTTTGGCCTAAGTTGAGAAGCTAGTTTGAAAATAGCTGAAATTGGTGATCATCCCTTTAAAAATTCCAAAAATCCATTTTTATCGGATTTTTTATCTGAACTAGTGGCTTAACTAGTGGTCTAAAGTAAATATTTCTGAATTGGGAATCATGCCTATAATTTTCCAGCATCCATTTCTGTATGCTTTTTTATTAGCAAAAAAACTGGTGATACTCGCAATGAATTTACAAAGCTTTTAAATGAACTGTTTTTAACAAACTTCTTAATTTTTTGGGCCTAAGTAGAGACCCAAAAATAGAAAAAATTTTTGATAATAGCAATAAATTGTCAAAAAAACAGTTTTTATGAATTTTATTTTAAAAAAACTTAACTTGCATTTTTTCGCTAACTATAAATATCATATTAGCAAAAACGGGTGATAATCGCAATGCATTTACAAAAATTTTTAAATGAACTCTTTATAAGAAACTTTTTTTTTTGGACCTAAGTAGAGGTGCAAGTGCGAAAATGGCAAAAATTGTTAATCACCCCTCTTAAATTACAAAAATTCATTTTTAAATGATTTGCTAGTGTTGCTAAAGTAAAAATTCTTAAATTAGGCATCATCCATTTTTGTAAAAATTAGATTAGCAAAAACTGGTTATAATCCCTACAAATTTCCAAACATTCATATTTTTATAATTTCTTGTTAGCAAAAACTGGTAACAATCGCAATATATTTATAAAATTTTTAAATTTTTGAGCCTTAGTAGAGGTGCCAGTTAGAGTTTTTCTTTTCCCGGACTTTTTCATTTCCCGGGAAAGCGGGATTCATTTTTAAATTTCCCGGGATCCCGGGAATTCCCGCAAAAACTAAAAACCCAAATTTTTTGTCAAAAAAATGCGATAACACTATTTGTAATGTTTATTATTATTAACAAAATTAAAATCGTGTTTTGTACCTTTAAAATAAACAAAAAAAGAAGTTTCGAGAAAAAAAGAACAATTTTTGTTACCCAGTTTTTATAAAAAAACGACCCAAATATGTAAAAGTCACTTAAAAGTATTTTTTAGGAAATATGGTATTTCACATCGCTTTATCATTTTATTTTTACAATTGGTTCTCAGCGCTTTGCCTCTAAAAAACAATTAAACTGAATATCTCAATTATGTCTCTGAAACTGAATGTAACCGTTTCAGTGAAATGAAATTATAAGAAAATTTACCCCAAAAAATTATTAAAAAAATAAAAAAAAAATTCTTGTTTTCAAAATAAAACCCCGTTAATTTTAGAATCATTTCTTACACAGATTTTATATCAATTTATCGATTTAAAAAGAATCATGTCCAGAGACATAAATATTTTCTATAGAAACAAATAATCATATTGCAAATTTTTATAGTGCAGGTCTCAGAAAGAAAATTTCTCAGCATCTAAAAAAAGTGTCAGGTTCTGATAACACAGTGCAACAACCAAAATCGGAATGGAATGAAACCAAAAGCAAATGAAAGCATAACAAACCGCTAGATTTTTTTTACACGCATTTGAAGTTGGTGAACTTTTATTGTAATTATAATAATTGCTTGAAAATTGTATAAGGCGTATGATTAATTTTGTAACTGCCTTTAAATAACAATCATACGCAACGGTAAACAGTGGATTATTTTTAATAGTCTGGCTATTCAGTAAGTAGGTACGAGAACGATTGCAGCGAAATTCAAACCGGTTATAGCTAACGGAATTTCGAGCTTAAGTTTAGACGCTGGACCCCACATGTCCAATAAGTGCCCCACCAGGGGCTCCTAAAGGGCGCAAAAGCTTCAAAGGCTTTAAAATAACCAACTTTAAATGCGTGTAAAAAATAATCTAGCGCTGAACTAAAAAAACGTTTTGAGTGTTTTGTTATGTAAAATGTAAACTTTCATTTATTTTTGGTTTCATCCCACTCCGATTCGGAAAGTTAGATTTTGTATCACTGTGTAATTGTATCCTATCGAAGATTTAGATATTGTGAGACTTTTTTCACTTCGTGAGTCTCAGATTTTATGATTTTTTTAGTTCGAAGGTCTCTCTTGGATTACTTTTTGGGTACTTCTTGTCCCTGCGTACGTTTCTGTCATCAATTATCAAGAATTTTAATAAAATCTATAAAAAATCACATACAAAATAATCAATAGAAGTGGAAAAATCAACAATTTCAAAGAAACTAAAATTCCCGGGAATTCCCGCTCTATTTCCCGGGATTTCGGGATCGAAAATTTATCGAAAAACTCTAGTGCCAGTGCAAAAATAGCAAAAATTGTTGATCACAACAAAAAATTAAAAAAAAAAAAAGGTAATGAATGTTTTTTTTTAAACATTTTACTTGCTTATTGTCGCTAAACTATAAAGGCTAGCGCAAAAATGACAAAATTTAGGGAAATCCCAAAATCGGGTTTTGTTAGAATTTAAAAAAAAACAAGTAGAAAAGTTAAATTCGACTTGGCCGAATCTATGAATACCCTCCACAATGCCCTTTTTAAGTGATAGTAAATTTTCTAACGTAAAAAGATAACATTTTTGGTTAGAAATATTTTATTTTCTGTAAAAAAAACTTTTTTTTATTAATTTTGAAAAAAAAAAAAAAATTACTAATTTTTTTTTTTGAGTGTAAAATTTTTTTTGAGTGTATTTTTTTTTTTTTTTTTTTTGTTTTAGTGTAAAAAAAACTTTTTTTTATTAATTTTTGAAAAAAAAAAATAATTTACCAATTTTTTTTTTGAGTGTAAAATTTTTTTTGAGTGTAAACTTTTTTTTGAGTGTATTTTTTTTTTGTTTTAGTGTAAAAATATTTTTGTGTGACAAAAATACCTTTTAAAATATTTTTCTGACTTACAAATGTTTTTAAAACATGTTTAACGGGTTTTCAACACGTGAATTTAAGGTGAAACTAATCTGAAATTTACGGTTTTGCTAATAACTTTTGAACCACTGGACCGATTTGGCTGAAATTTAAAACGAACCGGACCAGTGGAACGGTAAATATATATGCCACACTTCAGCACCTTCAGAATTGCCGTTCGAAAGTTACCGTGTGTTTTATCTTGTAAATTCCAGAAAAACCCTTGCCGAAATTCACTCATTTGCTTATAACTTTTGAACCACTGGACCGATTTTGCTGGATTGCAATACCAACCTGACCAGGTAAATGTCCAACATATATGCCAAACTTCAGGAGCTTCCGTAAAGTCTTTCAAAAGTTAGCGTGTTTTCAACAGACAGACAGACAGACAGACAGACAGACAGACGGACAGACGGACGGACGGACGGACGGACGGACGGACGGACGGACGGACGGACGGACGGACATCGCTAGATCGTCTTAAAATCGATCGAGGATCATGAATATATATACTTTATGGGGTCCTAGACCAATATTTCGAGGTGTTACAAACGGAATGACAAACTTATATATACCCTCTATCACTAGAGTGGAGGGTATAAAAATTATACCATAGGCGCGAAAATAGCAAAAATTCTAACTAGGGGTGCGAAAATATCAATAACTCACGTTTGATATCCAATGATGTATTTTTTATATGAATTTTCTCTTAAAAACTTTAATTGCAACTATAGCCTTAGCTAGAGGTACTCGAGTAAAAATAGCTGAATTTGGTGATCATCCCTATTTAAAATTTGAAAAATCCAGTTTTATATGAATTTTTTTAAACAAATTTACTTGAATTTTGAGGGTGCTAGGGCGGAAAGTGTTGTGATCATCCCATTTAAATTATAATAATAATTTTTATGTGATTTTCAAAAAAAAAAGAAAAACTGAAGCCCTATTATGACTTAAATATTTTTGCTAAAACAAAAATCACTAAATTGGGCATCATACATATAAATTTCCAAACATATTTTTTAGTGTGTATTTGAGTTTATTGCTTAACAAGAGTTGCGAACATAGCTAAAATTGTGAATTATTGCTATAAATTTCCAAAAAAAATCTATTTTCATATGATTTCTTTTTCATAAACATTTTCTTGCGCTAAATGACTACTAGAGGCCATTTAGCGAAAATAGCAAACATTTGGTATTGAGTTGTTGAGCTGAGGGTGGGTTGTACAAGCCTTAAAAATAGGTAAATTTTTAGGCAAGTCCATGGCGCTCAGACTTAAAATAGTATATTGTACCGTACCCCGAAAAGATAGATTAAGTAAGGGTGATAAAAGGTTGAGAAGAAAAAGGAAGAAAAGTGCTTGTTCATAATTTCTCAGTTGCTTTCACAAACTTGAGAAAATCAGACAAGGGAAGTCCATGGACCGTGTCCATAGACAGAATATCAGAGCCTATCATCCTCAAGACAAGCCACGCATAATGGGTCTGATAAGACACCTAATCTCGTCATATGATGAGCATAGGCATCGCACAGTGAGACAACGCCGGCATTAAATACAAGGAGTCATTGTAGAGCTCTGAAATTTTGCACAGGTTACTTTTGAGACAATTCCAGTTTTTTGAAAAAAAAATTATGAAAATACGCCCACTTTTACGCCCACCTCCCATACAATCGAAATTTGTAAAATGCCGTATTGTCCGTAATACTTAAGGTATAACTTTCAATTTTGGTATACTTGAATGTTATATTGTTACAAACATTATCGAAAAAAATTTTGAACTTTGGCCCACTTTTACCCCCATCACCCATACAACCCCAACATAAAAAGTGCCATATTTTCTAAAATATTTTAGGTACAACCTTCAAATTTGATATTACTGTAATTTATATCATTTCAAATGTTTCATGCAAAAACAAAAATAACACGCCCACTATTACGCCCACCTCCCATGGAAATGCAATAAAACAGAACAATTTTTTTTTTCACTCTATCAATAATTTTTTAATATCATCATGGTGTTCTAATTTTTTCAATATGTTAGAGAAATGCTAATCTCTTATCAAAAGAGATCATTACAAGAACACTCATTATTACTTAACCCAATAAATAATGCAACATCTAAATTCAATATATAACAATTAAACTAACCACATTAGAAAGTGATCATAACACAACTTCGATAAGAACAACAGCTTGCTCTATCAATTTAAATTAAAATTATGCAACCATCTAACCCAAAGTCAATGACCTTCAAAAAAATTATCAATCAAATGAATAATGTAAATAAAATAATAATAAACAATAAGGGAATATGTGTAAACAATTAAAAAAAAATAACATGCTATTGCATGCTAACATACGTATAGCGACAGAATGTGCGCGTTGCATATTTTTTGTATTTTTTTGTATGTTTAAAGTACTTTTGCAAACTTTTGCTATAGTTCCTTTACTTTAAATGAAAGCTGAGACTTCAATCTTTCATTTGATATAAGTCTTCACCTAGGGCGAGGGGCTGCTCTATATTTCCTAGTCCATTGAAAATGCAAAATGTTCAATTTTTACACCACAATTCTGTTGTTAAGAAATTTTTTTTGTGTTTTTTTTTTTTTTAATTTATTTTTTCATCTACTCATTCTACAACAACTAAATTAATTAAAAAAATACTTTAAAGTTATATTTATTATGTATTTTTTATTTAATAAGCTTTTGAATGTTACATATTAAACTAACATATTTCAAGCGCTTTGGCATACCTCAACTTTGACTTGCTCTAGACCAAAAAGTAATGAAGTTATGAGGCTGAAATTTCAGGGAATTGTTACTCATATATCTGTTAATATACTGTGAAAATTTCATCCAAATTGGACGACACGCCAAAACCCAATTTTTGCCGCTGTTACTATAGGGCTGTCTCACTGTGCATCGTGTCCCGTAATTAAGCCAGTAAGTCTGTGACAGTCTATTCTACTGAGACTGAGTAGATAGTTAGCCACTTTCTTGTCTGGCTTAATCACAAAACGTTTGGTATTCTTGCATGCCAACTCATTTGACCATCTTTCCATGATAGTTGCTTTCATATGAGAGTTGATCCAACGCATCAGCCATGTCAAGCCAATACCAATTTGAGGTTCCGGATTGTAAGGAATTATATCAGAGCCAAGATTTGCCAAAGAGTCAGCAATCTCGTTTCCCCGTATTCCCCTATGACCCGGAACCCACAGAAGACTGACGCTATTCCCACATGAGACCTCATTGAGTCTGCGTCTACATTCCTGGACAATTTTGGATGAAGGGACTGGAGATTCAAGTGCAATGAGCGCAGCCTGGCTGTCACTGCAAATACTGATTCTCCTATTACTCCATCTGTTCCTAATTATCCAGGTCGCTACGTCCAAAATAGCAAATATTTCAGTCGGAAATACTGTAGCCATTTTTTCCATAGCAATATAGCATTTGGTCGCATCGTCCAAATACCAGCCAGACACAGAGCCATTTAAGGTACTGGATCAATCCGTGTAGAAAGTATCCGTGTAATTTTCCAGTAGGTCTGCTGGGTTTCCCCAGTCTTCCCTACACCCAAAAAAAACGTGGGTATTCAATACTAAAAATTTAACTAATTTTAGTCCAAAAGGATCTAGTGCAGAAATTGGTAACCAATACTAAAATTTTTAACTAATATTAGTAAAAACCAGTAAAAATAACTAATGTTAGTACTTTGAAGATACTAAAATTAGTAACCAATTAGTAGATTTTGGTACAATATCACTTACTAAACCTTTTACTGTAGAATTATTTTGAGTGTACTAGGAAATATTACAGTAAACTTCCTACCAAACTCGATGCAAGAGGTTGTACTGTCCACAGGCATAGAAAACATCGGACAAAGTTCCGATAGCCATTTGGTATAATATATATGTTTTTATATGAATTTTTGCCCAAAAAAAAAATTTACTTGTTCTTCAAGTCTTAAATAGTGAGAAAATAGCAAAAATTGGGGATCGTCGCCAAAAAATTCCAAAAATTTAATTTACGGCTTAAATGGATAAGCTAAAATATCGAAAATTGGGAAACGTCGCTATAAATTTTCAAAAATCCATTTCTAGAGGTTCTAAAGGTCCTTAAGAGAAAATAGCAAAAATTAGGTATCATAGCTAAAAATTTAAAAAATTTGTTTTTAAATGAATTTTTGCAGAAGAAAAAAAGTTAACATGTTTTTTAAGTCTTAAATAGTGCGAAAATAACAAAATCGGATCGTCGCTATAAATTTCCGAAAATTCATTTTTATACGATTTATTTCTTTAAAAATTTACTTGTATTCAATGGCTTTACTAGAGCTGCTTTAGCGAAAATAGCTAAAAATTTTGGATCACAGCTATAAATTTACAAAAAACTGTTTTTATATGAATTTTTGCAAAAACCTTTTCTGATTTTTCAAGTCTTAACTAGAGAAAAAATTAGGGATCATTACTTAAAATTTCCAATAATTCATTTTTATTTTCAATACTTTCTAAAAAAAACTATCATTCAGTTTAGAGCTTTACTAGATGTTTTAAAGCCAAAACCCTAAAAAATCGGGGATATGCATTATAAATTTCAATAATTTAAATTTTATACGATTTTGTTTAAAATTTTATTTTATGGTTTGACTAGGCTTAGAGCGAAAATAGCTGAAATTGGTAATCATCCTTTTAAATAGCCAAACTCACTTTTTTATACAAATTATATCTATAAATTAACTCTTAAAAATCATCTTTTTAAGACTTATAGGAATTTGTTTTAAAATAAACTCTGGTGATAGAGCAAATATAGCACATCGCTATAAATTAAAAAAAAATATTTTTTATATGAATTTTTTGTGAAACTTGTAATTGCAATTACATGGTACTACCGCAAAAATTTCAAAAATCTATCTGCATTTGATATAAGCTGAAATTGGGGATCATCGCTAAAAATTTACAATTTGATTTTTTTTAATGATTTACATGAATGATTTTTTTTAATGATTTACTAGAGCAAATAACTAGGGATGTCGCGAAAAGTGTATTCGGAAATTTACCAAATATTTACTATTCGGTATTCGGCTTGAACAAAAAACTTTACTTTCATTTTAGGTCTTCTCTAAAAGTGATAGAGCGAATGTAGTAAAAATTTCTAATCATCGCAATAATTTTCCAAAAATTCATTTTTAGTGGTTTTAATAGGAGGAGCTACAGCACAAAATGCTAAAATTGGGGATCCTTCCAATAAATTTGCAAAAAATATTTTTTTTATGATTTTTTCTCAAAACCGTTTTAGCAATTAACTCCTCTAGCTAGAGCAACAAAGCAGAAATTGGGGATGATCTTTATAAATTTGCAAAAATCTTTTTTTATATGGTTTTTTTTCTAGAAAAAACTTAAACTCCAATAAAATCATTAACTAGAGGCTATAAGCATCCAAAAATCCATTTTTATAAGAGTTATTTCTCAATAAAAATACTTGCAGTTTTTGGCCAAACTAGAGCTGCTGGAGTAAAAATAGCTAAAATTCGTAATCATTCCCATGAATATTCTATAATTCTTTCATTACGAATAATTGCTAAAAAAACTTTACTTGCCTTTTATGGCTAAACTAGAAGTGCTAGAGCGAAAATAGCTAAATTTTCATAATCATCGATTTACATTTTTATGTCAGATATTCATATTTTAAATTTAGTCATATTTAACAACATTTCTCAATTGCCTAGTATAGGGCTACCAAGTGAAGTTCTTTTATTTTCAAAAAACAAAAAAGAAAACAAAAAGTATTTATTTTTTTTTTTAACAATAATCGCCATGATCACGAGTAGGTGTCAATAACTTTCAAAATACATGTTGTTATTTTTTGTCTGTCGTCTTTTTTTTTTGTATATTTTTTGATAGTGCAACAAAATGTGGTAAATATGAATAAACCATATTATGGTATGAAAATATTTATGCATGAAAATGAAAAGAAACATAAAAAAAAAAAAACATTTATGCATTATTTAACTTTTAGTTGTACCAGAGTTTAAACAATGTAAAACTTTTGTTTATTTTTGCAACATGATTTTTAAATGCAGTTTTAGAAAACAA
Source organism: Pegoplata infirma (assembly GCA_963921195.1). Classification (NCBI taxonomy): domain Eukaryota; kingdom Metazoa; phylum Arthropoda; class Insecta; order Diptera; family Anthomyiidae; genus Pegoplata; species Pegoplata infirma. Next base: position 223,106,930 of record OY992538.1, read on the forward strand.
AAGTGTTTTTCCAAAGAAAAGCAAAACTTTTTTTTTTAGATTTTTTGTAGTTTTGTAATACAATACTCGTACTTATGAGTTTTAAAAGGAAAATTTTTTTATAAAAAAACTAAAAATCATGTAATATTTTTGTTTAATTAATTATTTCGTGGTAATAACGTTTTATCTATTTATATTGTATTTTATTTTAACAATTTTTGTATAATTAAAAAATTTATCCCTATTTGTTTTTCTAGTCATTATAATTAAAATACTCTGATTTTTAGTTTTATGCAACAAACTAACGATATTACACACATTGTATGCTGCAACCTGTCGCCTGTTTAATATGTTTAACAGCACGATTTTTAGTTTTGTTTAAAGTTACTACGAAAGCATTTGCCTTGTGTTTAGTGAAGCATATTTAAGCCAAGCATTATGTTGCAAGTGAAATTGAAAATGCTATTGGCATTTTTTTTTCTATGGATAAACATGCTGATATTAACATTTTTAAGGCAACAAAAAAAACAAAATTTTAAAAAATTTATTAAATGAATTTTGTAATATTTTTTAATATCCAAGCAAAAATACTTATGATAATAAAAAATTTCTAAAGAAAATTAAAAAATTATCGATAAATCGATAATTCAAAAGTTTCCAAAGAAAATTATAAAATTATGGATAATTAAAAATTTTCTGAAGAAAATGAAAAAATTGTCAATGTATCGATAATTCATTTTCTACAAAAAATTACAAAACGATACATCTATAATTGAAAATTTTCTATAGAAAATTACCGATATATCGATAATTTAAAATTTTCTATAGAAAATTATCGATACATCGATAATTTCAAATTTTCTATAGAAAATTATCGATAATTTCAAATTTTCTATAGCAAATTATCGATAATTTTTAAATTTTTAATAGAAAATTATCGATATATCGATAATTTAAAATTTTCTATAGAAAATTATCGAAAAATATCGATAATTTAAAATTTTCTATAGAAAATTATCGAAAAATATCGATAATTTAAAATTTTCTATAGAAAATTATCGATATATCGATAATTTGAAATTTTCTATAGAAAATTATTGATATATCGATAATTTAAAATTTTCTATAGAAAATTATCGATATATCGATAATTTAAAATGTTCTATATAAAATTATCGATATATCGATAATTTAAAATTTTCTATATAAAATTATCGATATATCGATAATTTAAAATTTTCTATAGAAAATTATCAATATATCGATAATTTAAAATTTTCTATAGAAAATTGTCGATATATCGATAATTTAAAATTTTCTATAGAAAATTATCGATATGTCGATAATTAAAAATTTTCTATTGAAAATTATCGATGCATCGATAATTTAAAATTTTCTATAGAAAATTATCGGTACATCGATAATTTAAAATTTTCTATAGAAAATTATCGATATGACGATACTTTAAAATTTTCTATAGAAAATTATCGATATATCGATAATTTAAAATTTTCTATAGAAAATTATCGATAATTTAAAATTTTCTATAAAAAATTATCGATATATCGATAATTTAAAATTTTCTATAGAAAATTATCGATATATCGATAATTTCAAATTTTCTATAGAAAAATATCGATATATCGATAATTTAAAATTTTCTATAGAAAATTAACAATATATCGATAATTTAAAATTTTCTATAGAAAATTATCGATATATAGATAATTTTAAAATTTTCTTTAGAAAATTATCGATAATTTAAAATTTTCTATAGAAAATTATCGATATATCGATAATTTAAAATTTTCTATAGAAAATTATTGATATATCGATAATTTAAAATTTTCTATGGAAAATTATCGATATATCGATAATTTAAAATTTTCTATAGGAAATTATCGATACATTGATAATTCAAAATTTTCTATAGAAAATTATCGATATATCGATAATTTAAAATTTTCTATAGAAAATTATCGATATATCGATAATTTAAAATTTTCTATAGAAAATTATCGATATATCGATAATTTAAAATTTTCTATAGAAAATTATCGATATATCGATAATTTAAAATTTTCTATAGAAAATTATCGATATATCGATAATTTAAAATTTTCTATAGAAAATTTTCGATATATCGATAATTTAAAATTATCGATAATTTAAAATTTTCTATAGAAAATTATCGATATATCGATACTTTAAAATTTTCTATAGAAAATTATCGATATATCGATACTTTAAAATGTTCTATAGAAAATTATCGATATATCGATACTTTAAAATTTTCTATAGAAAATTATCGATATATCGATAATTTCAAATTTTCTATAGAAAATTATCGATATATCGATAATTTCAAATTTTCTATAGAAAATCATCGATATATCGATAATTTAAAATTTTCTATAGAAAATTATCGATGTATCGATAATTTAAAATTTTCTATCGAAAAGTATAGATGTATCGATAATTTAAAATTTTCTATAGAAAATTATAGATACATCGATAATTTAAAATTTTCTATAGAAAATTATCGATAATTTAAAATTTTCTATAGAAAATTATCGATATATAGATAATTTAAAATTTTCTATAGAAAATTATCGATATATCGATAATTTAAAATTTTCTATAGAAAATTATCGATATATCGATAATTTAAAATTTTCTATAGAAAATTATCGATATATCGATAATTTAATATTTTCTATAGAAAATTATCGATATATCGATAATTTAAAATTTTCTATAGAAAATTATCGATATATCGATAATTTAAAATTTTCTATAGAAAATTATCGATATATCGATAATTTAAAATTTTCTATAGAAAATTATCGATATATCGATAATTTAAAATTTTCTATAGAAAATTATCGATATATCGATAATTTAAAATTTTCTATAGAAAATTATCGATATATCGATAATTTAAAATTATCTATAGAAAATTATCGATATAGCGATAATTTAAAATTTTCTATAGAAAATTATCGATATATCGATAATTTAAAATTTTCTAGAGAAAATTATCGATATATCGATAATTTAAAATTTTCTATAGAAAATTATCGATATATCGATAATTTAAAATTTTCTATAGAAAATTATCGATATATCGATAATTTAAAATTTTCTATAGAAAATTATCGATATATCGATAATTTTAAATTTTCTATAGAAAATTTTCGATATATCGATAATTTAAAATTTTCTATAGAAAATTATCGATATATCGATAATTTAAAATTTTCTATAGAAAATTATCGATATATCGATAATTTAAAATTTTCTATAGAAAATAATTGATATATCGATAATTTAAAATTTTCTATAAAAAATTATCGATATATCGATAATTTAAAATTTTCTATAGAAAATTATCGATATATCGATAATTTAAAATTTTCTATAGAAAATTATCGATATATCGATAATTTAAAATTTTCTATTGAAAATTATCGATATATCGATAATTTAAAATTTTCTATAGAAAATTATCGATAATTTAAAATTTTCTAACTGAAGTTTTTATTTATTTCGGTTTGAGTCCATATTAATTATTCCGAAAGCTGTCGACATCTCCACTTAGCCTGTGTTGTCAATTAATTTTTTTCAGATTTTCTCATTGTACAACAAAAATAATTATTTCTCAGAAATAATTAATATGGACTCAAACCGAAATAAATAAAAACTTCAGTTATAAAATATAAAGTCAAACAATATATAAAAACAGAATTAAAATTTAAAATTTTCTATAGAAAATTATCGATAATTTAAAATTTTCTATAGAAAATTATCGATAATTTAAAATTTTATATAGAAAATTATCGATATATCGACAATTCAAAATTTTCTATAGAATCGATATATCGATAATTTAAAATTTTCTATAGAAAATTGTCGATATATCGATAATTTAAAATTTTCTATAGAAAATTATCGATATATCGATAATTTAAAATTTTCTATATATATATCGACAATTAAAAATTTTCTATAGAAAATTATCGATGTATCGATAATTAAAAATTTTCTATAGAAAATTATCGATGTATCGATAATTAAAAATTTTCTATAGAAAATTATCGATATATCGATAATTTAAAATTTTCTATAGAAAATTATAAATATATCGAAAATTTCAAATTTTCTGTAGAAAATTTTAAATTATCGATACATCGATAATTTTATATAAAAAGTTTTAAGTTATCGATATATCGATAATTTTCTAAAGAAAATTTTAAATTATCGATATATTGATAATTTTCTATGTAAAATTTTAAATTATCGATATATAAAAATTTAAATTATTGATAACTCGATAATTTTCTATAGAAAATTTTAAATTATCGATATATCGATAATTTTCTATAGAAAATTTTAAATTATCGATATATCGATAATTTTCTATAGAAAATTTTAAATTATCGATATATCGATAATTTTCTATTGAAAATTTTAAATTAGCGATATATCGATAATTTTCTATAGAAAATTTTATATTATCGATAATTTTCTATAGAAAAATTTAAATAATCGATATATCGATTTCTATTTATATATCGATAATTTAAAATTTTCTATAGAAAATTATCAATATATCGATAATTTAAAATTTTCTACAGAAAATTATCGATGTATCGATAATTTAAAATTTTCTATAGAAAATTATCGATATATCGATAATTTAAAATTTTCTATAGAAAATTTTCGATATATCGATAATTTAAAATTTTCTATAGAAAATTATCGATATACATATCGATAATTTAAAATTTTCTATCGAAAATTATCAAAATTTTCTCCAGAAAATTCTAAAATTATCGTTATATCGATAATTTAAAATTTTCTATTGAAAATTTTTAAATTTTCGACTCAAAAATTTTCTTGAAAACTATACTTTTTTATCTTCGAATCTGTAGTCAAAAAATAAATATTTTTAAATATTTTCTAAAATAAGTAAACTTTATAACAGAAAATCCTTTTTCCATTACGTTTGTTCTCTTTCCTTTTTGAAAATAACTTAATTAAAGTCCAATTAATTTGGTATGCACCTTTTTAATAACAACTCTAATCTAAACTATTAGAACATTAAAATCTTAATTATTTATAAAACAAACAATACAAAGTAGTCGTTGGTGGTGGTAGCACCAGCTAAACTGAACTCTCTTATTCCTTTTTTAAAACAAACACAAAACATTTTGCTAAGCAATTTATAAATGAATTCAATTAAGTATTGCAATTTAAAACAATAAATATTTAAAAAGGCTATTAAATGCTAATACACAAAAACATGTTAGAAATAAAGTTCTAAATGGGTACCCCATAAACAATAGGTGTGTTTTTTTTAATATTTATTATTTAAATACCGACATTTTCTGAATTTTAGTTGTTAGTTTACGAATTTAACAATTTTATTTGGGATTATTTCGGAATTTCATTTTCGTCTCTGAATTTAAATTTATAAATTTTGAATTTTAATCTGAATTTCTAAATATATGTTATTACTAAAATTTTCAATTAAACTGTCCGATTTTAAAGAGTTTTTAATTTAAATTTAAGAAAACCAATTTTTTTTCAAAAAACACACCTAATATTCAAAAACCCAACTATGTAAATACAACAATAACTAAAGTATAGCATTAAAAAGAAGACTTTTTTTATTTATAATAAACAGTGTAAGAGGACAAGTGCTTTTTAAATGGATTTACGCCAACATTTTAACTGGCAAATGACCAAAATCCCATATCAATCAATTTCAGATAGTGGCGATAAAGTTAGTATTATAGCTTTGACAAAAATACAAATTTAACATGCAAGCACGTACTATAACAAAAACAACAACAAAGTAAAAACCCATGCGTGTAAAATGTGCGTGAATGTATTTGTTTCAGAGGTGTAAAATTATTTAAACATTTTTCATTCAAATGAATTATGTGAAATAAATAAGCAAACTTGGCAACTCTGGCCGAGAGTTAAAAGAGGTTAAATAAAGGTGGATTTTTGAAAACGTGTATAAATGATCCCATAGAAATTTGACAAAATTTTGCCGTATAGAACTTAAAAACGTAAAATTTGTATGGGATAATTTATACACGTTAGTAAAAACAAGTAAAAAAGTTAAATTCGGCTTTGCCGAATGTAGTGATACCCTCCACAATTTCAAAAAGATTTTTGCAAAGAATTTTTTTTTTAAAGGAAATTACTTAAAAAATTTTAAAAAAAAATTTCCGCGAAAAAAAATTTTTGGTAAAAAAAAAAATCCGCGATTTTTTTCTTTTTTTGTCAAAAAATATGTTCGTACATGTTTAAATACCATTTGGTGTTCAATTATGTTCACATATGTCAACCAGCAGCCGAATTAAAGCATTTTGTATTTTTAGGTTATGTTGAATGTACTAAAATTTTTGAGGTGTCCTTACATTTTCGTTCATAACTTTTCAACCGCTGAACCGATATCGCTCAAATGCAATACCAAACTTCTCAGGAGAACTTCCAATAGATGTGTTAAGTTTCAGTCATATCCGTGTAGTATTTTGGTCGTGATCACCATTTCCACAGACAGACGGACCGACGGACAGACGGACATCGCTAGAATGCCTTCAAATCGATCGGGGATCTTGAATATATATACTTTATGGGGTCCCAGACCGATATTTCGATGAGTTACAAACGGAATGACAAACTTATATATACCCTCTATCACTAAGTGGAGGATATAAAAATACAGCTTAAAAAATTGTATTTTAACGAAAAATTACATGAAAGGAAATGCATTGTTTAGAAGAATCTATTGTATAATAATATAATGCGCTGTAGAAACGATTATTTTTAAAATTTGGCTGGGGGTAAGTTTTTCTATTTTTTAACAGCAGAGTCGACCTTTTAAGAATTGATTCTTTTAAACATTATTTGGCTTGCGTTTGCATGAGTATGTTTATGGGTTTCCAGTGAAATTGACCTGAGGTTAAATTAACCTTAGATTAAACAAAACCACTAAATGCATTACACTAACATAAACATACAACAAAAATAATACAAACATTCCATAACCCAGTAAATATTGTGATAGTTTTGAAGAAATTATTATGACTTAATTCTAAAACTGTGCTTTAAGGAAATTTTTCTTGTATAAAAAATCTTGTTATCATTTGATAAAGTTTTTTTAAGAAAAATCACTGATTCTGAAATATGTTTCCTTTTGATATCTTGTATAATCTCCATTTACAAGGAAGGTATCCCATGCCTAACACTCCGATTGTCCATTTTAACACATGGCACGCTTCAATACAAATTTTTGATCTCTGAAAAATTTTTGAAAAATTCAAAATTTTGATTGAATGACGCCACAGTTTGAAACTTGCACACGGTAATGATGGAAGCAAAATAAGAGTTACCTGTTTTGTTTTAGCTGCCCAATCTCACATTAAAAAAGGGTAGCCACCTTATGAAAAAAGTGCTTTCGCGGGAAAATACAAATAAAAGCCGATCTAGAAGTAATTTCTCCAAATGCAAAAAACGGGTCAGCTTAATTTAAATAGATAATTTAAATACATAAGGGTGCCTCGAATTTCAAATTTCGTCGATCGCCGGGCAAATTATGGTTCATTTTGGTCTAAAAGGTCTATGATTGAGTTTTCAGAACAATCGGGCAGAATTAACCCTTGCCTATGAGGGTTAAAGTTTTGCCCAAAAAAAAATTTTCCCCATACAAACAAAACGTTTTTTTCGTTTTTTAATTATTTTTGTTTGTTTATTACTTTTGTGTGATTAGACTTAAAATTTCATTTTGGTGGGAGAAACACTTACACTTCAAAATTGAGTTCGAAAAAAAATTTTGGACATAGGGGTCTTACTAAGTATAAAATTTGCAAAAAAATATGTTGTTTAGTTTTGACTTGAAAGGATTTTAGATGAGGTTTTGCTTTTAATGTTAACCTGCACAGAAAAAAATAAAAATGAATTTCAATTACGAAATTCGTTGATTCAATTAAAAAATTAATTGATTTCGGACGTATCACGAAAATGCGCATATTAATTACTCATTTTGTTTGAAAATAGTTTTAAAACTTAATTAAATTGTTAATTGAATCAATTAAAGTTTTAATTGAAAATAAATGGAAAACTAATTAAAATTGTAATTAAATAAACTTAAAAAAAAAATTGAAAATTAATAATATAGATTTATTGATTCACATAAAATTTTTAATCGAAAAAAGACCAAAACTCAATTTAATTTTAAAAGTTGAACTTCAAAAAATGTCCTTAAATAAATAAACATGGAATGTTTTTGTTTTATATTATTAAGAAATTTATTTTCTTTATTAAATATAAACACTTGGTATAGTTTTGCATAGAAACATTATAGTAGTATTTTAAAATATCAATAACTATTTAAAATTACATTTTTATTTTTAAATCTTGTTATTGCATGCATTTTTGTCGCCTTAGTAAAGTTGAAACAAAAAAAATTTTATTATATTTCAATGTGCAAAACACAAGGCAAATGCCTCTATATTATTTTTTTTTTTTGTTTCAACTGTACAATTTTATTAGCAAAACGCTTTATCCGCAACGACCGCTCGCCTTAAAGAAAACAATAAAACTAAATTTTTTTGTTGCTTTTATGTATTCATTGGCTGCTACCACCAAAATATACAAAACAATAGTTCAAAAGTTTTTTTTTTGTTGTTTTTTGCATTTTATTTTTTCATTGCCTACTAACACTAATGCATACAAAACCGGTTTCGTTTGTTTATTTTATTTTTATTTTCAGTAAAGTTAAGAATTCAATTAAAACATTAATTGAATCAATTAAAATGTTTAATTGAAGTTAAATTTAATATCAAATCTATTTTTAATTAAAAAAAAAATCACGATATTATTTTCTGTGTGTGCCACTGCACTCAAAAAAAAACCTTGTCAAATTACTGGAAAAAGTTTCGTAATCCCATTTTACCAATATTTGACAGTTTTCCTTGATTTTAACAAATATTTTTCGATCTAAATTTACATTTTTTTTGTAATTTTACGAGTCTTCTTGTAATTTTACAAATTTCCAAGATTTTTTACAAAAAAAAATCTAGTAAGTTTACGAGAATTTTTTTGTAAGTTTTATTTCGCCAAAAAAGTTGTAAATTTACAATTTTATTCGTAAAAATCTTGTAAAATAATAAAAAAAAGTTCGTAATTTTTACTAGGAATTCTCGTAAAATAGGAGGTAGCAAAAAATCTAGTAAAATCACGAAACCCCCTTATAAATTTTATAGCGTCAAACTAATTTTAAAGTAACAATTTTTTTGGTAAAAAGCTTGTAAAATTACAAAATTATTGGTAAAAAGCTTGTAAAATAACAAGGAATTCTTGTTAAACAGGAAGTAGCAAAAAAAAGTTGAAAACGTTTCTTTTAATTTTACAAGTTTTTTTTTTGAGTGTATAAAAGTAGTCCCAGATTTCGAAACATTTGTTTCTTTATAAAGGTTTCAGAATCCAAGTTATATTTTCTATACAGAAATGACAGACTGAGATTCTTAGATTCTAGTACGTTTTCTATAAAAAAATCTTAGATTCTGTAACACTTTTCCTATAAAAGAGTGTCGAATTCGAAAACATTTGTGTCTACAAAAAAAAAAATCTCAGATTCTGAATAAATTTTTTGAAGAGGAAAATACGAAATCACAGACTCTGAGAAAAAATTTTTCTATAAAAAACCTATCTGAGTCTGAGATATTTTTTCTATATAAAAAAAATCTTATTTTTTGAACCAATTTTCCTATAAAAGACATTCTGAATAACTTTTTCCTATAGAAAAAGTGTCAGATTCTGATATAAATTTGTCAATAGAAAATAGAGATGGGCACATGAGTAGGCCGACCATTCGTACTGATTTGATCAGTACATGTACTGATTTTTGATCACGTGTACTAATCAAAAAACGTTGTACTGATTTGTACTGATTTTTTAAAATATGTACTGATTGTACTGATTTTTGAACATTTCACCATAAAAAATAATTTTCATAATATAAGTCGTCAAAGTTGTTTTTTATAACTTAAGTCTGAAAATTAAATAATTTGTAAAAACGCAAAAATAAATCTGAGCATGAGGTTATTTTGATCTTCCTAAATTTATATGAAAATGAGCACAGAATCTTTGAGGTTTTCTATAACGAAAAGTTCAACGGGCCTATGGATTTTGTATATTTTTAGAAAGATGATGTAAATTTCATTAATCCAAATGATTCTGAGATCTTAGATGAGGTAATGTCATCAGAGCTTATTCGCAAAGCTCTCAGAAAATCAGGGCCTTAAAAAAAACACCTGCTTAGTAGTTGTGAAGTTTTCTTACAGGAAAAGTTGTCAAAACTTACGGAAAAAGCCTTCAAAATCTGAGATTTTCTTATTCTCAAAACCTGTGGAATTTTGTTATATTTTCTGCACTGAAACGATCAAAACACTCAAATGAAGTCGTTTAAAGTCAACTAAATTTTCTGAAAAATAACGACAACAGTTGTTTTTTGCAGATGTTTTTTAACAGTTGTTTTTTTGCAGTTGTTTTTTGTAGTTGTTTTTTCAAAATACTTGGGGTCAAGTTAGTTTAACCCACATTTTTTGAGTGTTGAAAAAACATCAGTGTTTTCTCATAGAAAAAAATTTTGATAGTTATTTCTAGAAAAAAAAAACATAAAAACTTGGGCGTACTGATTTAAGCTCAGAAAAAAATGGTCACCCTACACATGAGCAGATTAGAGCGTGATTCACGTGAATCACGCGTGATCACGCGTGAGTGTGACTGATTTCAATTTTACTTACGTGATTGTGAGTGAGTAAGATTTTTGCGTGAGTGAGTGTGCGTGAGTCGTTTTTTTTTGCGTGAGTTTGCGTGAATTATTTTCTCTGTATATTTCCTATTGTACCAAAAAAGCAACAAAAATTTTTTTAAAATTTGGCTTAATTAATTTATGACTTCGTCCCAAAAAAACAAAAAAAAAATATAAAATTTCGCAGAACTGTAAATTTTGCTGAAAATTTTTGAAAGATTTTTGAAATTATAGTTTTTGAAATTTTCGTGATTGTGAGTAAAGCTTACGTGAGTGCACGTGAGTGTGAGTTGTTTTAAATTTACTCACGTGATTGTAAGTGAGTGTGAGTAGAAAAAATATGCTCGTGAGTGTGTGTGATTCAAAAATTCCTGAAATTTTTTATATTTTTCTTTAAAAAAACACAGATTTGGAGACTTTTCTCTTTTAGAAAAATTTTAAGATTTTTAGACATTTTAATTAATAAAAAAAATTTAGGTTCTTAAACAGTTTCCCTAAATAAAAACTCTCAAAACTTCCATTTCTCTTTCCGTTTTTTGCCCATTTTTCTCAGATTATTTCTACACCCAAAGAAAAACGTGGGTATTCAATACTAAAAATTTAACTAATTTTAGTCCAAAAGGATCTAGTGCAGAAATTGGTAACCAATACTAAAATTTTTAACTAATATTAGTCAAAACCAGTAAAAATTACTAATTTTAGTACTTTGAAGATACTAAAATTAGTAACTAATTAGTAGATTTGGGTACAATATCACTTACTAAACCTTTTACTGTAGAATTATTTTGAGTGTATAGAAAAATTTTAAAAGATTTATCCTTTATAAAAAATATTAAGATGCAGACACGTTTTTTGTCAGGACAATTTCTAAGACAACTTTCGTACAAAACTACTTTGAGAGTCTCAGAAATTTCTCCATAAAACAGATTCTCCGATAATTTCCATTTCTCTTTTTATTTTTCTTTACCTCTATTTTCGTTTCTTTCTGTTTTCCTTTTTTTTCTTAACAATTTTACTATAGAACCTGGCTTAATTTAATTTCCCTCTTCGTGGATTCGCCCCTGGTGAAGTGTAGTTGCTATTGTTCAGGTTTAATTCTTTAACGGTATATTTTACCCACTCAAACATATGTTCAATACAACATGATAGATTTTTGGTAATGCCTTAATGTTGTATATGTGTATATGTCAGTGTTTAAATTTCGAGTAATTTTAAACTGGGTCATTTTTGTAAAGAGACTTCAAAACATTTGCATACAAATTATGACATTATAATCATGTTAAAAACAAACATTAAAGCCCCGGTAGTTGGAAACGAACACAATTACTTTATAATATGTCTACTATGTATTACGTTTCCTTTATGTATACAAAATAACGACGGTCTATTTCTAATTTCAAAAAAAAAAAAAAAACTTTTTAAAACGTCTGTCTATATACATACAGTTTTATATGTCCTTTATAGAAAACCAAGCATTGATTTTGAATTTAACAAGGAACTTTTTGTAGACGTGTTCTTTTCTAGCTTTGGTTTATGTATATTTTTTTTTTTCATTTCTACTTACAAGGTTTTGTTCTATAAACTACTTGGCTTTATGCCATCCTTAATATGAATGTTATAATCATAGAAAAAGCCTTGTAAAGGAGTAAAATACTTAGTTTTTTGCATGTCTAAAGAGGGCGTTTACCTAAACGATAGTTTACTATTACGTGGTGGTAAATTGTAAAGTAATTAGATTTTTCCCCATATTTTTTTATAAGAACAAATAAAAAAAAAGGAAAAATAATTCCATTTCAATCCAAAAATAATTACTACCGTTTTACAAGCTAAATTAAATACAAACATTTAAAACAGACTTGTTACCACACATTTAAAAACATTAATTAAAAAAAAAAATTGTGTTGAGATATAAGAAAGAAAAGAAAAAAAGAATATGATTCATATAAAACACATTTAATTTCCGTCTTTAATACTTTCTTAAATAAATTTCTTGACGCTTTAAAGTAGACTTTAATTTCTTTTTCTTATAATTTTCTTTTCATTATTAAGATTTTCTTGTTTGACTGCATTTTTTTGCTTCTATTTTCTTATTTACTTTAAAGAAAGTTTAACAAAAAAAAACATTTTCTTTAACATACTTTTAGGCTTATAGTTTTTAAGATTTTCAATTTCTTTTGGAGCTCTCTCCATTTCTCTCAATATTGGAGACTTGTGCATTTCTCTACTGAAAGTGAAAGTGTTGTTATGTATGTGTAGCTGCATTTAGTTTTAATGCATGTATTTGTAAGTGTTATACACTTGTGTTTTATTTTGTTATGTTTTCTTGTTTGGGTTTCTGTTTGTGATTGTGTTTACGAACTGTACAAAAACAAGTTTTTAATTTAATTTATAACAGTTGTAGTTTGTATAAATAAAGTGGAGAATTTGTAGATGGAAAGTAAAAGAAATTTTTTAAGAATATAAAATAACAAAAGATGGCGTTATAATCATATAAAACATGATCATTCAGAAAAAAAAACAAGCAAAAAAGATAAATTCTGCCTTGCCAAATGTAACGATACCCTCCACATGGTAAACAAGAATATTTGCAAAAAAAAAAAAAAAAATGGAAAAAAAATTTTGGAAAAAAAATTCGCGATTTTCTTTTTTTTTTTTTAAAAAAAACGTTTGTTTTTGTTTAAAAACCATTAGGGTGTATTTTTAGGTTATGTTGAATGTACAAATTTTTTCGAGGTTTCCCTACATTTTCGTTCTTAACTTTTGAACCCCTGAAGCGATTTCGCTCAAATGCAATACCAAACTGATCTAGTGCAGGCGTTGGTAATCAATACTAAATTTTTTTTTCTAATATTATTCAAAACCAGTAAAAATTACTAATTTTAGTACTTAGAAGATACTAAAAAACTACTGTACTACTGGTAATTAGTAACTTATTAGTAGATTTAAGTACAAAATCACTTACTAAACCTTTTACTGTAGAATTATTTTGAGTGTAGAATGTCTGAGAATCGATCACTGATTACTAATATATATACTCTATGGGATCCTAGACCGATATTTCAATGAGTTACAAACGGAATGACAAACTTATACATACCATCTATCACTAACAATTTATATATGTTAATAAGTACCAAAAACTAAGTTTAACCAGCTATTTTTATACCCTCCAACCACAGTATGGGGTATACTCACTTTGTCATTCCGTTTGTAACGCATCGAAATATCGGTCCCATAAAGTATATATATTATTGATCCATGATCGATTCTAAGACATTTTGTGAATTTCCGTCCGTCCGTCTGTCTGGTGATGGCACGATACAGTCCCAAATAAAAGAGCTAGCCCCCTGCAGTTTCGCATGAATATGTCTTATGGTCGTAGGCAGGTTAAGTTCGTAAATGGGTAAAATCGGCTTAGGGGAAAAAAAGTTCCCCCTTGAAGAACTGAACCAACCTCTAAAAAAATACACTTTTTTTACATGTTTTTTGTATTTTTGTTAAATAAATTAAACATTTGTTATATTTATCCGGATGAAAAGGTGCTCTCAACGGCCCCCAATTTTTCACCCTCCAATTTTCCCCCCTTTAACCTTCACGATAGCCGACAAAAAAACGGTAAATCTTAGATTTTGGTCCTCTATAACATACTAAAATTGCAGGGCAAGCTTTGGGATAACTTCCTTGTAAGTGGTGGGTATAAAAAAAAATTGTGTGATTTGTAACCTTTCACAAAATTTTATAACACTGTACAACAATTTTAAACTTTTTCCAACAATGGATTTTCCGACAATGGATTCTGGCAGAGGAGACAAAAAAAATGTATACGTGTGCCGAAGTTTTAAAAGATCACATTTTAATTTTATTTTAGAGGCAGCTAAAATTTTCCAGCTTTGGCCTGTTCTTGCAGCATATAGGTATATAAAACTATATGTTTTCTTTTGGCGCCCTATGCTCCAGTTGGAGTTAGAGGAATATATATATGTTTTCTTTACATCTGAGGTGTAGGGTATGTTTAGCAACTTTGTAGAAAATATAATGGCAAATATTTTTGTGACGCATATTAACCCTCCAACTCCTCTTTATAATGGTTTATTTTGGCTCATAGTTTTATATACTGACATGCACCAAGAACAGTCCAAACATGGGAAACTTTAACCGTCTCTGAGATAAAATTTCGATGTGATCTTTCGAAACAGCGACACACGTATATTTTTTTTTTTTCCTTTACCAGAATCAATCGTCGGAACCCCATATTTATACCCTACACCACTCTGTGGTACAGGGTATAATGAGTTTGTGTTGATGTTTGTAACTACCCGAAATATTGGTCCTAGACCTGCCTTCAAGCATACCAATCGACTCAGAATGACTTTTTGAGTCGATTTAGCGATGTCCGTCCGTCCGTCCGTCCGTCTGTCCATCTATCGGTTTAAGCACGATACAGGTCGCAATTTTCAATCAATTGACTTGAAATTTGAAACTTAAGCTTCTTTTCGCCCAAGGACGAAGCTTGTTGAAATCGGAAAAAATCGGTCCATGTTAAGTCCTAGCCCCCATACAAACGCCCCCTATGAATTTCGCTTAAACGCCTCTAATAACCGTACTAAAGTAGATATCGTTTTGAAATTTAACAGGTACTAAAATTTTATGTGCAGAAACCACCATACCAAATTTCAAGGAATCGGTTCAGTCCTTCTGGTAGTCCCCATACAAACCACCCTTCCGATTAGGGTTGCCAGAAATTTATTTTCAAAAAGCGGGACAAACACAAAAAAATTAAAAAAATGGCGGGATTTCAAAAATTTTGGCGGGACAAAAGTAGTGCATAGTAACGTCCATTTTACTTTTTCCCCAATATATCGTCGGTGCGCCAACCAAAACCGCTATGTGTTTTTCAAAATTTTTTGAAGAGTCTTACAAATCAGCTTTATTTTGACCTTTCGCGGTGCTTTAACACAATATTTATTTCATTAACATTTAAATAATATTGCATATTTTCTATTTACATTAATTTGAATTTTAAAAAACAGCGCAAAAGTACCAAATTTATCTGTTATTAAAGTCTCTTCAAAAAATTTTAAAATACACATAGCGGTTCTGGTTAGCGCACCGACGATTTGTACTTCCCTTTTTATTCTACATGTAGACAAAAAACTCTTAGGAAAAATTTGTTAAACAACTTTCAGTTTGAATTATCACACTTTTAGCATATTTTTGAAAAAAAAACTTTGAAAATTTTCGCAAAAAAATTACAATTGCTTTTTTATAAGTTTTAGATAAAATGTATACTTTATTAAAACGTCTTCTTAACATAAATAAAATACATTTTAGATGTTTAAATTGTTTATCTGAAATCAGCAGATTTTTCTGCTACAATCAGTAGATTTTTCTGCAAAAATCATCAGATTTTTCTGCTGTCTTGGCAAAATTAACATTGGGCTTAATATGGGTTTATTTCAGCAGATTTTTCTTCTGATTGGACAGAGGTAGTATTTTAAGTGTATGAACAAAAATAGTGAACTCTATTCCTCCCGCTTAAGCTCTTTATCACTATGGAAACTTATATTCACTTCTATATTAATAACAATTCAATGAAGCAGTCGATTTTTCTACTGATTGCTGAAATTAGAAATTTTTTTCTTCTTATTTTCTGACGCTTTAAAAAAGCGGGAATTTAGAATCCCGCGCGGGACGCGGGAATCGTTGTCACAAAGCGGGACAATCCCGCCAAATGCGGGACGTCTGGCAACCCTACTTCCGATATTCACATAATTTCCTCAAAATTCATAAAAATTAAAATATTTGATTAAAATTTTATTTGTAGGTGTTAAACGTGTACTTTGGTAACCAAATCAAATCGGAATACATTTGGACCATTTTTGGACTTAGTCCCCCATATAAAAATTTCGACCGATATTTAGTTAAATCGGTCTATTGCAAAAAAATAAACCAATTCCACTAAAATTTGTCTGTGTGTGTTTTCTACACAAAATAAAGAACTAACAAAAGATAGTTCCAATCGATCCATGATTGGACGTGGGTCCCATTTTCCCGAAAACACTGGTGTAGGGTATCATATGTTCGGTCTTAACCGACTATAACTTTCTTACTTGTTTTAACATGATAAAGTTTTAAGGCTGGTGTCTAATTTTAAAAAAGTTGCAGGACGCCACCTCAGTTTGCCTATATAAGCTACCAATTAACGAAAAAGAAAACAAGAATTACTATTTTCATTTTCTTAAAACCAAAAATTTTAATAACATGGGTTTGTAACTTGGATAATAATTCACCTCGTGGTGAATAAAACCGTGACGCCACCTCAGTTTGCCTATATAAGCTACCAATTAACGAAAAAGAAAACAAGAATTACTATTTTCATTTTCTTAAAACCAAAAATTTTAATAACATGGGTTTGTAACTTGGATAATAATTCACCTCGTGGTGAATAAAACCGTTTTTCACCAGCTGGTGAATAAAAAGTAACATAATTATTTTTCAACAAAAAAAAATTTTTTTTTCATCAATTTTTTATTTTTCATCAAATTCTTTTTTTTCATCAAATTTTTTTTTTTTCATAAATTTTTTTTTTTCATAAATTTTTTTCTCCATCAATTTTTTTTTCTTTTTTTCATAAATTTTTTATTTTTTCATCAAACTTTTTTTTCATAATTTTTTTTTTTCATAACTTTTTTTTATCATTTTTTTTATCAAATTTTTTTATTCATAAATTTTTTTTATCAAATTTTTTTTCATCAAATTTTTTTTTTTCATCAAAAATTTTTTTTTTATAAAATTTTTTTTTCATAATTTTTTTTTTTTTTTCAAAAAATTTTTTTTTTCATCAATTTTTTTTTCGTAAATTTTTTTTCTTAAAATTTTTTTTTCATAAATTTTCTTTTATCATATTTTTTCATCAATTTTTTTTTATCAAATTTTTTCTCACCAAAAATTTTTTTTTTCATCAATTGTTTTTTACATCAGAAAATTTTTATTTTCATCAAAACAATTCATCAAAAAATTTTTTCTTCAAAATTTTTTTTCACCAAAAATTTTGGGTTCATTAAATTTTTTTAACTTAATTTTGTTTTTCGTGAAAAAATTCATTTTTTTACCAAAACTACTTTTTAAGTCTAAGCTTTTCGCATAAAAATTTTCCATTTGTTTATCAAATGTACATATAACAAGTGAGAGTTGTATATTCTTTGGTGCCGAATCTTTTATACTCTCCAAAATGTAAAAACACTTTTTTGCACTTATTTTTGCACTCACTTACGAAATGTACAGCTATTTTGGTTTTTTTAATAGGGTCCTCGACTGATATTTCAATTTCAGTTTGCCTATATAAGCCTATATTAACGAAAAAGAAAACAAGAATTACTATTTTCATTTTCTTAAAACCAAAAATTTTAATAACATGGGTTTGTAACTTGGATAATAATTCACCTCGTGGTAAATAAAACCGTTTTTCACCAGCTGGTGAATAAAAAGTAACATAATTATTTTTCAACAAAAAAAAATTTTTTTTTCATCAATTTTTTTTTTTCATCAAATTCTTTTTTTTCATCAAATTTTTTTTTTTTTTCATAAATTTTTTTTCCATCAATTTTTTAAAAAAATTTTTTTTTTCTTTTTTTCATAAATTTTTTATTTTTTCATCAAACTTTTTTTTCATAATTTTTTTTTTTTCATAACTTTTTTTTATCATTTTTTTTATCAAATTTTTTTATTCATAAATTTTTTTTATCAAATTTTTTTTCATCAAATTTTTTTTTTTCATCAAAAATTTTTTTTTTATAAAATTTTTTTTTCATAATTTTTTTTTTTTTTTTTCAAAAAATTTTTTTTTTCACCAATTTTTTTTCGTTAATTTTTTTTTTCTTAAAATTTTTTTTTCATAAATTTTCTTTTATCATATTTTTTTCATCAATTTTTTTTTATCAAATTTTTTCTCACCAAAAATTTTTTTTTTCATCAATTGTTTTTTACATCAGAAAATTTTTCTTTTCATCAAAACAATTCATCAAAAAAATTTTTTCTTTAAAATTTTTTTTCACCAAAAATTTTGGGTTCATTAAATTTTTTTAACTTAATTTTGTTTTTCGTGAAAAAAAATATTTTTTTTTACCAAAACTACATTTTTACCAAGTCTAAGCTTTTCGCATAAAAATTTTCCATTTGTTTATCAAATGTACATAAACAAGTGAGAGTGTTATATTCTTTGGTGCCAAATCTTTTATACTCTTCAAAATGTAAAAACACTTTTTTGCACTTATTTTTGCACTCACTTACGAAATGTACAGCTCTTTTGGTTTTTTAATGGGGTCCTGGACTGATATTTCAATTTGTTGTGCATGGAATAGCAAAGTATTATAACATTATTTTTCTAAAAAAAACTTTGCTTTGGCAAGTACACCCAAATCTTCCGCAAAACGTTATCATGATTTAATGTTTTGGGCAAGAGTACAAAATCTTTTTTTTTAATGTGGTCTGGGGGGTGGGAAGGGTAAATTTCCCCTTCTTTTTTTTGTTTTAAGGTAAAAGTTGAAAGTAACTAATTTGATTTGACAAATAAACGATTTGGTTTTCCATTTCAGCAAACAGGCGGAAATCGCTAAGATGTCTTAGAATCGGTCGAAAACAATTTTCGAGAAAAAAATGTTGTGTAAAAAACTGTTGTGTAAAAAAATGTGTTTATACCTGTTCAAATACCATTTGGTATCCAATTCTGTTCACATATTGTACCAGCAGACAAATTTAAGCATTTTATATATTTTAGGTTACATGGAATGAACAAACATTTTCGTTCATAACTGTTAAACCGCTGAACCGATTTTGCTCAAAAGCAATACCAAACTTTTCAGGACAAGAATAAGTAAATATGTTGAGTCTCAGTTATATCTGTGTAATATTTTGGCCGTGATTGTCATTTCAACAGACAGACTGAAAGACATCGCTATAATGTCTTACCTTAAACATTTAATTTTTCTACAAATATTATTTTTTTGTTTAATTTATTAAATTTTCCTAAGCACGTGTTTCTTTCCCGTTTCACTATTTTGTGTATAAAGCTATTAATTTGTAAAATATTATACAATAATTTTCTATTTGTTTTCTATTCAATAATACGAAAATTTATGGTTTCAATTTTCAATAAGAATTGAAAAGGATCCTTTTTTTTTTGATGAAATTTATCATGACAACCATTTATATGTAGGTACAAATAAATATGAAGTAGTAAGCAATGAATGTTATCTTATGGTTAAATAACATAAAAAAAAGATTAGCATTTCAAAGCATTCCCTACTTCTAAAGAAAATTCAAAAAAATACATACTTCAATAAAGAAATAAAGAAGGAGCACAACGACAACAAAATATAAAACATAAAACGCACATACAAAAAATTATATTTCTTTTTGTCAATTTAAAAACTACACGAGTGACATTTTCTAATACAGTAGAATCACAGTTTAGCTGGCTTAAAAATATTTTTGTAATGCTTTGGAAATTTTCGTGGAAATTTGGATTACATATAAAATTTTGATTTTAAATTTCTGTTTTTTCTCAATTTAGTCAAAAAAAAAATTATGATTTTTGCTGAAAACATCACGAGTGATTCAAATAAACCACAAAAGATGGCGCTTTTACGCGATATCTGATGCAATTATAAATTGTTTACACCCTAAGGTATCGTGTAAGAATAATTTAAAAATGTTTAAGCAAATTTAAATGAAAACAGGAAGAGTCAGAAATGTATAAGACTTCAATAAGATCAGAATTTAATAATTAGATTTTTTTTTTAAATTCTAGGATTTAAAATTTAGGTGCCGTTTGTTTTCCATTAACATGACTCTACTGTATTTTTTTTCAAAATTTCTGCTATTATAATATTTTTGTCGCTATATTTTTCCTATTATTGTATTCTTTTGATATTTATGCATGATTTAATGGCGTTTGTTTTTCGGTTCATAAAATGAAGGAGGGTATGTGTCGTCTAATGTCGTTGTTAATATACCTTTCCTTTTGATAGTCTTACACAGCATACAAACATGTGCGTATGTAAAGGTATTCATGTAAGGATCCTTAACCTTTTGTTATTAATGCTCAGTTACTTCTTATGGTTGTGTGAATATTAGAATTTTTTTGTTTAAGTATATGTAAAGTAGGTTGGTACTTATTCAACAATTTCCTAGAATCTGTAATAATCGATAGAATTTTCTATAGAAAATTTTTTGGTTATCGATTTCGATAGAATTTTCTATAGAAAATTTTTTGTTATCGATAGAATTTTTCATAGAAAACTTTTTGTTATCGATAGAATTTTCTATAGAAAATTTTTTGCTATCGATATCGATAGAATTTTCTATAGAAAATTTTTTGCTATCGATATCGATAGAATTTTCTATAGAAAATTTTTTGCTATCGATATCGATAGAATTTTCTATAGAAAATTTTTTGCTATCGATATCGATAGAATTTTCTATAGAAAATTTTTTGCTATCGATATGGATAGAATTTTCTATAGAAAATTTTTTGCTATCGATATCGATAGAATTTTCTATAGAAAATTTTTTGCTATCGATATCGATAGAATTTTCTATAGAAAATTTTTTGCTATCGATATCGATAGAATTTTCTATAGAAAATTTTTTGCTATCGATATCGATAGAATTTTCTATAGAAAATTTTTTGCTATCGATATCGATAGAATTTTCTATAGAAAATTTTTTGCTATCGATATCGATAGAATTTTCTATAGAAAATTTTTTGCTATCGATATCGATAGAATTTTCTATAGAAAATTTTTTGCTATCGATATCGATAGAATTTTCTATAGAAAATTTTTTGCTATCAATATCGATAGAATTTTCTATAGAAAATTTTTTGCTATCGATATCGATAGAATTTTCCATAGAAAATTTTTTGCCATCGATATCGATAGAATTTTCTATAGAAAATTTTTTGCTATCGATATCGATAGAATTTTCTATAGAAAATTTTTTGCTATCGATAGAATTTTCTATAGAAAATTTTTTGCTATCGATATCGATAGAATTTTCTATAGAAAATTTTTTGCTATCGATATCGATAGAATTTTCTATAGAAAATTTTTTGCTATCGATATCGATAGAATTTTCTATAGAAAATTTTTTGCTATCGATAGAATTTTCTATAGAAAATTTTTTGCTATCGATATCGATAGAATTTTCTATAGAAAATTTTTTGCTATCGATATCGATAGAATTTTCTATAGAAAATTTTTTGCTATGGATATCGATAGAATTTTTTATAGAAAATTTCTTGCTATCGATATCGATAGAATTTTCTATAGAAAATTTTTTGCTATCGATATCGATAGAATTTTCTATAGAATTTTTTTTGCTATCGTTATCGATAGAATTTTCTATAGAAAATTTTTTGCTATCGATATCGATAGAATTTTCTATAGAAAATTTTTTGCTATCGATATCGATAAAATTTTCTATAGAAAATTTTTTGCTATCGATATCGATAGAATTTTCTATAGAAAATTTTTTGCTATCGATATCGAAAGAATTTTCTATAGAAAATTTTTTGCTGTCGATATCGATAGAATTTTCTATAGAAAATTTTTTGCTATCGATATCGATAGAATTTTCTATAGAAAATTTTTTGCTATCGATATCGATATCGATAGAATTTTCTATAGAAAATTTTTTGCTTTCGATAGAATTTTCTATAGAAAATTTTTTGTTATCGATAGAATTTTCTATAGAAAATTTTTTGGTAGCGATATCGGTAGAATTTTCTATAGAAAATTTTTTGCTATCGATATCGATAGAAATTTCTATAGAAAAGTTTTTGCTATCGAGAGAATTTTCTATAGAAAATTTTTTGCTATCGATATCGATAGAATTTTCTATAGAAAATATTTTGTTTTCGATAGATTTCTCTATAAGAAATTGTTTGTTATCGATAAAATTTTCGATAGAAAATTTTTTGTTATCGACATCGATATATTTTTTTATGGATTAATATTGAACATTTTACATATCGATAGAATTTTCTATAGAAATTTTTTCTTTATTGATAAAATTTTCTATAGAAAATGGTTTGTTATCGATATCAATAGAATTTTCTATAGAAATTTTTTGTTATCGAAACTACAGAATTTTCTAAAGTTTTTTTTTTAAGAATTTTTTTTTAATTTTCTATAGAAAATTTTTTGTTTCTATAACTTTCGAACGTTCTATAGAAAATTTTCTGTTATCGATTTTTTTTTAATTTTAGATTTAATTTCTCCTCTTCAGATAAATTTTACACTATTATATATAAATTTTAATATGATGTATGATATATTAGATTTAACTACCTATTATTTTATTAGAACATTTGAGGTTTTTACACTTCATTTCATTGAACATTGTGTTTTTTGTTTAACATTTAGGGAATTTATTAAAGCGAAATTGTTTTTTTTTTTATTTATAGAAATATTGAAAATAATTTAAATATTTTCCCAGGGGTTTTAAAATAACAAAGGTGGAAATAAAAACATAAAGTTCTTGGAAGAAAATCACAAAATATGTGTTACTAAGAATTTTTTTTTTATTAAATCCCAGTGACATTTTTAAATTTAAGTAATCGGTTTCAAAACTTATTATAATTAGAACCGATATGTTTAAGAATAGTTTTTTTTTTTTTGGTTTGAATCTCCAAAATTCTTTTAAAGAAATTTAAATTTTTTAAACAAATTTTTCATTTCAGTCTACAACAGATATCACATTTAAAACTCCCCATTTCCTTGAAATCATTATTATCCTTGTTTGTTGGAAAAGAGAAAAAAAAACGCCTTTTGTTTATTTTATATCATCTAATATGCTTGTTATTTTTTTATATGATTTTTTTTTTTTAAATAATATGCTTGACAATTTCTTTGAAACCCTTTTTTATATGTTTGTATAAGCGAAATATAATAGATTTTTAAGTATGTCAATGTTGATTTTTGTGTGTGTTTAAATGCGGCATAATGCTTTTTTATCTGCGGTTTTTTAAAGGCGTTTATACCTGTATATTTTTTTTCTTTTCCCTTTTTTTCTTCTTAGAGGCGTATGTTATGGAAACTAGTTCTTTATTTAATCAAGGCGTATTATGTGACATTTGTTGTTTTTCTTGTCAAATATAATAATATGCTCAAATTCCTTTTGCTGGAGTATAAAAGTTCCGTTAGGAAAAAAAAAAAAATAAGCAAAAGTATGTTTAGAAAAAAGTTTTTAAAATATTTTATAAAAATTTAATACAGCGAGCGTCAATATTAAAAATTTTATTAAACAATTAATTATATTAATTAAAAATTTCGGTTTCGGATAAATTTTTATTAAAAAATAAAAATTGTTTTATTCGATCTTCAAATGTGAATAGAGGCGAATATGTATTAATATTCTAGTTTGTGCACAAACGATTTGTCATTAGACTCGTTTGCTACTTTGTAGTAAATCGTTTCTATTTTTGCTAAATAATCTTGACAATGGAATCTTGACAAATTCCGAAACACGTGTCGATTAAGTCTTGCAAAAATGACCAACATAAATAAATTTAAAACAAAAATAATTTTCTTGAAAATTATGCTATGAGAATATCATGGTTTTAATTAGTAAAGAAAATAATGACCTCGAGCCAGAATAAACATCCTCAAAAAATTAAAAATTTAATTAATATTAAATTAAAAAACAATTAAAATTTTAATTAAAATAAAATGTACGATATTATTTTCTGCGTGAAGACATGTCTTAAGATTATTTGCGATCAGAATTAGATTTAATACTTTTTCTGTGACTCATTCAAAACGCCTCACATTGGGTTCAAATGGTTCCAAAGTGACGATTAATTGAAATTTATAAATGAAGTTTTTGTTATAAAATTTGGTATGGGGTAAAAGTAGATAAGATTCTGCAACACAAGTTATCAAAATCAATCAACTAAGTTGTTTACTTTTTTTTCGGTGAGCTGTCAAAGTTAGCAAATTATTGCAGTCTTTGAAAAAAGTAAAAAAAATGAAATTTTTTACACTTCAAGCGATTATTAGTAGTATTAAGTCTTCTTAAAGAAAATCTTTTATAATGGAACCTTAAACGCCAGGGATTAAACTAAATTGTAAATTTTTTTTTGTTTATAAAAATTGTGTCTTAATATTTTTAATAGTTTTTTTAAAAAGGGTCCAAAATTGGGCTATTTTACATATTTAATGGGCCACACATATTGAGTTAGTAATAGTTGGATCAACTCTCATATGAAAGAAACTTTCATGGAAAGATGGTCAAATGAGTTGGCATGCAATAATACCAAACGTTTTGTGATTAAGCCAGACAGGAAAGTGGCTAACTATCTACTCAGCCTCAGTAGAATAGACTGTCGCAGACTTACTGGCTTAATTACGGGACACAATGCCTGTGCTCGTCATATGACGAGATTAGGTGTCTTATCAGACCCATTATGCGTGGCTTGTCTTGAGGATGATGACACAACTGCACATTACGTCTGTTGTTGTCCAGCGTTCTCAAGGGCTAGAGTGCGGATATTGGTTTCTGATATTCTGTCTATGGACACGGTCCATGGACTTCCGTTGTCTGGTTTTCTCAAGTTTGTGAAAGCAACTGAGAAATTCTGAACAAGCACTTTTCTTTCTTTTTCTTCTCAACCTTTTATCACCTTTACTTAATCTTTCTTTTCAGGGTACGGTACAATGGACTATTTTAAGTCTGAGCGCCATGGACTTGCCTAGAAAAATTTACTTATTTTTAGGCTTGTACAACCCACCCTCAACTCAACTCAACAGTAGTTGGATTTAGTTTTGTGGATTTTAAAAAAGTGTAGGATATCAGCTTTTATTTTAAAGAAAAACAAGTAGAAAAATTAAATTCGACTTGGCCGAATCTATGAATACCCTTCACAATGCCATTTTTAAGTGATAGTAAATTTTCTAACGTAAAAAAAAATTTTTGATTAGAAATATTTTATTTTGTGTAAAAACACTTTTTTTAAACTAATTTTTGAAAAAAAAAAAAATAATTCACTAAATTTTTTTTTGAGTGTAAAATTTTTTTCGAGAGTATTTTTGTTTTTTTTAGTGTAAAAATATTTTTGAGTGACAAAAATACGTTGTAAAATATTTTTGTTGCACTCAAAAAAAAAAATAATTAACTAATTTTTTTTTGAGTGTAAAATTTTTTTCGAGTGTATTTTTTTTTTTTTGTGTAAAAATATTTTTGAGTGACTAAAATACGTTGTAAAATATGTTTGTGACTACAATGTTTTTAAAACATGTTTAACGGGTTTTCAACACGTGAATTTAAGGTGAAGCTAATCTGAAATTCACGGTTTTGCTAATAACTTTTTAACTACTGGACCGATTTGGCTGAAATTCGAAATGAACTAGGCCAGAGGAACGACAAAAATATGTGACGGTCTTCAGTATCCTCAGAACTGCCTTTTGAAAGTTATGTTGATTTTTATCTCGTAAATTCACGAAAAACCCTTGCCGAATTTCAGTCATTTGCTCATAACTTTTAAACTGACCAGGTAAATGACCAACATATATGCCAAACTTCAGGAGCCTGCGTAAAGTCTTTCAAAAGTTAGCGTGTTTTCAACAGACAGACAAACGGACAGACGGACGGATGGACGGACGGACGGACGGACGGACATCGCTAGATCGTCTTAAAATCGATCGAGGATCATGAATATATATACTTTATGGGGTCCTAGACCAATATTCGAGGTGTTACAAACGGAATGACAAACTTATATATACCCTCTATCACTAGAGTGGAGGGTATAAAAAAGTACAGACAATGCCCGACCCTTTTTTTTATTCCCATTTTTGTGTAAAAAGTCTGGGTATCATTTATTAAACAAATCCATTATATGTGTGTTTATACCCTTCATCTACAGTATGGGCTTACACTCACTTTGTCATTCCGTACGTAATGCACCGAAATATGGGTCTAGGACCAGAGCTTCGAAGAATGAAATCCTTTTCGAATGAATTCACAAAAAAATTCATTCAATTTTCACAGTCAGTGAATGCATTCGATTTAATAAATCAACATTGATTGCAGTCCTTGGAATTCATTCGATTGAATGAACAAAAATGAATGCATTCGATTTCTTGTTCATTCAATTTAGAAATATCGAATGCATTCGATTTTTTATCATTCCACTGCGAATGCAATCGATTTTTTAAATATATAGACCAAATCGGAGCCAAATTTTGGTCCATAGTATCGCCTACTCTCTTTACATTCGATGGGCTCTAATTTTGAATCCAAAAAAATTGGTGTTTCCGAAAATTTTAAAAATGCACATATTAACTGCCTATACGACAAAAAAAAAAAAATGTGAAGAGTGTTAGCGATACTATGGACAAAAAATTGGCTCCGTTTTGCTCTATCTTGGTTAGTTTTTTTTAGATTTTTTATGCAATGAATGAATAAGCCATTCGATTTTTCAAATTGAATGAAAAGAAAATCGATTGCATTCGCAAGTAAATGCATTCGATTTTTAAAAGCCAAATAAAAAAAAACGAATGTATTCGATTTTTGAAAGTCGAATGAAAAATAAAACGAATGCATTCGATATTTATAAATCGAATGAGTCTAAATTGAATTCATTCAATTCGCTAAAAAGTGATTGGAGAATGCAATCACTAAATTTTCACTCAGAATGACAAATCGAATTAAGGAATGAAATCCCTCGAAGCTCTGTCTAGGACCCCATAAAGTGTATATTATTGATCACTAGGGCAAGTACTTTCATGAAAATGCATATTTTTACTCAGCATTGTAATTATAACATAAATTAAATATCTATCCGAATCAATGAATTTGCAGTAAAATGGCATTGATTTGTATTGTAGTTGCATATTTTTGCATATTTTGGTATAAATGCATATTTTTGCATATTTTCATATAAATTGGACTTTTTTTAAATTTCATCAATATTTTTTCAAAACGTTCTTAGAAAAATTCAAAATATATTGCCTATTTCTTATAGAAAAATGTATTTATTTATAGAAATCATAATCTAATGAATTTTTTAAAGAAAACGGATTTTGGAAGTATAATTTTCATATTCTGAGAAATGTTTCCTATTTAAAATGTGCCTATTCTGAGACATTTTACTAATCGGTAAGAAAAATGTTTTCGAATTTAAGATTTTTTTCAGGAAAATTGCGTTTTTATTAGATTAGAGTTAGAATGGGATCTTTTGCTTTTGAGCTAATTTTTTTGATTTGAAAATCTTAAAACTTCGAAAAAAAGTGCCAAAAAATACTTTTTTTTTTTAGAATAAAGATCAAATAGTATTGAAAAATAACTTGTTCTAGAAAAATATTTTTTTTGATATTCTTTTTCTTTTATAAAATTGTTTCTTCAGAAATATTTAGTGACTCAAAGAAAAAACTTCTCAAGCAAAAAACTATTTTACTACACAGAAAAAAATAAAAAAAATATTTAATTAAAAAATTCGTAGATTTAATTAAAAAATTAATTAAATCCGGACCAATCACTAAAATGCGCAAATAAATTAAAAATATTTGTATGTCGTTAATAAAAAATAAGTGGATATTTATTTAATTAAAAACTTAATACTATAAATTAAAAAATTTAATTAAAATTTAAAAAAAAAAATAATTAAAATTTTAATTGTATAAATTAAAAAAATTAATTAAAAATATTATATTAAAAAATAAAAAAAAAAATTGTAAAAACATTCTTTTTGAATAAAATAGTTTAAAAAAAATATTTCTTCAAACTTTACCAAATTTATTTATGCCGTAAAGAAATAGTCAGTGAGATGATTTTATAAAGTTGATTATAAACCTTTCACATACATACACATAAAACTATAAACAAAATGAGAATTCAAAAACATATGTGAAAAATAAAAAAAAACTTTCAACAAACTTTTTATACTTATGTTTTTTTTTTGTATGTAATACAATGCAAGAGAAAAACACACACTCGCACACACACGGAAAACAAAACAAAAAAAAAATAAGTAAAGCTAGAAATTTAATTAAACATTTAATTATATAAATTAAATACTTAATTAATATTAAATTTGAAAACAATTAAAATATTAATTAAAATAAAGTTAAAAATTTAATTAAACATTTAATTATATTAATTAAAAGTTTAATTAATATTAAATTAAAAAACAATTAAAATTTTGATTAAAATAAAATATACGATATTATTTTCTGTGTAAGAATTGTCGAGGGCCTTAAAGTATTTGAAAAAGCCTAATTTATGTTGAAAAGTTTGTTTTTTTTAATAAAAACAATAATTTTTAGATGCATATTTTTGAAGTTTTAAGTGCATATTTTGGATTTTTAGAAGCATATTATAGGCACATATTTTCGTTTTTTATATGCATGAAAGTACTTGCCCTATTGATCACTGATCGATTCCAAGACATTCTGTGACTAACCGTGTGTCCGTCCGTCCGTCCGTCTGTTGTTGAGCACACCATAAAGTACATAAAACAAAAGCTAGAATCCTGAAGTTTGTCACAAAAATGTATAATGATCAGAGCCTGGTTAAGTTCTTGAACGAGCAAAATCGGACCAGGGGGGAAAAAGTTCCAACATGAAGAACTAAAACCACCCCAGAAAAATATTTTTTTACAAGTTTTATTTGTATATTTGTTCAATAAAGAAACATTTTAATGCCATATGAAGTTCATCGACCCGAATTTGAACTAAGGGGGATCAAGAATGCCAATTTTTTCGGTCCGCCCCTTTTTGGGGGCATGTATAAAAAAAATAATTTAAATAATGATAAATTTTTATTAATTAGATGCAAAAACTGACATCTAAAAAAAAATAATAGTCTCCTGGTTAACTCACCCCCCTGCGCCAAAAAAAACTTCCTCTGCGTTTGTTTTTTGTTGCTTTATTACATGTTCAAGGGTTTCGTGTTCTTTTCCAAAAACATAAAAAAAGACTAAAAGATTAAAAAATAAATTTTTTTGTTAAATTTTATTTCTAAAATGCTGTGTTTTTATGTATTTATGATAATTCGTTAATAAAAAACTATAATATTCGCATAAAACACTTTTTTCAGATAAATTTGTACATTTTTGAGATTTTGTGAAAAACAAAAATTGGATTTAAAAAAAAAATTATAATAATATAAATACATATTATGCGTTCTTTCTTTAATTACTTTGATAGCACATTATGTACACGTTAATTTCCATTTCTTTTTATTAATTTATAGCTTTTCATTCCAAAGTTACATCAAAAATTGTGAACTATAACCCTTTTTGCCGAAAAACAAAAAAACGCCTAACAGGTTAAAAAAAAAAATTTTTTCCAATTTTTTTTTCCAAAATGTGTATTTTTACGTGTTTATATTAGATCATCAATAAAAAAATATAATATTCTATAACTACTGCTTATCTGAATTAATCGTCATTTTGGGTACCATCGAACCCACTGTGCGCCTTTGAAAAAAAAATAAAAACTTCAGTGGACCTTAAAAAAAGAACTCGAGATAAGTTTTCAAAACCCTTAGGGGTTTTAGTCTTCTATTGGTATACTGTATTTTTTTGTATGTCCCGTTCAAGATACACTTGAAGACCTCAAATTTGTTGCACTGTGTAATTATGCTAACATTTTTAAAAACATCTCTTTCATTAAATTTTCACGCGCTTTCTCTCATATTCTAAAATATAATAACACGGTTTCCTTAAAAATCCATCATCTTCTTGTTAAGATTCTTAACTAGAAATTCTTAACAACTAAAATATTCAAAATGTTCCACTTAAAAACCCTATTGTTGTAAATAATAACTAAATAAATTTTCCTTTTATTACTTTATCATCACCTTTTTTTGCTTTTGATTAATTTTCCGACAGTTGTGAGTTTTCTTACAATTTGTTTATTTTTTTTTGTGTTTTTCTTATAAAATAATATGCTAATTTTCAATTAACGAAAATTGTTGTTTTAATAAAATCATCCAACCATTCAAAAAAATTGCATAAATTTAATAATGCATCACTGTGTTGTCGTTGTTTTTTGGTGAGTACTATACCCAGGCTTCTTTCTGAACCTTTCTAAAGATATGTAAGAGACGAAAAAGTATTATCTTGAAAAAGAATCTACTTGTAGAATGTGTTTTTTTTTCGTTGTTTCTTCTTCTTTTGGTATGTAGATGATGTTGTTTAACAAAAAAAAGGAAGTTGAATCTTGTTTTTTTTTTGTATTTGCTTTTTTATACTTTTGGTTGAAGAGCCATAAATAATTTGTTTAAGTTTTAATAATTAAGACATTAAGAAAAACTGATGTGGATATACACAAAAAAAAAAAACATATCAGAAATTATACCAAAGAGATAAGAAATTATAATTTTTTTTTTGTTGTTGTTTGCATCCGCCAAAAGAAAAATTGTCTTGAAATTAAAATTTTATATTCTTTAGTTTTGTGCCAAAACCTCCTCTATTTAGTTTTTATTTTTTTATATTTGTTATCTCCTCTTTATATTGTTCTAATCATCTTTAACACCACTACCCATCTAATCATTTATTAGAGTTGCAGCAACCAGTTTTGTTTTTCAGTTATTTGTGATAATTATGTTTATCATAATTCATTTCTCTGTAAACTATTGCATAGAAAGAAACAGATTCTAGTATATCATCATAACAGCCAGAAAAACAACAAACTAAATTTTACTACATACAAAACAACACAAAAACTGAACAAAAAACAACTGTAGGTTGCCGTTACAAAATATTTTAAAAGCCATTTATTATAGAGCCAAACAAATATCTTCTAACCCGAACACAGTTGTAAGTTTTAATGTTTAGTTGTACAATATTTTTTGTTTTTTTTTTTAACATAGAAGACACCCGAGGAAAATATTAGGAAGGATGAAAATTTTAGTCGAATATACCATTTGTAAGGTCATTTGGATCACTTTTCCCCTCGCTGTTTATTTTTACAAATTTATTTGTTTTACATGCTTTTTGTGGGGCGGGCCGAAAAAAAACACATTTCATAATCCCTGGGGTCCAAGTGCAGGACTCAGAACTTCTTCTGACATTACAATGATTAATTTTCGTAACAAAAGTATAATAAAACCTGTAAAAATTGCGTTTTTTAGAGGTTGCTTTAGTTCCTCAAGGAATAACTATTTCCCCCTAGTCCGATGATTATAACAAAATTTTGTGACCAACTTTAGGAGTATAGCTCTTTTGTTGGACTGTATCGTATCTTCCAGACGGACGGCCAGCAGGACGACGATAGAATGTCTAAAAATCGAACTAACAATAAGTGGATTTAATTTCGGTGAAGTGAATTAACATACCGAATTCCAAGTTTTTTTTTTAATCTCGCTTTTTTTCTCTTGACCCTTTCGAAGAGCTTGAGACAAACTTTCATCTGCAAATAATTTGAGCCAAATTCAATCATCTTATCCCGTGGCGTCCTTCGATCACAGTTTTGGTTTTTAAGAAAATTTTTACCAATAACTATTCTAATACACTTTTTCTATATTCTATGGACAATTGTCAGATTCTGAAAAGTTTTTAGAAACATTTTTAGATTCTAATACATTTTTTCAGTATCGAACGCGAATATCAGAAAAAATGCTATACCTTTGAAAAGTTTGATAAGATTATTTGGACTAAGGAGGTGAAACTCTATTTAGTTTATATATTTATTTTGGAATTTATTTTTTTGCAATTCAATGGATTTTTGTAAGAAGTGCTTATAAGGTAAGTCTCCCTAGTGTCACTCGCGGATCTTTCTGGAATTGGTTTTATTTTGTAGAGCAGAAAAAAATAAAGGGACACGTATTTTTTTTATCGGCCCAAATTCATATTTAGGGGCTTAAAAGGAGGGGGAAAACAAGGCCATTTTTCAGTTTTTTTTCGTTTATCTCCTATATTATGCAAAGAAACCTAGTCATGTTACATACCAAATAAAAGGTCTTTGGAAAACCTATCTACGTGTGCTAAGAACGTGTCCAAACATTCTCAACTTTTCGTCATATTGAGTAAAATACCAAAAATTTAGGACATTTTTGTTACTAAGTCGGAAAACATTATCTTTTTTGGCCCGTTGTTAGCACTACGAGATAGGGATTTTTAATACCTTTAATCTGATGCCACACAGGCCTATATTAATTTTGTTGAGATAGACGTAAATCGTAAAAATCTGAAAAAGTCAATTTCCCCCATACAAATCGACCCCCCCCCCCCCCCCCCCCCTAAAAATGAGTTTGGGCCGCTAGAAAAAAATACGTGTTGAATTAATTTTCGTTCTTAACAACATATCCTAATTTCATGAAGATCGGAGGGTGATACCAGGGAGACTTCCCTTGTTAGTCGAAGATTTTGATATTTATCGCAAATACCAATTCCAATGTAACATTTCGGATGGTGACACTTTTAGGTTACATATTATTTCCAAGAACCGTTTCTTAAAAAAAAATCTCTGAATCTTAGAATTTGTCAGACATTATTTTCATAAGAAATGTAGTTATTCAAATGAAAATTTGTAGATTCAAACATTTCTCCTGCAAGATTTTGAGATTTCTAGAAATTTGTATTCCAAGACATTTTTTTTATAAGGGGTGGTCCAATAACTAGTATCTTTTTTAAAATGCAATAAAATGATCAATACTCAACTTTTTTTGGAATGTTATAGCTTTATTTGAAAGAGCAAACATTCCCGTTTATTATGGCAAACGACTTCATTGATGCGTCCTCGGCTTGCTGCGCTGTATCGCGTTGTAGCGCAGTACTGCGCTGCCAAACTGCACGTTTTTCGAAAAAAAGTTTTTAACCGAAATAAGGCACTCAAATGAGGTTATGTTAACAAACCAATTGCTATATCTTGGGATCGTAAAACTCGCACGGTATTGTAAAGAATCCAATTCATCTATAGGAAGCAACAGATTTGAGTATCAGCATCATTACACAATATTTTCAAAAATACAGCTGAAAACCCCATTTTCCTCAAAGATGAGCGCTACAGAGCCATGATTACCGACTTTTTGTTGGCCGTAATAGAATATATCAACTTGGATGACATTTCTTTTCAGAAGGATGTCGCAATATGTCCCACAGTCCATCAAACAATCGATATTTTGCGCACTTCGGAAATCGTGTTTTTAGCCATATTCGCGGTGACAATTGATCACTTCAGAGCTGCCGGTTAAAACCTTTAAACATTTTTTTGAGGGATCTCGTGAAAGGTTCATGCAACATGGAAAATCTAGAAATGTTCTAGGCCCTTTCGACGAATATCGTTCAAGCCCTTCGTGAGATAGAACCAGAAACATTAGAAAAATGGGTGCCGAGGATGAGCTACTGCGGAGCTAACCCAGACAGCCGCATGAACGAAGTCGTTTGCCATAAATAATGGGAATATTTGCTCTTTCAAATAAAGCCATAAAGTTCCAAAACTATTGAGTATTGTGCATTTCATTGCATGTTTTAAAAAGATACTAGTTAATGGACCACCCTGTATTTATGAAGATAAAATCGGGAATAGGGGGGGGGGGGGGGGGGGCGATGTAATCCTAGTTAAAAAAAACATAAATAGGCGTTAACAAAAAAATTTTGGGAGTTGTGCCCCCTCCTTTTCAAATTCCTGGATATGTTGCTGTCGCAAGACATATTTTAGGCATTCCACAGCAAATGTCCTGCGAAAAAGACACGTGTACCGTAAGCTTCTGAATAGGTTGTATGGATAGCCCTATATGGAACTTAGAAAATTGCGTTTTTGGTTTTTCAATTTTTCAAAAACTGGGCTTAGGAGGCGTGGCCAAATATTGGAAAAGTGGTCAAATTTGTGGCGAGTTGCCTTGATTAAATATTTATCACATAAAAACGGAATGCAAAACAATCTTAAAAATTTTGATTTTTAAAAAGTTTTGTATGGGCTATCGATTAATTTTTTTTTTTTGTTTTGAAAATTTTCAGAACTCGTTCTGATATTTTCCATTTTTTAAAAAAAGTCAATTTGTCAAAAATCTGGCCACTTTTTTTTTTAATTTTTTTTTACGTGTAGATGTTTGTCCATCCACACAAAAAAATTGAGACAAGCGTTTTTCGTTTTTTTTTCGAGAAAATCGCATTTGAATTTTAAATTTCATAACAATTTAGTAATTTGCTTGTATTTTCTTGTTTTAACAGAGCGTATGAGTAATATTTATGCAATTAATATTACTCATTCGCAACGTTAAAACAAGAAAATACAAGCAAATTACAAAATTGTTATGAAATTTAAAATTCAAATGCGGTTTTCTCGAAAAAAACGACGAACGCGTGTCTGATTTTTTTGTGCGAATGGACAAATATCTAAACTTTAAAAAAAAAAAAAATGTGGCCAGATTTTTGATATATTGACTTTTTTAAAAATGGAAAATTTCAGAACGGGTTCTAAAAATTAAAAAAAAAAAATTTCAATATTTGACGACGCCTTCTAAGCCCAGTTTTTGAAAATTATAAAAACTTCTTAGTTCCATATAGGGCTATCCAAACAACCTATTCAGAAATTTACGGGACACATGTTTTTCTGTAGCGGGATATTTGGTGTGGAATGCCTCATTTGAATGTTGCGAGCTCTATAAAAGGGTCTAGAGAAAGAATTTTGAGATTTTTTTTTTAATTTCTTGAAAGTAGGAAAATCGCTTGAACCTAGGAAAAACCCGCGCTATAAAAACTGTTCAACTGATTTTTTTTTTTGATATTCGTGTTCAGCGCATCAATTAATATGTTGTCTTGCAATCATGTAATTTTAAATTTTTTTTAAAATTTTTTTTCTCAAAAATCCAAAACTTTGATCGCAGGGTTAATTCGATTGGGCTAAAATTTGTACTACATCAAGTTTGTGGAATAGTACAATAAAAATTTTCCCGGACGTTTCAAATCGGAAAATATTTTTTTTTTGTCATACACAAAAAAAGCCAGTCTCCTGTGTCATATTTTGGTCATTATCGCTATTTCAACAGACATAACGACCTCTTTTAATAGACTTAAATTCGATTGTGGATCACGAATACCCATTATTCGACACCCCTGTATACAAGATTGGGTTATTAAAAAGTTCTATTTCATAGTTTTTGCCCCTCAGTTTGACCACATAAGCTAACGACTAAGAATAAAAATATAAGAATTACTGTTTTCAATTTCTTAAAACCAAAAGGTTTGTAACTTGGCTAATAACTTACCCTTCTAGTGAATAAAAAGGTTTTTCAACAGCTGGTGAAAAAAAAATAATTATTTTTCATTAAAAATATGTTTAATCAACATTTGTTTTACCAATTTTTTTTTTCATCAATTTATTTTCATGAATTTTTTTTTTCATAAATTTTTTTTTATAATTTTTAATAAATGCATTAAATTTTTTAATAAATCTATAAATAACGTTCATATTTTCATGAGTGTAACTTAAAAAACTACTAACTACTCATACTTGCTTTCAAAAAATAGCTAAATAGTTAAAAGAGTAGGAAGTTTTTGTAGTTAAATATACAGCAGGCTTTTCATTCTTTATTTTTTTCATCATTTATTTTTCCCCAAGTTATATAACAAATATTATTAAAAGTCCTAGTTGGCAGTAACACATCACTTGTTATAAATGAAAAGAAGCCGCCAACGTTATAAATAAATAAGTTGGCAATGGTAGCTAAAGATGAAAATGAAGAAAAAGAAAATCTAACTGGTAACTGGTTTATAAGTAACCATGATGTTTAAAGTATAGGTTTTAAATAAAGAATATTTTTTACATTTTTTTCTACAAGAAATTTTTAAAAAACATTAAAGAATATAACAAACAATTTTAATAAACTTTAAAAGAGGAAAGGGGGATTTTAAGGACGTTAAGAAGGAAAAAAGCATAACCTTGAATAAGCAATAAAAAACAGCTGCCAAGATCACAAAATATCGAAATAGTCGTTTTGCAAAAAAAAAAAAAAAATATAAAAAAAAAATATTTTGTTCAAGTACCTTTACATAAAGACCAATTTTTTAAAGTACCACTTTAAAAAAATATTTTAAAAATGTCTTTTAAAAAAAAGTACCATTTCATTTATGTCCCATTTTATAAATGAACAAATTTAATAACCATTGAAGTACCATTTTATAAAAAAAAAATAATTTTTAAACATCAACTTTAAAAAGTAGGATCTCCAAAACTTTAAAACAAAAATTACTTTATTTCCAAAAAGTACCAAGTACAACATTCAAAATTTTAGTGCCTAGGAGTATTATTTCAGGAAATATCAAAAAACAGTTTTTTAAATTTCTAGAAACCAAATTTATTAAAAATGTTTGTTTTTTTTTTCACCGAAAGACTCTACATTCCTAAATTCAAGCTTCTAAGACCATTATTATAGGAACAAAAAAAACAAAAGTACCAAAAGTACATTTTATTAACCCCGTTAAAAATGGAACTTCCAAAAAGTACCTCGTCTAGAATGTTTTTTTTTTTTTTGCTTCACCGAAGGATCATTATTTCAGCAAACAGTAAAAGTAAAAAAAAGTATACTTTTTAACCACGTTAAGAAACGGAATATCCAAAAAGTACTTTTTCCAACTTTTTTTCCGAAGGATTTTACAACCCAAATTTTAAGTTTTTACAACCATTATGTCAGAAAATATCAAAAGTACCGAAAGTTCACTTCTTTAGCCATTAACCCCACTAACAAGGAAAGTCTTTAACAGGGCACCCACCGATTGTCCTGAAACTTGAATATGGGAAAGATGGGGAAAAAATAAGAGTTATCTGTTTTTTTTAGCTGCCCAATCTCAAATTTAAAAAAGGGAATTTCACCAAACGAAAAAATACGGGTCAGCTTAGTTTTGATAGAGATTATTATATATGATTTTGGCGGTCGTCGTATACACATCTCCATATAAACTACCCCAACGATTATAAATTTTTGACAATAACGTACTTAACGAAGCCGAATTTGAACACGACCGATGCACTATTGAATAGGCCTTCAAAAAACCTTCCGACCTATATAAAATGTTCATATAGTTTCTTTTGAAGAAATGTAAAAAATCTTCACAAATCGAAAAAAGTCCAGTTTTTCCCCCTCCCCTTTGACCCGCTAAATGTGAGATTGGCCAGCTATAAAAAAACAGGATTTATAAAAAAAGCGGATTTAAAAAATAAAAAAATCCCAGATTTTTTTTTTCACCGAAGGCTCCTACATTACAAATTTTAAGATTCTATTACCATTTTTCAAAAAATAGTCTTTCCAGAATGCCTTTTTCACCCAGAAACCTACATTCCAAATTTCAAATATCTAGGATTATTATTCAGGAAATATTTTAAGTACTAAAACTACACTTTATTTACCCCTTTAAAAATGGAATTTTCAAAAAAATACTTTTTCCAGAAAGTTTTTTTTAACCCAAGGATCCCATATTCCAAATTTTACGTTTCTAGAGCCATTATTTAAGGGTATATAAAAAGTACCAAAATATTTTTTTTTTACCCCTTACCCACTTAGAAACGGAATTTCCAAAAAGTATTTTTTCCAAAATGTTCTTTCAACGAAGAATACTACATTCCAAATTTTTAGCATATGGGACCATTATTTCAGGAAATAAAAAAAGTACCAAAACTATACAAAATTTTACCCTCTTAGCTCTCTAAGAAAAATAATTTTTTAAACGTACTTTTACCAGGATGTTTTTTTTTTTCACTTAAGGATCCTACATTTCAAATTTTAAGTTTCTTTGATCCATATATCAGAATAGTATACTTTCTTTACCCCTTTTAACACATTTATTTTCCGAGAGGTGAAGCTTTCCAAATTTCATATTTCTAAGATTATTATCTTTCGGTACTTTTTATAAAAGGTACTTTTTATAAAAGGTACTTTTTATAAAAGGTACTTTTTATAAAAGGTACTTTTTATAAAAGGTACTTTTTATAAAAGGTGCTTTTTATAAAAGGTACTTTTTATAAAAGGTACTTTTTATAAAAGGTACTTTTTATAAAAGGTACTTTTTATAAAAGGTACTTTTTATAAAAGGTACTTTTTATAAAAGGTACTTTTTATAAAAGGTACTTTTTATAAAAGGTACTTTTTATAAAAGGTACTTTTTATAAAAGGTACTTTTTATAACAGGTACTTTTTATAAAAGGTACTTTTTATAAAAGGTACTTTTTATAAAAGGTACTTTTTATAAAATGTACTTTTTGTAAAAAGTACTTTTTATAAAAGGTACTTTTTATAAAAGGTACTTTTTATAAAAGGTAATTTTTATAAAAGGTACTTTTTATAAAAGGTACTTTTTATAAAAGGTACTTTTTATAAAAGGTACTTTTTATAAAAGGTACTTTTTATAAAAGGTACTATTAATAAAAGGTACTTTTTATAAAAGGTACTTTTTATAAAAGGTACTTTTTATAAAAGGTACTTTTTATAAAAGGTACTTTTTATAAAAGGTACTTTTTATAAAAGGTAGTTTTTATAAAAGGTACTTTTTAAAAAAGGTACTTTTTCGTATAGAAAAAATTACAGATTCTGATTCATTTTTAATATAGCAAAAGTCTTAAATTCTATGAGATTTTTCCTATAGAAAAAGTTTCAGATTCCGAGACATCTTCCTATAGAAAAAGTCTCAGATTCTGATACATTTTTTCTATAGAAAAGGTCTCAGAGACATTTTTTCTATAGTAAAAGTCTCAGATTCTCTGAAATGTTTCCTATAGAAAAAGTCTTGAATTCTAAGACATTTTTTGTATAGAAAAAGTTTCAGATTCTAAGACATTTTTCAATAGAAAAAGTTTCAGATTCTGAGACATCTTTCCTATAGAAATAATCTAAGATTCTGAGATATTTTTCCTGTAGAAAAAGTATCAGATTCTAAAACATTTTTCCTTTAGAAAAAGTCTCTGATTCTGAGACACTTTTCTATAGAAAAAGTCTTAAATTTAGAGTTATTTTTCCTATAGAAAAATTCTTATATTCTAAGACATTTTTCCTATAGAAAAAGTCTCAGATTCGGACTCATTTTTGCTATAAAAAAACTGTCAGATTCTGAGACATTTTTCACAAAGAAAGAGTCTAAGATTCTGAAACATTTTTTAAATATAGAAAAAGTGTCAGATTCTGAGACATTTTTCCAATAGAAAAAGTGTCAGATTCTGAGACATGTTTCCTATAGAAAAAAAAAATCTTAGGCATTTTTCCTATAGAAAAAGTCTCAGATTCTCAAAAATGTTTCCTATAGAAAAAGTCTTATATTCTGAGACATTTTTTGTACAGAAAGATTTTCAGATTCTAAGACATTTTTTCAATAGAAAAATTTTTAAGACATTTTTCCTATAGAAAAAATCACAGATTCTGAGATACTTTTCCTATAGAAAAAGTATCAGATTCTAAGACATTTTTTCTTTAGAAAAAGTCTCAGATTCTGCGAAAAAGTGTCAG
This sequence comes from Pegoplata infirma, assembly GCA_963921195.1. NCBI lineage: Eukaryota > Metazoa > Arthropoda > Insecta > Diptera > Anthomyiidae > Pegoplata > Pegoplata infirma. Next base: position 223,147,179 of record OY992538.1, read on the forward strand.
ATTCTGAGACATATTTCCTATAGAAAAAGTCAGAGACTCTGAGGCATTTATCCTATAGAAAAAGTCTCAGATCCTGTGACATTTTGCCTATAGAAAAAGTCTCAGATTCTCATAAATGTTTCCTATAGAAAATGTCTTATATTCTGAGACATTTTTTGTACAGAAAAAGTTTCAGATTCTAAGACATTTTTCAATAGAAATAGTTTCTATTCTGAGATATTTTTCCTGTAGAAAAAGTATCAGATTCTAAGACATTTTTCCTTTAGAAAAAGTCTCAGATTCTGAGACACTTTTTCTATAGAAAAAGTCTTAAATTTAGAGTTATTTTTCCTATAGAAAAGTTCTTAGATTCTAAGACATTTTTCCTAAAGAAAAAGTCTCAGATTCGGACTCATTTTTACTATAAAAAAACTCTCAGATTCTGAGACACTTTTCACAAAGAAAGAGTCTAAGATTCTGAAACATTTTTTAAATATAGAAAAAGTGTCAGATTCTGAGACATTTTTCCAATAGAAAAAGTGTCAGATTCTGAGACATGTTTCCTATAGAAAAAAAAATCTTAGGAATTTTTCCTATAGAAAAAGTCTCAGATTCTCAAAAATGTTTCCTATAGAAAAAGTCTTATATTCTGAGACATTTTTTGTACAGAAAGATTTTCAGATTCTAAGACATTTTTTCAATAGAAAAATTTCTAAGACATTTTTCATATAGAAAAAATCACAGATTCTGAGATACTTTTCCTATAGAAAAAGTATCAGATTCTAAGACATTTTTCCTTTAGAAAAAGTCTCAGATTCTGCGACAATTTTTCTATAGAAAATGTCTTAAACTTAGAGTTATTTTTCCTATAGAAAAATTCTTAGATTCTAAGACATTTTTCCTATAGAAAAAGTCTCAGATTCGGACTCATTTTTGCTATAGAAAAACTCTCAGATTCTGAGACATTTTTCAAATAGAAAAAGTCTCAGATTCTGAAACATTTTTCAAATAGAAAAAGTGTCAGATTCTGAGACATTTTTCCAATAGAAAAAGTGTCAGATTCTGAGACATATTTCATATAGAAAAAATCACAGATTCTGAGGCATTTTTCCATAGAAAAAGTCTCAGATTCTGAAACATTAAAAAACCTTTCTTCCCATATGAAAAAATAATAGTTTCTTAAGAAAAAAAATATCTTTAAAATTAAAAAAAAAAAAACACTTTTTTCTGCATTTTTTGGCGATAAAACGAAACACCCCAAACTTAGAATTATTATACCTTTCCTATTTTTTAAGTTTAGCTAAATCGGTTTATAAAGGTTGGAGTACTTCTGTTGTGAGTATAATTTAGCTTATTATCGACAGCGGTAAATCGTCTCTGCTTTTTTGTCAAATGAGCATTTGAAGGAGCGGCTTGTTAATTCCCAGCAAAAATTGGCATTACTAGTAATGGGTTTTGAAATCCGAAACAGATGTTAATAAGTAGTTACTTATTGAATGAAACACTAATTATTTTAACAAGGGCATGAGACAAAAATAACTAGTGAAGAGTATGGAGATAAATAAGTAGTTACTGCCTCGGATTACAAATAAAGAGTAAAAACCCATTACCAATAAGAAGAAAAATAATTAGTTAATTAAAACATTTAAAATTTAAAATGTTTTTACTAAAACTTAAAAATTGCGTAATTTTTATTAAGTTTTTAAGTACTTTTTAAGTTAATTGAATTGTAAAGGTTAAAAACTGCAAGTGCATGAAGATATTATGACTTAGAGGTGCTTTTATAACATATTACTGAGAAGTAGTTACTTTTGGGCTTAAAATAATGTTAATGGTAATGGGTACTCATTATAAATAATGTATTTGGTAATGATTACTTTTCACAACTCATTACCATGTTTTTGCTGGGTTGATTCGTTACGTTTTCGGTGTGGCTAAGTCTGGAAAACTATTCTTCAAGACTTGATCAGGCTGGGTTTGCTACCATTTTAAAATTAATTACCTCTTTTTAAATAGAACTTGCTGTATACAACAATTATTAAAATTTTTAAAAGTGCCTTTATATTATTCTATTCCTGGAAATAGAGTAGACTTAACAAAATAAGAAAATAAATGTGATTATTTAAAATAGATTTTAAAACAAAACATCCAGAAAACCAGTTTCCATTCTAAATCATGATCATGACAAGCATGATGATGATGCGGCTGCTGATGTTGAATGTTGGGTGCTACAGCTTAAAGTTGTTTGCAACATGTAATTGACTTCTATTCTGTTTTTTTTTTTTTTTTATTTCTTATTAAACTCATCGATCTTATAAATTGGAGCGTGATTTGTAAGGTCATCATTCAAAAGGCATCTTCCTTTTTATTTTGGTTTGTTGCAGTACTTGGAGTCTTTGTGACACAACAAACCATTCTTAAAGATCATTTTATTTAACAAACCAAAAAAAAAAGAACTTTGGCAAAAAAAAAACAATATGCTAAATCAATTGTATTTAAAATCAAGACAGACTAAAAAAAAAACTTACAATAAAATCCTTAACAAAAAAAAAGTTATTCTGGAAAAATAAGGAAAAAAGATCTTGATATTTTATTTTTTTATATAAAGATTGAGATTGTAAAATAAAAACTAAAGAGTAGCTTTGGAAAAAGTTTTGGATATTTTGTATAGAACTTTAAGGAAAAGAACATTTATTTTGGTTTAAGTATTTTTTTTTGTTAAAAGGAATACCTGGTGTTTTTTATAAGATTGTTTATGGTCTGGCTGACATATCAGCTAAAAGAAATCTTTAAAATTGAGTATTTTTTTATTTCAACAAAAAAAAAACTTCAAAATCTCGTGGTTTAAATAACAAAATTTTGTAGTAGACATTAAACAGAAGTTTATTTTCAAGCTTTGATTTTTGACAATTTAGACACTTTTTTTGTTTAACGTTTAACAATATAAAGATGGAGAGAAAAAAAAAATCGAATTTGACTTTATACAGAATTTTTTTTTTTTTTGCTAAAGACTTTGAATTTTGACATGATCTTTAAAAGATCAAGATTTTAAATTTATTTTTTTGTTGGTATTTTTTATGAAATTCTTAGAATTCAACCATGATATGCAAAATGTTTGTGTTACAGTTCATTGAACTATTATAGGAAAATATAATAACAGTGCACAGTGGGACTAGGCTGTAGGCAAAATCGTCTAAAAAATTTTATGAAAAATAGCCCAAAAAATATGAAAAATAACCCAAAAAGAAAAATACGAAACTTCGCCCAAATTTCACCAACAACTTTTAACAAAAAATCGCGCGATTTTTTAACATGATAATGTTTTTAGGCTGGTGTCTAATTTAAAAAAGTTGCAGGACGTCACCTCAGTTTGACTATATAAGCTAACAATTAACGAAAAAGAAAAAAAGAATTACTATTTTCATTTTCTTAAAACCAAAAATTTTAATAACTTGGGTTTGTAACTTGGATAATAATTCACCTCGTGGTGAATAAAACCGTTTTTCACCAGCTGGTGAATAAAAAGTAACATAATTAGTTTTCAACAAAAAATTTTTTTTTCATAAAATTTTTTTTCATCAATTTTTTTTTTTTTATCAAACTTTTTTTTTCATAAAATTTTTTATTTCATAATTTTTTTATAAATTTTTTTTTCATTAATTTTTTTTCATAAAATTTTTTTTTTTTTTATAAAATTTTTTTTTTTTCATCATTTTTTTTTTATAAATTTTTTTTTTCATCAAATTTTTTTTCATAAAATTTTTTTTTCAAATTTTTTTTTTCATCAAATTTTTTTTTTCTTTTCATAATTTTTTTCCATCAAATTTTTTTTTTCATAAATTTTTTTTTTCATCATATTTTTTTTTTCATAAAATTTTTTTTTTTCATCAAATTTTTTTTTTTATCATTTTTTATCAAATTTTGTTTTTTCATAAATTTTTTTTCATCAAATTTTTTTTTCATAAATGTTTTTTTTTTCATCAAAATTTTTTTTTCATCAATTTTTTTTCATCAAATTTTTTTTTTCATCAAAATTTTTTTTTATAATTTTTTTTTTTATCATATTTTTTTCATCAATTTATTTTATAAAATTTTTTATTATCAATTTTTTTCTCACCAAAAACTTTTTTTTTCCTCAATTTTTTTTTACATCAAAAAATTTTTATTTTCATCAAAAACTTTTTTTCATCAAAATTTTTTTTCACCAAGAATTTTGGGTTCATTAAATTTTTTTTAACATAATTTTGTTTTTCGTGAAAAAAATAATTTTTTTACCAAAACTACTTTTTCACCAAGTCTAAGCTTTTCGTATAAAAATTTTCCATTTGTTTATCAAATGTACATAAAACAAGTGAGAATATTATATTCTTTGGTGCCGAATCTTTTATACACCCAAAAAAAAACGTGGGTATTCAATACTAAAAATTTAACTAAATTTTAGTCCAAAAGGACCTAGTGCAGAAATTGGTAACCAATACTAAAATTTTTTACTAATATTATTCAAAACCAGTAAAAATTACTAATTTTAGTACTTTGAAGATACTAAAATTAGTAACTAATTAGTAGTTTTTTGTACAATATCACTTACTAAACCCTTTACTGTAGAATTATTTTGAGTGTACACTCCAAAATGTAAAAGCACTATTTTGCACTTATTTTTGCAGTCACTTACGAAATGTACAGCTCTTTTGGTTTTTTAATGGGGTCCTCGACTGATATTTCATTTCGTTTTGCATGGAATAGCAAAGTAATATAACATTATTTTTTCTAAAAAAACTTTGCTTTGGCAAGTACACCAAAATTTTCCGCAAAACATTATCATGATTTAATGTTTTGGGCAAGAGTACAAAATTCGCAGGCATTTTTTTAAATTTGATGGTCAAATTTTCCGCCTGTATGTTGTATGTTGTTTTCAAATTCATTACTTTTGATTTTTTACTGCGCTGCGATAGATTTATATATAGCGTGATAATCTACATGTAAGAGCAGGGGTTTTGGGTTCGATTCCCACAAGAGCCTTTGTATGTTAGCAACAACGGAAAACTTTTTGCTTCAGCTTATTCTTGGTTTTTAAATAATAATAATAATTTTTAAATAATAATAATAAACTGATTTATTGCGACAGTTTTGACATTTTAAGATCAAAAATGCCTGAGAATTTTGTACTCTTGCCCAAAACATTAAATCATGATAATGTTTTGCTGAAGATTTGGTTGTACTTGCCAAAGCAAAGTTTTTTTTAGAAAAAATAATGTTATATTACTTTGCTATTCCATGCAAAACGAATTGAAATATCAGTCGAGGACCCCATTAAAAAACCAAAAGAGCTGTACATTTCGTAAGTGAGTGCAAAAATAAGTGCAAAAAAGGGTTTTTTCATTTTGGAGAGTATAAAAGATTCGGCACCAAAGAATATAACACTCTCACTTGTTTTATGTACATTTGATAAACAAATGGAAAATTTTTATGCGAAAAGCTTACCCTTGAAGAAAAAGTAGTTTTGGAAAAAAACGAAACGAAAAACAAAATTATGTGAAAAAAAAATTTAGTGAACCGAAAATTTTTGGTGAAAAATAATTTTGATGAAAAAAACTTTTTGATGAATTTTTTTGACGAAAAGTAAAATTTTTTGATGTAAAAAAAAATTGGAAAAAAAATTTTTGGTGAGAAAAAAATTTGATAAAAAAATTTGATAAAAAATTTGATGAAAAAAAATTGATGCAAAAAAATATGATTAAAAAAAATTAAAGAAAATAAATTGGTGAAAAAAAATTTGATGAAAAAAAAATTGATAAAAAAAATTGATGAAAAAAAAATTTAATGGAAAAAAAAATAATGAAAAAAAATCAGGGTTGGCAACCGAAACGAATAACGGTATTGGTAACGGTATTGGTATTACATATTTTTTATATCGGTAACGGTAAAGGTAACGGTATTTTCGATTATTTTGGTAACGGTGAACCGTTACCGAAACATCAATACCGGTACGTACCGGTATTATGAATAAAATGTTAACAAGTCACAAATTTGCAAAAAACACGTAAAAAATAGAAAAATTATTTTAAACAAGTGAGAGTGTTACATTCGGCTGTGCCGAATCTTTTATACCCTCCAAAATACAATATTAAAAAAATCAGGGGCGTCTTTTTTTTTTGGGGGGGGGGGGGGGGGTTTGGTGTGAGACGTTAGGGGGCACCTTCCCCTCGAAATTTTTAACTTCTTCTGAGATAAGAAAGTTGCATTTGCTTAGAAAAAGTAAAAAAAAACCTGCAAAAAATGCGGTTTTTCTTAGGTTGGTTTAGTTCTCCAAGGGGGAACTTTTTCCCCTTGGTCCGATTTTGGCCATTTCCGAACTTATTCTGCCTAGGAATATAAGACATATTCCTGCCAAACTTCGGAAGTCGAGCTCATTTATTTTGAACTGTATCGTGTCCTCTACAGACAGACGGACATCACTAGAATGTCTTAGAATCAATCACTGATCAATAAAATATATACTTTATGGGGACCTAGACCGATATTTCGATGCGTTACACACGGAGTGACAAAGTGAGTATACCCCCATACTGTGGTTGGAGGGTATACAAATTAAAAAACTGTTTTGTACTGGTATAAAATACTATGAATTAACTCAGAATTTAACTAAAACATTCACTAAATATTGTATTCAACAAATGTTATGAAATTCATTTTATTTACGCTTAAATATGTAATGCAATTTTATTATTATTTAATTTTATTTTCTATGGCCAAGCCCCCAAAAGGGGCGTACCGAAAAAATCGCATTTTCTAATCTTTGTCAATAAACTTCACACGGCATAAAACTGTTTGATTTTCTAAACAAATAGACAAAAAATTAAATAAAATATGGAACATTTTTTCATCTGGTCCGATTTTGCCCATTTCTGAACTATGACCATAAGGCGTATTCGTACTTGCAGGGTAGCCCGTTTATTTTGGACTGTATCGTGTCTTCACAGACGGACGTTGGATTGGCAATGAACAAACCTTTTTTTTATTTTTACGTATATTAAAAATATTTTACTATGTTTTTAATCCACAAAAAAAAAATAAAATAAGTAATATTAATACAACCGAAACAAAACCGATATAATACCGGTAAAAATCCGAATAAAGGTAACGGTTTTTTATCGGTAACGGTATTTAAAATTTTTTATTTCGGTATTGGTAACGGTAACGGTAGTCAATATTAAAGGGTTTTTAATCGGTAACGGTATTGAAAGGGTAACGGTAGCCAACACTGAAAAAAATTGATGAAAAAAAACAAGTGAGAGTGTTAAATTCGGCTGTGCCGAATCTTTTATACCCTCCAAAATGTAAAAAAAAAATAAAACAAGTAGAAAAGTTAAATTCGACTTTGCGAATCTATGAATACCCTCCACAATGCATTTTTTTTAAAGGGTAGTACAATTTTTAATGTGAAAAAATTAACAATTTTGATTAGAAATATTTTATTTTGATTAAAAAACTCTTTTTTTTGCCATTAAAAAAAAAAAAAAAAAATTACTATTTTTTTTTTGAGTGTAAAATTTTTTTCGAGTGTAATGTTTTTTTACTGTAAAAATATTTCTGAGTGAATGCACGTACGTATGTACACAAAATATTGTCTTTTTTGTAAAAAAAAACTTTTTTTTTTGAGTGTAAAATTTTTTTTGAGTGTAAACTTTTTTTTGAGTGTACAATTTTTTTTGAGTGTAATTTTTAAGTTACCAATGCTTTTAAAACTAAACAAGTTTAAAAAGCATTGCCTTAAAATTAAACAAGTTTGAAACGCATTGTTTAGTTACCACCAATGCTTTTCAAACTTGTTAAAACACGTGGCATTTTAGATGAAACTAATCTGAAATTCAGGGTTTTGCTTATAACTTTTGAACCACTGGACCGATTGAGCTGAAATTAAATACCAACTAGACCCGGGGAACGGCAAATATACATGGCAAGCCTCAGTAGTCTCATTATTGTCTTTCGAAAGTTATCGTGTTTTTTATCTCGTAAATTCGGGAAACACCCTTGCCGGAATTTACTCTTTTGCTCATAACTTTTGAACCACTGGACCGATTTGGCTGGATTGCAATACCAACCTGACCAGGTAAATGACAAACATATATGCCAAATTTCAGTAGCCTCTGTAAAGTCTTTCAAAAGTTAACGTGTTTTCTACGGACAGACAGACAGACGGACGGACGGACGGACGGACATCGCTAGATTGACTTAAAATCGATCGAGGATCATAAATATATATACTTTATGGGGCCCTAGACCAATATTTCGAGGTGTTACAAACGGAATGACAAACTTATATATACCCTCTATCACTAGAGTGGAGGGTATAAAAATAAATTGTCAGGGTCATTTTCAATGGTGGAATTTTAGAGCACCTTCCCATCGCGATAAATATACCAAATGTTTCATTTATTTAACAAAAATACAAAAAAATATGTAAAACAAGTAAGAGTGTTAAATTCGGCTGTGCCGAATCTTTTATACCCTCCAACATGCAAAAAAAAATGCAGGGACGTTTTCTTTTTTCTTTGGGGGGGGGGGGGGTCGGAAGTGGTAATTGGAGGTGGGGGGGGGCAAATTTCCTCTCGAATATGTGTTTAAAAATTCATATGCTTTATGCACTAAAGAAATACAAGTTTATCATTATTTAAAAAAAAAAATTATTCAACGCCCATAAAAGGGGGGGGGCGGACCGAAAAAAACGACATTATCTAATTCTCTGGGTCCAAATGCAGGACTTTGAACTTCCTGTAGCATAAAAATGTTGCATTTGTTAAACAAAAACACAAAAAATCATTTAAAAAAGTGGTATTTTTCATGGGTTGGTTTAGTTCCCTAAAGGGGAACTTTTTCCCCCTTGGTCCGATTTTGCCCATTTCCGAACTTAACCTGCCTAGGAATATAAGACATATTCGTGCCAAACTTCGGAAGTCTAGCTCTTTTATTTTGGACTGTATCGTGTCCTCTACAGACGACAGACGGACAGACGGACGGACATCGCTAGAATGTCTTAGAATCGATCACTGATCAATAAAATATATACTTTATAGGGCCCTAGACCGATATTTCAATGCGTTACACACGGAATGACAAAGTGAGTATACCCCCATACTGTGGTTGGAGGGTATAAAAAGTGTATTTTTTCAGAAGTTGGTTCAGTTCTTCAAGGAGGATCTTTTTTCCCCCTGGCCCGATTTTACCCATTCACGAACTTAACCTGCCTATGAACATGAGACATAATTGTGCCAAACTTCAGGAGTCTAGCTGTTTTATTTTGGACTGCAATGTGTTATCTACAGACAGACGGACGGACGGACGGACGGACATTCACAGAATGTCTTAGAATCAATCATTGACCCATATTTTGATGCGTTACAAACGGAATGACAAAGTGAGTATACCCCCATACTGTGGTTGGAGGGTATAAAAATTTTATGAAACAATTAATAAAAAAATAAAAAAAATATGAAAAAAAAAAATTTATGAAAAAAAATTTGATGAAAAAAAATTGATGAAAAAAAATTTGATAAAAAAAAAATTATGAAAAAAAAGTTGATTAAAAAAAAAATTTATGAAAAAAAAAAATTTATAGAAAAAAAAAATTAATGAAAATTGGTGAAAAAAAAATTGATGGAAAAAAAAAAAAAATTTATGAAAAAAGAAATTTGATGAAAAAAAAAATTTTTTTTTTTCGTTAAAAAATAATACTTTTTATTCACCAGCTGGTGAAAAACGGTTTTATTAACCAAGAGGTGAATTATTATCCAAGTTACAAACCCAAGTTATTAAAATTTTTGGTTTTAAGAAAATGAAAATAGTAATTCTTGTTTTCTTGTTCGTTTGTTGTTAGCTTATATAGTCAAACTGAGGTGGCGTCCTAAAACTTTTTTAAAATTGGACACCAGCCTAAAAACATTATCATGTTAAAATAAAACAAAAATTACTTTGTTTTTATTAAATCATTTTTGGGTAATTTTTCGTAATGAAAAATCACCCAATTTTTAATTTCGAAATTTTGCCCAAAAACTATGGTAATTTGCCCAAAAGTCGTGGGTAACTTTTCATATGAAACATGACCCAAATTTGTTGGAAAAATTTTTGGGTGAATTTTCGTTTTCTTTTTTGGACTATTCTTCTTTGGGCGATTTTGCTTACAGCCGTGGGACTACGCTATACATTTAGCATGCAAATGTGTTTAGAATCAGGCGTGTTATGTTAGAAATTTGAATCATGCTAGATCTAGCAGTCTCTTAAGTGATTTAGCACCAAAATTTTAAAAAGGTTTTTTGTAACTGTATTTAAAATTCTATTATGTCATGAAATTTAAACAATCCCTCCCATTAACATGAAATTGTCTTTGATATCATTTCAATAATTTCAATTCTTTGTCTTTCTATAAAATTACCAACGATTTTCACCTTTTCATACAAAAAAGATCAAATATGATACATTCGCCTAAATAGAAAGCATTTAAGGTTTTTTTTTTTTTTTCTTGAATAACTCCCCCAAAATATGAATGTCTAAGCACGACCTACGTCAATCTCATAACATGTATAGCCTAAAGTGTGAAATAATAACAAAAAAAAAAAACTTTAAAAAATTCCAACTGACAATAAATGTATGTAAGCACCAAAACAACTGAAAAAAAGTAGTGGGCAGGTTTCCAAAAAACCCGCATTATTAGCTAGCAACATTGTCGGAAGCGTCATCAGCAACAACTTTAACAGGAAAAGATTTTCTTAAAAACCCTTCCATTAAGCCAATGATTTGTTAAAAAAAAAAAAAAAATTTTGTTCATATTATAAAAGATGGCCAATTGATTGGCATTACTTCATAATAATGTATAGATACTTTAGTTTACTCAAAAAAAAAAAAAAACTTCATACCACCAAAATAGTGTTGATTGAACTTTTAAATAAGAAACATAGTTTCAAGCAATAAAAAAAATCTCTATAATAATGGCAAATTACTAACAAACTAATAAATATTACATAGATTTTTTTAAAAATAAACCTTTAACATAAACTAGACTTTTACTTAACTACCAAGCAAAAATAAAGGGTACCATTTCTAACAAGGGAAGTATATCAACCCCTATGTGAGTGCGTCGCAATATGTAGGATCTGAAGACGGTTCCTAGACAAGGAATTGCTTAATTCTGCGAATATAAAGCTAGCTTCTCCATCCTCTGTTATAATGTTCATTAAAGGTACTTTTCACTATCACACATTTCCACTATACAAGCGTAATTTCACCATGTTAGCGAAATATTTTTTTTTTTTTAAATTTGGCTAAAAATTGTTCACATATTAGATACGACTAGGTTTCAATCAAAAAAGAATCCAAAAATCTTTAGGAAGTTGGTAAATTTTGATGTGTATAATGGAAAAGTGTGATAGTGGAAAGTACCCTTTAGGAACATTGAACAGAGTATGAATTAGATTAATGGATCTTGGCACGAAAGACCCATAAGGGTCGCACTGCCGGCCGTTAGGGCTAGATCACTCCTTGAAAATAATATAATTAATATCAACCCTTATGAGCCGATTTGCATGAAACTTAAAATATATATAAAACATACAATTCTAAGTGGGAGAGTTATGGCCTGGAGCCAGACTGGACGTTGTGGAAAAACATGATATCCCCTCGCAACCCAGAGCTCATGCATGGATCCCAATGGCTACAAATGACACTGCGGTGATTCTTAAGATGATAAAAGTCTGCAATCCTGACCTTCCAACTCAGAATTGGCAAATTGCCAGATTGGGTGAGATGGAGGGCGCTCGTCGTCAAGCTGTGGTCTTGGTTAATGAGGAATCGCTTCCGCTTTTAGCCAGGACTGACGGCATTATTAGATTTGGATTTTTTCATATAAGAGTCAATGTCTACAAGGGCGACCAGAAGACTATTTTGGACGCAGACAAGCCAATGGCAGAGTCGGCTGGGGAGGAGAATCTGGAAAAGGTTGATATTCCGCTGGCCGATTCTAGGCTGATGGGAGATGCATCTGGCATTTTTCAAACCGAATCTGGTAACGAATGCGACCTCTGTGATGGCATGGAGGATAAAGCTGATGCCACGATGGGTGACATTCAGGACGAGGCCCATGCAGTGAGGAATTCGGAGAGTTCTGTTGCCTCCGATTCAGAACAGATGGGATATATATCTGGCTTATTCGAAACCGAATCTGGGGACGAATGCGACCTCTTTGATAACACGGAGGATGAAGCCAATAACACGGTGGTGGAAAGGATGGTGGAAATAAAACAAGATGTTGCGGTTCCTACAAATAAACCTCCATCACTGTAAGGCAGCCTCAGTTGCACTCTTGCTGCGCCTGACGACAGGAGCAGTTGACTTGGTTTTTATCCAAGAGCCCTGGGTGCGGGGTGGCAGGGTTTGCGGATTGAAGACCCCTGGGTTTAAGTTGGTGGTTGCCAAAGGTGAGGGCTCACCAAGAGCCTGCATCTTGGCAAAAAATGGCTTAAATATATTCTTTTTATCAACTTTTAGTGATATGGATGTTACAGCGGCTAGCTTAGAGCTTCATGGGAAGTCTATTTGGCTCGCCTCTGCGTATTTTCCTAATCCGGGGTCAATACCCCCGGAGAAGGTTGTCGGTCTAATTCGGGAGTCTGAATCTAGGGGACACCAGTTAGTAGTGTGTTGTGATGCTAATGCACATCATTCGATATGGGGAAGTACAGACACAAATGATAGAGGCGAATCACTTTTGGAGTTTTTGTTAAGCACTAACCTGTATATTTGTAACAAGGGTAGTGAACCACTTTCGTTACAAGTACGCGGCAAGAGGTTCTTGACGTAACACTTGTATCAGATACATTGTCTGATAGAATTGATGACTGGAGAGTTTTGGAAGAGCATTCTTTCTCAGATCATCGCTACATTGAGTTTTTACTCAGGGAGCGTGCCCCGGTTGAGACAGTCTCTAGAAATCTGAGGAGAACAAACTGGGTGAAATATAGGGAGACTTTTTCTTTGCTTTTGGATGAAGTACCCTTATCTGAACCGCATAGTTTGGCGGAAATTGACTGTCTGGTTGACCATATAACAAATGTTTGTAATAGGTGCCTGGATGCGTCTTGCCCTTCTGCAAAGCCTAGAGGGAAAAAAAAGCCACCTTGGTGGTCAAATGAGTTGCAGACGAGCAGAGATTCCTGCAGAAAGCTCTTTAATAAGGCTAAATTTTCAAGAGCGGACGAGGACTGGTCTGCATACAGGCTGCAACTTAAGAGTTATAAAAAGATGATCAGAAATGCAAAATGTGATTCTTGGAAAAACTTCTGTGGAAACATAGAAGACGTTTCTGAGGCATCCAGGCTGCGCAAGGTTCTGGCTTCTTCTCCTTGCACACTGGGATGCCTGAAGGATCCTAATGGGGTGTGGTCTTCCTCCAGTGGAGAGTCGCTGGATCTCCTTTTAAACACGCATTTTCCGGGCAATTCAATGACGCCGTTTCAAGCTTTGGAACGTTCTGACGCCCAAGCATCTGAAATTTCTTCGGAAATAATAAATATGCCAACATTAATCTGGGCGATAAAAAGCTTCAGGCCCTATAAATCCCCGGGACCTGATGGTATAATCCCGGCTGAGTTGCAGCAAGTGTCGGACTATATAGCCCCGTTGCTGTATAATCTATACACAGCATGCATCAGAGTCGTATTTATCCCGAAGGCTGGGAAGGGTTCCCACACAGCTCCGAAGGATTTCAGACCAATAAGTCTGTCTTCATTTTTGTTAAAGACAATGGAACGAATGATAGACTCATATTTGCGTAGAGTGATTGACCCGAGGTTGCTTTCGACAAAGCAACATGCATACAGCAAGGGACGATCAACGGAAACAGCTCTTCATGAGCTCGTTGGTACCATCGAGAGATCGCTTTCGGTAAAGGAGTGCACTATGGTGGCCTTTCTTGATATTGAGGGGGCTTTTAATAATGTCATCCCATAATCGATAATATTGGCATTGTCTGGTCTGGGACTAAAGCGTGAAATCGTTTTTATGGTGGAGGGTAGGGTGGCCCAAAATTCCTTTTGCTTCGCTACAGGTCAACGTACCTTAAAAAATGAAAGATGGTATCGTAACTAATATTTTGAGCCAAATTGCAGCACCCTACGACGATTAGAAGGGGATGCTAACTGATCACATGTGTTTGCAACCTCCGAAGAAATCTAAAAAAAAAAAATTTTGCAATCCTAAAAATTACTACATGGAATGGTATCGCTGCAAGAGCAAATAAGTCACATATGGTCATTTTGCCCTAAGGTTGCCTACAAAGGACAATAAGGACATTTTAGTTTCGATTAGGAAAAAAACAAAAAAAAATTTTTTGGATATTATACTCAAATTAAAGATATTTGTATTACCTTTCAAATGAACTTTATCGCAACTTAATGGTCCGCATAGTTTTTGAGTTGCAGCGGTTTTAGTGAAATGCAGGGTTCCGCTTTTTTTAATATGTATTTTTTTTTGTTTAAGGACAAACTTGGGACAAAATGGCCACATGTGAATTATGTGCTCTTGTTACGCTAGCATTTCATATGGTTATTTTTAAGATTCCAATAAAAAAAATTTCAAGATTTCTTTGGAGGTTGCAAACACTTATGATGAGTTAGCATCCCCTTCCAATCGTTATAGGGTGCTGAAATTTGGCGCAAATTGTTCATTACGATGCCATCTATCATATTTTGAGGTACGTTCCGTTGTGAGTTATACTTGGTATTTTTCCATATGTTATTGGGCCACACTAGTGGAGGGCCTACTTGCCAGTAGACGTATAACGTCTGAATTGGGAACGTCCGTCATATCTCGATTTGTCAATAGGGGCACACCACAAGGAGGTGTTCTTTCGCCGCTTCTTTGGAACCTGGCACTGAATTCAATGCTACTATCTCTATAAGCACGTGGTTGTCATGTTGTCGCATATGCTGACGATGTCGCGATAGCGGTAAAGGGGAAGCATCTGCCAACATTGCGGGATATTCTTCAGGGTTCTCTGAAAGATCTGTCTAAATGGGCAAGAGACTGTGGTCTAGGAGTTAATCCTAGTAAAACAGAGCTTGTTTTATTTACAAGGAAAAATAAGATTCCTGCTTTTGATCCTATTTCTCTGGACGGTACTGAAATCACCTTCTCAGATGGAGCCAAGTATCTTGGAGTATTTCTAGATCGAAAGCTGAATTTCAGGCGTAATATTGAGGAACGGGTGAGAAAAGCAACGATTGCTTTATATTCCTGTAAAAGGGCCATTGGAAAACGATGGGGTTTTAGCGCTCAAGTCGTTCATTGGATCTATACAGCAGTGGTGCGTCCAATTTTGCTGTATGGAATCATTGTCTGGTGGCCTGCTTTAGAAACAAAGGCGAACTGTGTCACGAAGGTACAGAGAATGGCGTCAATGTGCATCACTGGTGCTCTTCGTACTACACCTACGGCGGATGGACGTGTGAGACAACACGACTGATTTGGCCTTCTCTTAATCAGGGGCGTACAAGTGAGCTGATATCGCTTCCAAGAGGAGAGATTTCGACGGTGGTTTCTATAATTACCGGACACTGTCTTATAGGGTAGCACGCAGAGCGGTTAAATGTGCCGTCGAATGACTTTTGCCGAAGTTGCATGGATGAGGAGGAGGTGGAAACTATCGAACACTTTATTTGCCATTGCCCGGCACTTTCTGGTCAGCGACTTGCTTCACTGGGATCTAGGGAGCTGTACGATCTTTCTGATTTGTCGGATGTCAAAATTCAACATCTAAGGAGTTTCATAAGAAGTTCAAACTGGTTTAACGACAGGGACTAGTAGGGAAACCTATTACGATCCCGTGGTATCACAATGGACCTCAGAGTCTACGTGTGTTGACGTAAAACGTCAGCAGCCACTTACAACCTAACCTAACCTAAGGTTGGGTGTTTCTTCTTATCGGCCTTATCGAGGATTTAGGTGTTCAAAAAATGGCGAAAATCGATATCCATATAAATACGAAATAATCTTTTTAAATTTAAGTCGGCACATATTTTTGCTATAGACGATATTCATGTTAGTTCGGGAGTTATCGAAATTTTTTCGAAGGTCCACGTCGTTTTATAAGGGGACAACGAAATTTTTAAACACTGTTATGGCCGAAAAGCCGTGACACCCCAACATTAAAATCGGCTCATTTATATTTTAAGTTTCAGTCAAATCGATTCATTACTTCCCTTCAAAGCTTTTTTTTTGCTGGGTATTAGTAGTAAAGATGTTTGTAAGCCTTAATATTTGGGATAAAGGTAATAATATTAACTACATCAGTCAGTGTCATCATTACTTTAGGGCTAAAAACAGGAAAATATTTTATTTTTTTTGAAATCAAATAAAAAATGTACATCTAGCACTCGACCAACGCTGTTATATTTTTGCACAACTTAGAATTTCATCCTGTGTCCTTTTTAACATGATAATGTTTTTAGGCTGGTGTCTAATTTTAAAAAAGTTGCAGGACGCCACCTCAGTTTGACTATATAAGCTAACAAATAACGAAAAAGAAAATAAGAATTACTATTTTCTTTTTCCTAAAACCAAAAATAATAAATCACCTCGTGGTGAATAAACCCCTTTTTCACCAGCTGCTGAATAAAAAGTAACATAATTATTTTTCAACAAAAAAAGTTTTTCATCCAAGTTTTTATACCCTTCAACCACAGTATGGGGGTATACTCACTTTGTCATTCCGTTTGTAACGCATCGAAATATCGGTCGGGGACACCATAAAGTATATATATTATACAGGGGCGTATCCAGGATTTTATTTCGGTGGGGGCCCAACATTTTTTTTTTTTCAATATTTTTTTCCAAAAAATTTACATTAATCCTTTTTTAAAGTGTGAATTGTATCAGATGCTGATGCACTTTTACAAAGAAGATTATCAGAATCTGAAATTTAAAAGAAAAGTCTAAGATTCTATGACAATTTCCAGTTTAGACAGTTTATGTTATAGAAAAAGTCAAAGACTTTAAATCATATTTCCAATGGAAAACGTTTCTTGGAAAAAGTCACTTTAGAAGATGATTCTATAAACATATTCATAAAATACTTTTCCAAAAGAAAAGACTCCGGTTGTAAGACATTTTGCCATAACACCGCTCTACAAATCTTAGGTTTGTCGCTGCGTTTTGGATGAAACCAAAAAAAGTTGATAGGGTTTGGTGCCCCGATTCCAAAACGGTCACTCAAATTTTTCTATCACGTCACAATTTTGAGAAAATCGCGGTTAATGTGTCAAAAAATGCCCATTTTGACCATTTTTGAACGCCTATAAAATAAGATCCTGACATGCAAATGACTTGGTATCAAGCTCATTCGAAAGTGTGTAGTTTTCTCTTTCAGACTAGATCAAATTTTCTTGGAATTTAATTTTCTAAAATGGTAAAAAAATCATTAGCCACAAGTGCTTTAAATCTAAAATTTACGTATGAATTTGTATGGAAATTTGTTAAAAAACACTGTGTAAATAAACAAAATATTGAAAAAATGGAAGGTTTTTTGCTAATGATTTTTTTCCATTTTAGAAAATTAAATTTTTAGAACAAATTTGGGCTCCGGATTTGGAATCAGCGCAACAGACACTATCCAAATCACTAACCAGAATCCAATACGCATTTTCTTGTTGAGCTGTGTAATCTGAGATATTTTTAGCTTTTCTCAGATTCTGAGACATTCTACACAATAAGTTTTAGATTCTGAGAAAATCTTTGTTTTTTCTGTAAGAACAATGATTCACATTCCGAAACCTTTTTAAAAAGAACACAGTATAAAAAAGCCTTAGATTCTACAACAAAAACTCTCGGATTCTGAGAAAATTTTCCTATAGAAAAAATCTAAGATTATTAGACATTTTTCCTATAGAAAAAGTCTCAGATTCTTAGACATATTTCCTTTAGAAAAAGTTTCTAATTCTGAGACATTTTTCCTATAGAAAGTCTAAGATTCTTATGGAAAAAGTCTCAGATTCTTTGACATGTTTCTTACAGAAAAACTCTCAGATTCTTCAACATTTTTCCTATAGAAAATGTATCAGATTCTTAGACATTTTTTCTACAGAAAACTTCATAGATTCTGAGACATTTTTCCTATAGAAAAGTCTCAGATACTTAAACACTTTTCTATAGAACAAGTTTTAGAATCTTCGACATTTTGCATATAGGAAATTGTCAGATTCTGAAACATTTTCTATATAGAAAACGCCCCAGATTTTGAGACATTTTTCCTGAAGAAAAAGTTTCAGCTTCTGAAATTTTTTTCCATAGAATAATACTCAGTTTCTGAGACGTTATTCTTATAGAAAAAGAGATTTTGACAATAGAAAAAGTCTCAGATTTTGAGCTATACAAAAAGTCTCAGTTTTTGTCTCTGAGAAATTTTTCCTTTATACAAAATCTACGATTTTGAGATAATTTTCCTTAAGAAAAATTCGTTGAATCTGAAACATTTTTCGTAAAAAAAGTCTAACATTCAGATTCTAAGAATTTTTTTATAGAAAAAATCTTAGACTTTAAGATATTTTTCAGACTCACAATCAGAGACATTATTCCTATAGAAAGTTCTCAGTTTCTGAAACATTTTTCATATAGAAAAGCCTCAGATTCTGAGAGTTTTTCATAGAAAAAGTCTCAGATTCTGGGACATTTTTATACCCTCCACTCTAGTGATAGAGGGTATATATAAGATTGTCATTCTGTGTGTAACTCATCGAAACATCGATCTGGGACCCCATGAAGTATATATATTCATGATGCCCGATCGATTTTAAGACATTCTAGCGATGTCCGTCTGTCCGTCTGTCCGTCTGTCCGTCTGTCTGTCTGTCTGTCTGTCTGTCTGTCTGTGGAAAATGCTGTCGCGGACAAAATATTGCACAGAGATGACTGAAACTTAACATATTTATTGGAAGTTCTCCCGAGAAGTTTGGTATTGCATTTGAGCGATATCGGTTCAGCGGTTCAAAAGTTATGAACAAAAATGTAAGCACACCTCAAAAATTTCAGTACATTCAACATAACCTAAATATACAAAATGCTTTAATTCGGCTTCTGGTTGGCATATGTGAACATAATTGAACACCAAATAGTATTTAAACAAGTACGAACACAAAAAAAGAAAAAAATCGCGGATTTTTTTTACCAAAATTTTTTTTCGCGGAAAAAATTTTTTTTTTTCAAAAGTAATTTCCTTTTAAATAAAGTTTTTTGCAATAATCTTTTTGAAATTGTGGAGGGTATCACTACATTCGGCAAGGCCGAATTTAACTTTTTTACTTGTTAATATAGAAAAAGTCTTAGATTCTGCGAAAAAGGCTAATATTTTAATGCATTATTGCTATAAAAAAGTCTTAGATTCAGAGACATTTTTTTAAGAAATAGTCTCGTTCTGAGAAATTTTTCTAAAAGACAAAGTCGCATTTAAAGATTTGACTACATTTTACTTATAATTAGGTCCATTTTTTGTGTACATAAAACTTCAGGTTCTAAGATATTTTTTCATTAGAATCTTAAGTTGAAAAGTTACAAATTCTAAGAAAAATTTTGAGATTTGGAATTTTTTTAACAGAAAAATTTTCAGTTTTATAAAATTTTTCTTCAAAAAATGTTAGATTCTTAAATGTTTTTCTATTTTGTTAAGAAAATTTTTAATATTGTACTTGTTATTTGATACCAAATCCTGAAATTTGAGAAATCATTTCGGGGGGGGCCCGGGCCCCCGGGCCCCCCCCTCTGTATACGCCACTGATATTATAGATCGATTCTAAGACATTCTGTGAATGTCCGTCCGTCCGTCCGTCTGTCTGTAGATAACACAATGCAGTCCAAAATAAAACAGACTAGACTCCTGAAGTTTGGCACAAATATGTCTCATGTTCATAGGCAGGTTAAGTTCGTGAATTGCCAAAATCAGGCCAGGGTGAAAAAAGTTCCCCCTTGAAGAACTGAACCAACATCTGAAAAAATACACTTTTTTTACATGTTTTTTTGTGTTTTTGTAAAATAAATGAAACATTTGGTATATTTATCGCGATGGGAAAGTGCTCTCAAAGTCCCCCACTTAAACCCATCACCCCCTCCCAAAAAAAAACAACCACGCCCCTGAATTTTTTTTTTTAATTTTTTTACATTTTGGGGGGTAAAAAAGATTCGGCAGAGCCGAATTTAACTTGTTTTTTCTTCAATTTTTTTTTTTCATCAAATTTTTTTTCATCAATTTTTTTGGATGAAAAAATTTTTTTTTCATCAATTTTTTTTCATCAATTTTTTTTTCATCAAACTTTTTTTTTCATTAATTTTTTTTTTATCAAATTTATTTTTTTCATCAAATTTATTTTTTAATAAATTTAATTTTTAATAAATTTTTTTTATCATTTTTTTTTTTTTCATCAAATTTTTTTTTTTGCATCAAATTTTTTTTTTCATCAATTTTTTATTTCATCAATTTTTTATTTCATCAATTTTTGTTTCATCAAAGTTTTTTTTTCATCAATTTTTTTTTCATAAAATTTTTTCATCATTCGTTTTTTTCGTAAATTTTTTTTTTTATAAATTTTTTTTTTTCATAATGTTTTTTTTTCATCCTATCTTTTTTTTCATCAATTTTTTTTTCATAAGTTTTTTTTTTCATCAATTTTTTTTTTTTCGTCAAACTTTTTTTTTTGCATCAAATTTTGTTTCATAAAATTTTTTGTTTTTTCAAGAATATTTTTTTTTTATCAATTTTTTTTTTTATATCAAATATTTTTTTCCCAAATTTTTTTTTCAAAAAAAAAAATTGTTTTCAAAAATTTTTTTTTAAAAAAAAATTTTTTTCTTCATCAAAAACTTTTTTTATCCATCAAACATTTTTTTTCACCAAAAATTCCCCTTTTTACCAAAACTACTTTTTCAACAAGGTAAACTTTTTACATAAAAATTTTCCATTTGTTTATCAAATGTACATAAAACAAGTGAGAGTGTGGAATTCTTCGGTGCCGAATCTTTTCTACTCTCCAAAATGTAAAAACACTTTTTTGCACATATTTTTTAAACTCATTTACGAAACGGTTTGGTTTGGACTGAATCTTGCTTTCCACTGACAGATGGACGGATGTATATACCCAGCAAAAATTGGCATTACTAGTAATGGGTTTTGTAATCCGAAACAGATGTTAATAAGTAGTTACTTATAGAATGAAACACTAATTATTTTAGCAAGGGCGTGAGACAAAAATAAGTAGTGAAGAGTATGGAGATAAATAAGTAGTTACTGACTCGGATTACTAATAAGGAGTAAAAAGCCATTACCAATAAGAAGTAAAATAATTAGTTAATTACAACATTTAAAATTTAACTTGTTTTAACTAAAACTTAAAAATTGCGTAATTTTTATTAATTTTTTAAGTACTTTTTAAGTTAATTGAATTGTAAAGGTTAAAAACTGCAAGTGCAAGGAAATGTTATTACTTAGAAGTGCTTTTTTAACATATTACTGAAAAGTAGTTACTTTTGGGCTTAAAATAATGTTAATGGTAATGGGTACTCATTATAAGTAATGTACTTGGTAATGATTACTTTTCACAACTCATTACCACGTTTTTGCTGGGTAGCTACAGTGGCTTAGAAATGGATCAATAATATTTAAACTTAATGGGATCCTCAACTGATATTCGTTTGCATGGAATAGCAAAGTAATACATCGTCGAACTATATTCAATAAATGCCAACTCGAAAAAGCTTACTGTTCAGGAGAGCTAAAAAACTAGTTATTTCGCATATTATTGCAAAAATAAACAATGTACCTTCCACAAGATGGTTTAAATATTCTAAACAATTTTTACCTATGCAAAAATTTTCATATTTTGCACTTGTTTGCGTATTTTTCAGAGATGGCATTTATTACTATATCAAAAAACAAATATTTTTTTTGAGTTGGCATAATTTGTCGGAAAATAAAAATAAATTTTTTTTTGGAAAAATTTTAAAATTTTTTTTTTTTTAGTTTTTGTTATCCTTAGTAATCCTTAGTACGGTAATTGCAAAAACTGAACAAAAAATTAAAAATCTTTGCATATTTTTAAAAGTTACTAGCTCCGAAAGCCTTTTAATCTCAGGGTGGTCAAATTTGGCACTCTGTAACTTACGCTGTATTGCAATAGGGTCACTCCAAACCAGCTATTTTGAAAGCTTATATCATTGACTTTATTTGCCCCATTCATAATGTTTCAATCTGATAAATAGTTTGAAAGTTAAATAAATATAAGCAATTTTTTTTTTTTGCAAACACTATTTACCGATATTTTTAAAATGGCAATATCTCGAGAACCAGTCATTAGATATCAAAATCTTTACAAGATTCGTGTTTAGCATGGCAAATGCAATAAGATATGTGGTCTAATTTTTTTTAAAATTTTTTTTGAAAAATTCTTGGAAATTTACAATGGGAGTTGGCATTTATTTCCACCAAAAAAATATGTACTTTGAGTTAGCAGAATAACAAAAATGGATGTAAAACGATAACAAATTATTTTTTTGCTCTGAAATTTTAATGGCAGATAGGTATTACATAGGGGAGCTATTTGCCATCGGAAACTCATTTCCGTCAAATTTGAGTTGGCATATTTTGAATATAGGTTCACGACATATAACATTATTTTTTCTAAAAAAACGTTGCTTTGGCAAGTGCCTCCAAATCTTCCCCAAAAAATTATCATGATTTAATGTTTCGGGCAAGAGTACAAAATTCGCAGGCATTTTTATACCAATGCATTAAAAAAAATATTTTTTTAAAAAAGTACGTTTTTTATGCAAATGCAATTTTTAGATGCATTTTTTAAAACTTTATCCCCCTTTGATTTTTCTAAAACCTACATAAATCAAAAGAATAACATCTTTTTACATAAAACTAAGTGCAGCTTTTTTGGGCCCTCGGTTTTATCCACCTTTTGGGATTTTTTTAAAAACTACTTATTAGATTTTGCCATACAAAAAATAATTTTTATGTTTATTCTGTAATTTTATAAAAAAAAATGTGGATAAAGTTTTAAAAATGCATTCAAAAATTTCATTTGCATCAAAAATTCATTTTTTTAAAAAATATTTTTATTGAGTGCAAAATGAGAATTGTTAGAGTCAAATGCTTTTTGAATTGTAAAAATCAAATAAATACTTTTAAAGACATGTCTCTTCAAAGTTACATACTTTTTTGATAACATTAAAAAAAAAAAAAAAAATTGTATGAAAAAACTCAGTACGAAAGGTGGAAAAACCAAAGGCCCAAAAAAAGCTGCACTTATTGTTAGTTTTATATAAAAAATGTCATTCTATCGATTTATGTAGGTTTCAGAAAAATCGAAGGGGGATAAAGTTATGAAAAATGCATCTAAAAATTGCATTTGCGTCAAAAACATACTTTTTTAAAAAAAATATTTTTTTGAGTGCATTGGAAAAAAGGACTATTGTTAGAGTCGAATGCTTATTGAATGGTAGAATTCTGATAAATACTTTCGAAGATATGGCTCTTAAAATTATCAGACTTTTTTGATTTTTTTGAAGAAAATAAACTTTGAGAAAAAAGTATATAAAAAATTAGACAAATTTGAAGACGCTCAGTCAGATTTTATAAAATCTCTGTTGGAGCTCGTGATATATTTTAGAAAACACCAAAGCCCAAAACTTACTACAAACACCAAAAATCAGTCAAATTCAAGATTGGCCATTAAGGGTTAATTTTTTGGTATTTTTTTTAATGGGTAATCTTGAATTTTACTATGAAACTATGTTTTCTGTACATTTTAGGTGTAGGGTATATTTACCAACTTTGTAGAAAATAGTAAGGGAAATACACATTTTTCTGGAGCATATAAACCCTCTTACTTCACCACACAACACTTTTTTAGAGCTCAGTTTAAATATAAAGAAAACATCATTTCATATACCAATATGCTGCAATAACAGGCCAAACGGGGAAAAATTCACCCCCCCCCCCCCTAAAGTCAAATTCAATTATGATCTTTCAAAACGCCGACTCATGTAGACTTTATTTGGTCTTTTCTACGAGAACCAATCATCAGAATCCCGTATGTTTTCAAAAAAGTTTGTAATTGTTTTCAGTGATTTTTTCAAAGTTGTTATTTAACACTTTTCTACCCCGTATATAAAGGAATTGCTGTACTTTAAAAAACAAAACTAAGTTTATAGAAAAGATGTAATATATTGAAGGTATAAAACATTGCGAAATAGTTTGTAACAGACAACAATAACATCGTCATCATCATCGTCGTCATTGTTGTACATTTTTTTTCGTCTCTAATAACAACCAACTAACTGATCGATCGATCAATTCTAGAAAAGCAGCCCAAACTATCCAGCAAAATAACAACAAATTTATAGAAAAAAAAACAGCCAGCCACACATTCAGCTGGTTTAACTTATAAAAGTCAGCTGACTTATAGAAGTTTTGATTTTTTTGTTTAAAAAGGCGTAGCGCAAAATGAGGGAGTCAAGAACAGATGTAAAAGAATAATTAATAAAGCATGTATCTAAAAAACATTATTTACAATTGGAACTTCCATTTCCGGAAACTTGAAAGCATCCTCCACTTGCTCAGATTCGAATGATCCATATTCGTGATTTTTTTCCAGAGGTTTTGAGATTGGCCCCCACGTGGGCGCCATAATCTAACCAATTTGCTGGCTTTACTGTGGTTGGAGTTACAGCATCAGAAATAGTTATTAGATTCCTCGTTACAGCGGTAGCAGTCTTTTATTTTAAAGAAAATATTTTGTTTTCGTTATTTTACTCTCCCCGACCAAGTTCAACGTCTCTGTTATCCTATACTACCAATTTTGTGTACAATTGTTTTGTATGTAACAATCTAACAAGAAGGTGATATAAGTGGTACGTAATGCTTAATGTTTTCTTGCTGCTGTGTTGTTTCTTAGCTGTTGTTGTCATGGGCGTATTCAGGATTTTTTCCAAAGGGGGCCTAATTTTTTTTTTTTTTAAATTTCTGTTTTAGCAAATATTTTGCATTTTCCCCCCACCTTCTTTCTTAGATTCTGAGACATTTTTCCTTACAAAAAAAAATGAAATTTTTATCATTTTAATATAGAAAAAGTCTCAGATTCTGAGACATTTTTTCTATAGAAAAAGCCTCATATTCTAAGACCTTTTTCCTATCGAATAAGTCACAGATTCTGAGACATTTTTCTTAGATTATATATACATATATAGGTTCCTTTTACTCCTACAAGGAGCATAGGGCCGCAACAAGGTTGTTCCAATCTGCTCGATCTGCTGCACGACGCTTTATTTCATTCCAACTAAGATGTAGTTTAGATGCTTCAATTTCAATTTGTCGTCTCCAGGTGTGGGATGGGCGTCCTCTGCGTCGACTACATTGTGGGTTCCAATCAATAGCTTGTTTCGCAATGTTATCAGATGGCTTTTTTAGTATGTGGCCAATCCAGCTCCACTTACGTTTGCATATCTCTTGCCAAATTGGATGTTGGTTTGTTTCTGACCAAAGGCGGTTATTTGATATAGTTGCAGGCCAATATATGTGCAGGATCTTGCATAAGCATTTGTTTACAAAGACCTGAATGTCATGTATATCTGGATTAGCTGCATTCCATGTTTCACATCCATACAACAAGGTTGACTTAACATTGGAATTGAACAGGCTGAGTTTTGTCCGTTGAGATATATAAGACGAGCTAAATACTTGCTTTAATTGGCCAAAGGACTGACGAGCTTTGTTAATACGATTTTTTATGTCTGCCTACCCATGATGCAGATTCTTGGACTAACGAGAGCTTCGACTGCATATCTGAGAAGGTATGTGATAGTAGGCATATATCGTCTGCATAATCAAGGTCCTCTAATCTACCTTGTAGTCCCCAGGTTATTCCTCTTCTGTATAGTGTAACCTTCTGCATAACTATGTCTAGGACGCAGTTAAACAAGAGAGGAGATAATACGCAGCCTTGTCGTACTCCAGTATTGACAGAAATTTTGTTGCTTAGTTGGTTCTCATGTAAAATGCGGCAGGTGAATAGATAAGAGTTAGGCCTTCGCCCGTTGAGAGTTCACCTGAATTACACCAGCGAGTTTCACAGACACCCAACATTGTTAGTTTATAGGTGACAAATTCTTTACAGAGTTGAGCCAGACGAGATTCTTCCAAAAGCGTCCTTACATTCCAGGTTCCAATTCTAGTCCTTGTTTTCATGCCAAAAGTCGTCATCGATAAATCGGGTTTATTTGTATTTTTCCTTGTTTCGGTTTCGGTAATCAGATTAGTTTAAGACGAATGACTGATTAGGCCATAGCGCCCGATCCTGGTGTTGGGGCTGCCAACAACGCATCCAGGCATGCTGTGATTGCAGCGAGAATTTAATTCGTGCAGAGTAATAGGGTTATTTCGCCCATGATCGGTCGTCAGAGCCTCGCTAGCATGACAGGGGACACCAAGTCCTTGGTGGACAGTGGGTGAGGTTGACATTTGAAAAGGATTGGCTATGTATACAAATTTGTATTCGATTCACTTTTCCATTAGACCCTCAGATTCTGAGACATTTTTCGTATAGAAAAGGTCTCAGATTCTGAGACATTTTTCGTATAGAAAAGGTCTCAGATTCTGAGACATTTTTCCTATAGAAAAGGTCTCAGATTCTGAGACATTTTTCCTATAGAAAAGGTCTCAGATTCTGAAACATTTTTCCTATAGAAAAAGTCTCAGATTCTCAGATATTTTTCCTATAGAAAAAGTCTCAGATTCTGAAATATGTTTCCTGTAGCAAATATATCAGGTTCTGAAACATTTTTGCTATAGAAAAGGTCTCAGATTCTGAGACATTTTTCCTATAGAAAAGGTCTCAGACTCTAAGACATTTTTCCTATAGAAAAATTCTTAGAAAAAGTTTCAGATTCTTAGACATTTCTATTATAGAAATAGTCTCATATTCTGAGAAATCTTTCCTATACAGAAAGTCTCAGATTCTGAGACATTTGTCCTATAGAAAAAGTCTCTGATTTTGAGACATTTTTTTTATAGAAAAAGTCTCAGATTCTGAAATATTTTTTCTATAGAAAAAGTCTCAAATTCTGAGACATTTTTCCTATAGAAAAAGTCTCAGATTCTGAGACATTTTTCCTATAGAAAAAGTCTCAGATTCTGAGACATTTTTCAAACAGAAAAAGTCTCAGATTCTGAGATATTTTTCCTACAGAAAAAGTCTCAGATTCTGAGAAATTTTTCCTATAGAAAAAGTCTCAGATTCTGAGATATTTTTCCTATAGAAGAAGTATCAGATTCTGAGTCATTTTTCTAATAGAAAAAGTCTCAGATTCTGAGACATTTTTCCTATAGAAAAAGTCTCAGATTCTGAGACATTTTTCCTATAGAAAAAGTCTCAGATTCTGAGACATTTTCCCTATTGAAAATGTCTCAGATTCTGAGTCATTTTCCTATAGAAAAAGTCTGAGATTCTGGGACATTTTTTCTATAGAAAAGTCTCAGATTCTGAGACATTTTTGCTACAGCAAAGTCTCAAATTCTGAGGAATTTTTCCTTTAGAAAAAGTTAAGCTTTTGAAACATTTTCGTATAGAAAAAGTCTCAGATTCTGAAAAAAATTTTTAATAGAAAAAGTTTTTGATTCTGAAAAATTTTTCCTAACAAAAATTCTCAAATTCTGAGACTTAAAAAAATCTCACAATCTGAGACTTTTTTTATAGGAAAAGCCTATTTCCTATAAAAAAAAATTCATATTCTGAGACCTTTCGCCCCCCCCCCCCCCCTACCCCCCTGTATACGTCCCCGGTTGTTGTTGCTGTTATTTTTGTGATGTTGCCAACCAAAAAGAAAACGAAACCAACCTGTGCTTATGGTGGTATAGCGGCAGCGCTAATAAGCAATTGCCAAATTGGGTTCGCGTGAGTAATCTCGCGCTTGATTCGTGCGATCAATGTAGTAAAATATCATAAGCAACATATAACTAAAGAATTCTTTTTCAGAAAAATTAAAAATAAAAAATAAAGTATATTTAGGGCGGAGTTGTAGCAGCACCAAGCAGCAAGTAAAGAAACAAGCTAAAAGTCAACCATCCACCACCATCACCGATGGGGGCACTTAAAACGTCGTCATCATTGTCTTTAAGGAACTAAACAACAACAGCAACAACAGAAAAAATAACACGAATGGCTGTATGGAATGATAATCATGAGTACTCATACCAAATGCAACAAACAGCTACAATTGAAACTGTTTTCAAACCACCACCAACATTTAATGATTCCTTGATGGAACATGGAACAACTGCACTTTGTTTTTTTTCGTTTTTTTATTCTTTACAATGCTGTTTGCTGTTTTAATACAGTCACTCATTCATTTTTTTTTTTTTTGGTTGGTGTAACATCATTTTGCCAGGTTTTAAACTTCATCATAATTTTTAGTATTTCATTTTGGTTTAAGTTTATTTGTTGCTGCATTGCGACTTTTTGGTTAAGTAGACATCAAATGTTGCAACAACAATAGCAGCGATTGCTGGCTACAATAGTAATAACAACAACGGCGGCAGCAGCAAGCCTCCTAACAACAAAAAGAGGTAATTTCTGAGGTGTAATTTAATTTTTTTTTTTTTACTTATATTTTCTTTTTGTTCAATTTGTGTTTGAAGAAACATTTTTAACCAAGGTTCTTTTACTTATGTAGTGTTCCTTTTTCCATATCACATCTAAACACTTCGGGTGTTATTTAGTATTAATATTGTTATTGTTGCTGTTATTTAAAGTCAAGCATTCAATTCTTTCCTGCAAACATACATATGGGGCAAAACGCGTCAAAGGTCCACACCAAAAAACAAATGTTGTCCAATTTAAGTATAATTTTGGTAAAATAGTAGGTTAATGATAGGTATTCTAAATTACAAATATAAAATTTTTTGATGAAATATTGGCAGAGTTAACTAATCATTAGAGATCGGTCTGTTAAGATCCGTTGCTTATCTAAGGGTTAAGATTTTTACAATTGCTTATATGGGGCAAAACGCGTCAACGGTCCACACCCAAAAACAAATGTTGTCTGATTCAAGTATAATTTTGGCAAAATATTAGGTTTATGATAGGTAGTATAAATTACAAATATAAAATTTTTTGATAAAATATTGGCAGAGTTACAGGGTTGGAAAATTTTGCTGTTTTTGAAAAGAACATATTTTGGTGAATTTTAATTAACATTTTGATGAAAGAAAAATTATAATTTTAAAAACGACTTTTAAAGTATTTTTGACGGCCTTTAAAATGACATTTGTGTTTTTTTTGAAAAAATAAATTTGACCTTAAAATTCAAGGTCAAAATATTAAATTGTAATTATCTTATAAGGGTCGCACTTTTAGATTTTTTTCACTAAGCCCACTAGAAAGGTTGAATTTTTTTTTAATTTCGGTTTTTTTAAAAAAAATGGTATGTATGATACTTTATGAGAAATCAATTTTTTTACGAGTACATAACACCCAAACTGTACTGATTTCTTTATTTTTTATGCGTGCAACGTTTGTTGTGTGTGTTTACAACGCACACTTTATCTAAGCATTGATTTTTGTTGTTGTTATTATATGCAGATTTAAGCGATTTCAGTACAATTTAAGTGTTATATACTCCTAAAAAATTGATTTCTCATAAAGTATCATACATACCATTTTTTTTTTAAAAACCGAAATTAAAAAAAATGTCAAGCTTTCTAGTGGGCTTAGTGAAAAAAATTTAAAAGTGCGACCCTTATAAGATAATTACAATTTAATATTTTGACCTTGAATTTTAAGGTCTAATATATTTTTTTCAAAAAAACCACAAATGCCATTTTAAAGGTCATCAAAAATACTTTAAAATTAGTTTTTTAAATTATAATTTTTGTTTCATCAAAGTGTTAATTAAAATTCACCAAAATATATTCTTTTCAAAAACATCAAAACTTCCCAACCCTGTAACTCTGCCAATATTTTATCAAAAAATTTTATATTTGTAATTTATACTACCTATCATAAACCTAATATTTTGCCAAAATTATACTTGAATCAGACAACATTTGTTTTTGGGTGTGGACCGTTGACGCGTTTTGCCCCATATAAGCAATTGTAAAAATCTTAACCCTTAGATAAGCAACGGATCTTAACAGACCGATCTCTAATGATTAGTTAATGGGTGCCCGGACATAGCCCCACTGACATTACCCAAGAACATACATGGGGATTGTGACCGAACAGATCGTTAAATGTAAACTGATTGAGAGAAACCAGATTCCAACATTTTTTTTTTATAAAAAATTACAATTCCAAACCAAATGTCCAGCGAAAAAATAGGTTGTATGGATAGCCTTATATGGAACTAACAATAAGAAAATATAAATTAAGCTATGGAGGCGTGGTCAAATATTGGAAAAATGGTAAAATTTATATCGATTTGCCTTGTTTAAATATCACTGCGGAACACTAAAAAATAAACAAGAGTTACGACCATCATTTCTATATATTTCGGGCATGCTGATTTGAATGGCGTACTCCGTTTTTCGGTGTATGGTACAGTTTTCTTGCAAAATGTCGTTAAAAATTTGCTGATTTCGAGCCAGTTTTTTTAACAAAAAAATTAGCAAAGTAAATGATTTTTAAATTTTATGGCATGGAAAACAAAGATATGACTTGTAGCAATATTTCTTATGCAAATTTGGTTTAAAGCTTTTCATCTTAAGCCCTTAAATTCGCGAATTTCTTCATTTTTTAAGGGTTTCGCAAAATTAACAGCCAAATTGGTCTTTGATAAAAAACTTGCTTTTAGTGAATCAAAAAGGCATCCCTAACAATACGAATAGTGGACAAAAAACATCTATGTTATATGGACCATCATGATGAAAATCGCGAAAACCCGTTTTTTGTATATGGCAGCATCACTTTGCGAGATGATTTAAGGCTCCATCTTTTAGTATATAATGTGGGAACCTTAAACAACAAACTGACCAAAAATTTTGGCCAAAAAAGTTTTCATTTGCAATAGTTATCGTAACAAAAACTATTATTTCAGTGTTTGCCATACAATAATTATAGTTTTTGTTAAGATAACTTTTGCAAATGAAAACTTTTTTGTACAAATTTTGGGTCAGTTCATTGTTTAAGGTTCCCACATTATATACTAAAAGAAGGAGTCTTAAATCATCTCGTAAAGTGATGCTGCCATATACAAAAAAAACGATTTTTCGCGATTTTCATCATGATGGTCCATACAACATAGATGTTTTTTGTCCACTATTCGTACTGTCTTGGATACCTTTATGATCCACAAAATGCAAGTTTTTTATCAGATACCAATTTAGGGGATAATTTCGCGAAATCGTAAAAAAATTAAGAAATCCGCGAATTTAAGGACTTAAGATGAAAAGCTTTAAACCAAATTTATATTAGAAATATTGTTATAAGTGATATCTTTGTTTTTCATGCCATAACATTTAAAAATCATTAGCTTTGGAAATTTTTTTGTTAAAAAAGAAGCTGAAAATCAATCTTTAATAACATTTTGCAAGAAAACTGTACCATACATCGAAAAACGGTGTACGCCATTCGATTCAGCATGTCCGAAATATATAGAAATGATGGTCGAACCTCTTGTTTTCTAAAATAGTGGTTAGTTTTGCCACGCAGTGTATTTATTAAATTAAAACGGATTGCACCACAATCTCAAAAATTTACCTTTTTGTATAGTTTTGTATGGACTATCAATTATTTTTTTGGAAAATTTTCAGAACCCGTTCTGAAATTTCCCATTTCTTAAAAAAGTCAATTTATTAAAAACCCGGCCACTTTGTTTGTTTTTTTTTTTTTAATTTTTAAAGTTAAAAGTTTAGATGTTGTCGATCCACACAAAAAAAGATTCAGACAAGTGTTTTTCGTTTTTTTTTTTCGAGAAAATTGCATTTAAATTTCATAACAATTTTGTAATTTGCTTTAATTTTCATGTTTCAACATAGCGTATGACTAACATATATGCAAATATTTAATACTCAATCACTTCATTGTTATGAAATACGATTTTCTCAAAAAAAATCGAAAAACACATGTCAAAATTTTTTGTGTGGATAGACAAATATCTAAACTTTAAAAAATAAATTGAAAAAAGTGGTCGAATTTTTGATAAATTGACTTTTTAAAAAAATGAGAAATTTCAGAACGGGTTTTAAAAATTTTGCAAAAAAAAAAATTTAATCGATAGCCCATACAAAACTATACAAGAAAGTAGTTTTTTGATATTGTGGTACATTCCGCTTTAATTTTATAAATATTTAAACAAGGCAACTTGACATAAATTTGAAAAATTTTTCAATATTTAACCACGCCTCTAAGCCCTGTCTGGGTTATTAATACAACCTATTCTAAAAATTCACGGGACACATGTTTTTCTGTAGCGGAACATTTGGCGTGAAATGCCTCATATATGTGAATATTTATACACTCAAAACAATTCTACAGTAAGAGGTTTAGTAAGTGATTTTGTACCAAAATCTACTAATTAGTTACTTATTTTAGTATCTTCAAAGTACTAAAATTAGTCATTTTTACTGGTTTTGAATAATATTAGTAAAAAATTTTAGAATTGGTTACCAATTCCTGCACTAGGTCCTTTTGGACTAAAATTTAGTTAAATTTTTAGTATTGAATACCCACTTTTTTTTGGGTGTAGTTCTTACAGAATTAATTTTGACAGGTTCCAACACTACAATTCTATTTCTATTCTTTTAGAGATTTGTCAATTTTGGCAAAAGAATTCAAAAAAAATTAAAATTTTAGAGAATTTTCGATATATTTAAGATACGATTTCAAAAACTAACTTTATCAGTCATTAACACATTCTTCTTAAGAAAATTCTTTGATTCTTAAATTTTTCTAAAAAATTGTTTCTAAATGAAATTTTTCCCTCTGGCGAAAAAATTCAAAAAACGATATGGCCGATAAGCCGAGACACCCCAACCTTAGAATTGTCATTTTTATTTTTTTTATTTGTATTTTAAGCTTCAAGCAAATCGGTTCATATGGGTTGAGATACTTCCATTGTAAGGAGGCATTTTTAAGTCTTGAAAAATTAAAGTGTGGCAATTGAAAAGCGCTGAGGGTGAAAGTGTGACAACTTCCGAAAGCTTACGAAATAAAGCGGTAAAGTTGTCTGTGTTGTCACTTATTTTTCAGATTTCTTATTGTATAACAAACATTGCCATTTCTTAAAAATAAGTAATATTAACTCAAATCGAACAGAATAAAATTCAGTTTTGAAATTTTAAGTTCAATTACACAGTGCAACATGAAGATGTTACCATTCAAGATACAAAAATCTTGGATGGGACCAACAAAATTAATAAATCATACCAAGAGTAGAACAAACCCCCTGAAGGGTTTTAAAAACTTAGCTCGAATTCTTTATTTATGGCGCACTGAATTTTTCAATTTTTAACATGATAATGTTTTTTTCATCAAACTTTGTTTTCATCAATTTTTTTTTCATAATTTTTTTTTTCATCATACTTTTTTTTCATCAATTTTTTTATCAATTTTTTCATCAAGTTTTTTTTTCATAATTTTTTTTTTTTCATCAAATTTTTTTTTTTGCATAATTTTTTTTTTTTTTCATCAAAATTTTTTTTTTCTTCAAACTTTTTTTCATCAATTTTTTTTTATAATTTTTTTTTTTCATCAAAAATTTTTTTCATAATTTTTTTTTATCAAAGTTTTTTTATCAATTTTTTATTTCATCAATTTTTTTCATAAAATTTTGTTTTCCCGGGTGAAAATGACCATGTATGTTCATTAGACTGCCCAGAAAAAAACAAAGTTGTTATTTTCTTGGGGGATACCTGCAAATTTTGTTCCTTTTTGTGCAAAAAAATTTCGGTTTTTTTTTGGGATTTTTAAAATAATATCTAGAGGTCGCGATCTCGCGTTTTATAACGAATTATTTTTTTTGAGTTTTTTATTATTTTAAATTGTTAAATATGATTAATATGATAAAATATTAATAATTTCAGACAAAAAAAAAATTAAATTAAAAATTAAATATCGCTCATTCCATGAGATGTCTCCCAGCATCTAATAAAATGTTCTTTAATTTATTTGAAATTTCGCACACAGGTACACTATGTAGCAATTAAAATAAATTCGTTTTTAGTTTCGCGAAAATCCACGAATTCGCGAACGCGAATATATTCGCGAATTCACGGATTTTCTCGGAACTAACAACTGATTTATTTTAATAGCTTCATAGTGTTCATGTGTGCAAAATTTGAAATAAATTAAAGAACATTTGATTAGATGCTGGGAGACATCTCATGGAATGAGCGATATTTAATTTTTAATTTAATTTTTTTTGTCTGAAATTATTAATATTTTATCATATTAATCATATTTAACAATTTAAAATAATAAAAAACTCAAAAAAAAATAAATCGTTATAAAACGCGAGATCGCGACCTCTAGATATTATTTTAAAAATCCCAAAAAAAAACCGAAATTTTTTTGCACAAAAAGGAACAAAATTTGCAGGTATCCCCCAAGAAAATAAAAACTTCGCTTTTTTTCTGGGCAGTCTAATGTTCATATATGATGCATATATGGATGTCCATACAAGTGCATATCCGTAATTTGAGGGTACATGTACATTAATGATCATACATTGTCATACATGAATTTGTATGTAAAATTTTTTTTTGTATTTTTTCCATAAAACGTCTATTAATTGAAATGTTTTCAAATATTAATAATTTTTACTAATTTATGACACTGATTTTTTAATAAAAACTAACGAATATTTTAAAAATATACTTTGGACTTTATGATACTTTAGGATAATCAAAGCTTCGAAGAATTATCCACTTTTCGAATGAATTCACAAATAAAATACATTCGATTTTTATAGTCACTGAACCCGAGTAAAAATTTTTATATGATACAATATATAATGATATGTAACACAATATATATTTATACGCAATTTGATCCGAATAATGGTGGATGTTTTTGCATTAAAAAAGATCAACTTGTATAAAATATGATTTGATTTCATCCGAGTTTTGACCAGACATTGCCATATATTAGTGGATCTAATTAGATCTAATTGCATAAAAACATGTAAAATCCTGGTGTTTTTTGGTTTAGGTTGAGATACACCACAGGTCAACGATACATTCACCAAACATATAATTTTCTTAAACAAAAAAAATGTTCGGGTACGCTTCGAACCAGATAGGTGATATACATAACCCTAACAAGGAAATGTTTAGGAACATTTTAAAAAGTTTCTTATACTTTGCCTTAAAAACTTAAAAAATTGTTGGTTAAATGGAAACATATAGTGTTATATATGGAACAGAATAGGATATATATAATTTTATATTAAATTATACAGAAAAACAATTTTTGTATTGATCCTCATATAATTAAATATAATTATATCAACCGTACGCCTTTTAATCCGAATCATGATTAAATTATATATAACTACATATGACTGCATTTAAAAAATTTAGAAAACAGCTCACGGGATATATGATCATTAGGGATGAGATTTCCATGCAAATGCATGTTTTTTGTCGATAGTCTAAAAACGATATCGATCAATTATCTTTCCGAATCAAGAAATTTGCGTTAAAATGGCATCGATTTGTTTTTGCATATTTTTGCATATTTTGGTGAAAATGCATATTTTTGCATATTTTAGTTTTTAATGCATATTTTGTGCATATTTCCAACTTTTAAGTGCATATTTTTGCATATTTTGGCATAAATTAGCAAAAACACAAATTGAAATTTATTTGTTTCAAAAACTATTTTAAATTTTAAAAATTTATTTTAAAAATAAGAAAAATTATTTTTTTTTCTTTGAAATTTTTTTTTACAGATTGTCTTAATTTCTAAAAAATCTTGATTTTATAAAGATTTAAATGTTGCTATTTAAACCCGGCGTTTCTTTTTGCTTTTTAAGAAGTTTTTCCTATGAAAACAAAATTTTTATTGCACAAATTTTATTTTTTAGTGCATATTTTTAGGTTTTTTAGTGCATATTTTGAATTTTTTAGCGCATATTTTAAGCGCATATTTTCGATTTTTTAGTGCATGAAAATCTCATCCCTAATGATCATATATGATTCGTTAGGTTTGTATCAAGTTATATATTGTTATATATGTTTATTTTTACTCGGGAATACAATTATCTTTAAATATCAATATTTCTTGGAATGGATTCGATTTTTACCATTAAATCGAATTCTTGTTTATGAGAATTTTCAAAACTGAATGCATTCTTTATTTCATTTATTTATTATTAATGAGACTTTTAAAAATCGAATTTATAAAATCTTGCGCATTCAATTCAAAGTCGAATGAAAAAGAAACCGAATTCATTCTATATTTTAAAATCAAATGTAAACTCATTCAATAAATTGTGATTGGGGAATGCAATCATTTAAGTTTAATTCAGAACACCAAATCTTATTAAGGGATGAAATCCTTCGCAGCTCTGACAGTAATACCGTCAGAGTGTTCGAATTTTCTTCTAAATTTGGTTGTTTACGTTAGTGCCGTTCATATTCGCCTATAGAATACAAAAATTATAACCAATCTTAATGATGTATAATCATTATTGTCCAACCGAACGATTTTTTCAGACTGAACCCATACATGAACTTCGTCCAATTTTGCAAAGTTCTGCCGAGCCCAACCTTTAAAAAAATTGTTTTTAAGACATGTATGCTATGCAGATGCATAGCATATATGAAGGAGTATGACATATACCTATTCACACATAGTTGCATACATTTACATATATGGAATATTACATTACTTGTGTATGTTCATATATGCTCCCATATATGACATACATTTCCATATATTGTTCATATACTATCATACATGGAATCATGTATGAGCATGTATGAACATACATGGTCATTTTCACCAGGGTTCATCAAATTTTTTTTTCCTAATTTTTTTTTCACTAATTTTTTTTTCATTAATTTTTTTTCACTAATTTTCCTTTTTTTTATTATCAAATTTTTTTTCATAAATTTTTTTTATCAAATTTTTTTTCATAAAATTTTTTATAACATTTTTATTATCAATTTTTTTCTCACCCAAAATTTTTTTTTACATCAATTTTTTTTTACATCAAAAATTTTTTCTTTTCATCAAAAAAAATTCATCAAAAACTTTTTTTCATCAATTTTTTTTTTTCACCTAAAATTTTGGGTTCATTATTTTTATTTTTTAACATAATTTTGTTTTTCGTGAAAAAAAATCACTTTGTTTTCCCAAAACTACTTTTTCACCAAGTCTAAGCTTTTCGCATAAAAATTTTCCATTTGTTTATCAAATGTACATAAAACAAGTGACAGTGTTATATTCTTTGGTGCCGAATCTTTTATACTCTCCAAAATGTAAAAATACTTTTTTGCACTAATTTTTGCACTCACTTACGAAATGTACAACTCTTTTGGTTTTTTAATGGGGTCCTCGACTGATATTTCAATTCGTTTTACATGGAATAGCAATGTAATACAACATTTTTTTTTTTCTTAAAAAACTTTGCTTTGGCCAGTACACCCAAATCTTCCGCAAAACATTATCATGATTTAATGTTTTGCGCAAGAGTACAAAATTCGCAGGCATTTTTTAAAAAGCGTTGTGAATAATTCAAAAAAAGTGTAGAAAATATAATTCTGAGGTAAATAATGTTAAAAGATGACTGCAGTGAAATTTGATGGCGGTATATTAACCCTTTATCTCCCATTTTTTGGAGATAAATGGTCCGTTTTTCAAATATATTCATAGAAAACCAATAAAACGTGCGTTTTTAGGATTAAATTGTTCTTCAACAATTTTTTTCATGAAGGTGTTGTCGAAGATCAAAACTTCGGCCAAAAAGTGCAAATGCTTAAAATAGTAAAATTGTAAATTATCACTAACTATTAAATTATTTTTCACCCAAGTCGTGTGGAATAATTCAAAAAAATTTAATAAATCTGCTTCTGGGCTAAATTACGATTAAAGATGTCTTCAATGAAATTTTACAACGGTTCTTTTCTTAGACCATATTAACCCTCAATCTCCCCATTTTTAGTTGTATTTTTATGTGCCCCAAGACTTGGTGATTGAGTGTTAATATGTTCTAAGAAAAGAACCGACATCAAGTTTCACTGCAGTTGTTTATCTCAGAGGCAGATTCAACTAATTTCACACGACTTTGGTGAAATACAGTTAAATAGTAGTATGTGATAATTTACAAAACATTTAATCTATGACAACCCCTAGTGAAATTTGAAGCAGAAAATTTTTTTTAGAATATTTTAACGCTGTAAACGCAAGTTTTACTGGTTTTCTATGAGGATATTTGAAATAAGGACCAAAGTGACCCCTATAAATGGGAGAAGACAGAATTAGATTTTCTTGGACTTATTTCAAACGCCTTTGAAAAGAAAATCAAAACGTCAGTGTTCCATAAAAAAATGCCTGCGAATTTTGAACTCTTGCCCAAAACATTAAATCATGATAATGTTTTGCGGAAGATTTGGGTGAACTTGCCAAATAGAAATATCAGTCGAGGACCCCATTAAAAAACCAAAAGAGCTGTACATTTCGTAAGTGAGTGCAAAAATAAGTGCAAAAAAGTGTTTTTACATTTTGGAGAGTACAAAAGATTCGGCACCAAAGAATATAAGACTCTCACTTGTTTTATGTACATTTGGTAAACAAATGGAAAATTTTTATGCGAAGAGCTTAGACTTGGTGAAAAAGTAGTTTTGGTAAAAAAAAATATTTTTTTTTTTCACGAAAAACTAAATTATGTTAAAAAAATTTATTGAAAAAAAATTTTGATGAAAAAAGTTTTTGATGAAAAGAAAAATTTTTTGATGTAAAAAAATTGATGAAAAAATATATAAAAAACAAGTAGAAAAATTTAATTCGACTTGGTCGAATCTATGAATACCCTCCACAATGTTATCTGATAGTAATTTTCTAAAAAAAATTTAAAAAAATTGCATTACAAATTTTTTATTAGAAATATGTATATTATTTTGAGTCAAACTTTCTTTTAATCAATCAAATTTTTTTGAGTGTACAATTTTTTTGACTGTCAACATTTTTTTGAGTCTGTCATTTCATTCAAAAAAATAATAATGTGTAAATTTTTTTTTGAGTGTAACATTTTTTTTTGAGTGTAAATTTTTTTTTGAGTGTAAATTTTTTTTTAGTGTACAAATACTTTGAGTAACAAATTACTTTGTAAAATATTTTTGTTGTTTTATACATACATATATGTAATACAAAAAAAAAACTATTTCACATATTTTCCTCTTTTTATATTACCATCCTTTTCTTTAAAAACCAAAAACAAATTAACATTCAATCATACACATACTTTATTTGATTTTTTCCCGTTACATACAGTTACACTAACAATAACAAAAACAAAACAATAACAAATATTTACTTGTCTAACAACTAAACTGCACCCCACGACAAGAAAACAAACAACAACAAGTTTTACAAAACTGGTATTTCACCATGCTATTAAAACTTGTTTAACGAGTTTTCAACAGTTTAAGGTGAAACAAATCTGAAATTCAGTGCATTGCTTATAACTTTTGAACCACTGAACCGATTTTGCTTAAATTCAAAACCAAACAGTCTTGGGGAACAACAAATATATATGCTAAGCTTCAGTCCCCTCAGAATTGCCTTTCGAAAGTTATAGTGGTTTAAATCTTGTAAATTCGAAAAATACCCTTCCCGAAATGTACTATTTTGCTCATAACTTTTGAACCACTGGACCGATTTCGCTGGATTGCAATACCAAGCTGACCCGATAAATGAAGAACATATATGTCAAACTTCAGGAGCCTCCGTAAAGTCTTTCAAAAGTTAGCGTGTTTTCAACGGACAGACAGACAGACAGACGGACGGACGGACGGACGGACATCGCTAGATCGACTTAAAATCGATCAAGGATCATGAATATATATACTTTATGGGGTCCTAGACCAATATTTCGATGTGTTACAAACGGAATGACAAACTTATATATACCCTCTATCACTAGAGTGGAGGGTATAAAAAATTTTTTGGTGAGAAAAAAATTGATAATAAAAAATTTGATAAAAAAATTTGATGAAAAAAAGTTGATAAAAAAAAAATATGATAAAAAAAAATTTATGAAAAAAAATTTTGATGAAAAAAAAAATTTGATTAAAAAAAAAAAAATAATGAAAAAAAATTGAAGAAAAAAATTAATGAAAAAAAACCTATGAAAAAAAAATTTGGTGAAAAAAAAAATTTATGAAAAAAAAATTGATGAAAAAAAAAATTTGATAAAAAAAAAAAGATAAAAAACGGTTTTATTCACCACGAGGTGAATTATTATCCAAGTTACAAACCCAATTTATTAAAAATTTTTGGTTTTAAGAAAATGGAAATAGTAATTTTTGTTTTCTTTTTCGTTAATTGGTAGCTTATATAGTCAAACAGAGGTGGCGTACTACAACTTTTTTAAAATTAGACACCAGCCTAAAAACATTATCATGTTAAAAAGACGTCGAGCTAAGTTTTCAAAAATCATACACTCGAAGACTCCAAATTTATTGCACAGTGTTATATAAGACACAGTTATTTTTTTTTTTTTATTTTCATTTAAATTATTACCAAATTGAGCTTTCCCGTTTAAGGTTTAATAAATTTTTTTGTTTTTTATTTCTCTTGTGTTGTTTCCAGATTCCCTTTAACACTTTGTGGCATGCAATTTGTTGAAATTAACTTTAATTGCAATTTGGGGTGTTGCGAGCATTTCTTTATATTTTTTTTTCTTCTACTTCATCTTTATATTTCTTCCTTCTTAACTTCTTTATGTTTGGCTATCAAACTACAGCAGAATCAAACAGGAAAAAAAATATATTTAAGGTATATTTTTAACTCTGTTATTGGCAACTGACAACATGATGACATATCATTTGGTTCGTATTCTTTATAGGTAAGATACGAGTATGTTTGTAGGTTGCAGTGTATTTATTTCAGTAATGTTTTTCTTTTTTTTTTATTGTATAATTCTGGGCTGTTCCTCCCGTTTTTTTTTTTTTTTTGTAAAGCAAATGCACTGAACACAATAATGAGAATATTTTAAGTTTTCAAGTGTTTAAATTGACAAAGGAAGTGTTTTAAGTTGTATTTTTTTTTTTGGAAACGTATAATTTTACATCGACAGGTTAAAAAGCAACGAAATATGTATTTTTAATTTTAATGTTTAAGCATATGGGGCACTCCATGCCAAATTGCACAATTTCGGACACGACCCTCTTCGAGCTGTATTATGTTTTGTATTTGGTACATAAATTATCATTATGCCTATTTACATACGAATATAAGACTTTAGGTTTTGCCAAAACGGTTGTCAATTTGATAAATACTCTTGACAATGGAATTTGATGAATTCCAAAACACGTGTCGAGTAAGTCTTGCAAAATGACCATATCAATCAATTTAAAACAAACTAACTTTATAAATAGTTTCTTGAAAAGTGACCTCGAGCTGAAGTAATCTTTCACAATAGAATTTATATGTAGAGTAATAAATAATTTTTAATAATTTAAAAATTAAAACAGAATTAATTGAAAATTTTAATATTTTTTTTTTTAAAATCAAAATTTTAAAAAATCTGTAACTAAAAACCAACTTCAAATAAGGATTTTTTGATAATTTTGTCATAAGCTTACAATTCATTTGTTAAATCAATAATTATTTTGATTGAATATAAATAAAAAATTTATCAAATTTTTGATCAATATCAAAATTGAAAAAATTTTCTATCAACCACCTACAATTTGATGATTGGCATAACAATTTTGGCGACACGAAATAACTCCCACATGAAATAACTCCCACCTTAAAAATGAAAAAAGTCCCAAAAAAAACTCCATACAAAGTTGGGAGTTATTTCATATGAAGTAACTCCCAATTTAGTGGGACTTTTATCATTTTTGTTGGGAGTTATTTCATAATTTTCGGTGGGAGTTCTTTCATATGAAAGAACTCCCACTACAATAGCAATGAAATAACTCCCTCTATTATTTCATTGTTGGTGGATGTATCTGGAACATTTTGACATATAGAATATTATTATTAATGAAATAAAATTCTTTGTGATTTTGGTACCAAATTTTTGGACGCAGTGCTTTCAAACAAATTTGTATGTTTCAGAAATTTTTCTTCCAAAACTGGCAAGAATTTTTGAGTTAAGAGCGCATTGCAGCCGAAAATATTTTCGTTAGAATACAAAATTGTTTAAAAAAAACGGCGCACGTGAAAACATCCAGCGCGTTGTGTTTTTCGATAACATAGAAAGTTTTTCGATAACATACAAGACTGTTGGAAAAAGAACCACAGTTGAAAATTTAAAAGATTTAAGTAGCACTTGTTGTTAAAAGCGCCGCAGGCAAAAATTTGATACCAAAAATCGCGGCGATTTTTGGTACAAAATTTTTGCCTACGGCGATTTTTACAACAAGTGCTAAATAAATGTTTTAAATTTTCGGTAACAAACAAATTTTTCGCAAAAAGCGCCGCAGGCGAAAATTTGGTACCAAAAATCGCCGCGATTTTTGGTACCAAACTTTCGCATTCGGCAGTTA
Source organism: Pegoplata infirma (assembly GCA_963921195.1). Lineage (NCBI taxonomy): Eukaryota > Metazoa > Arthropoda > Insecta > Diptera > Anthomyiidae > Pegoplata > Pegoplata infirma. The sequence continues at coordinate 223,189,909 of OY992538.1, forward strand.
TCATAACATGTTTGTATTGTACCGAAAGTAAGATCGGGATCCTTATGCTCGACTTATCTGATATATGTACATATTTTCCCTTATTGTTTGTTTAATTTTTGTTGAGACTTTTACATTTTTTTATTGGGACTTCTTTCATTATTAATGGGAGTTATTTCATTGGCACTTATTTCATTTTGAAGGTGGAAGTTATTTCGTTGCAGTTGGGACTTATTTCATTTTTTTCTCCATTGGGACATGTTTCATTTTTGGTGGGATTTATTTCATTGGGAGTTATTTCGTGGGAGTTATTTCATGTGGGAGTTATTTCGTGTCGCCACAATTTGTTTAATTAGAGGAATTTTAATCAAAAAATTCGAGTTTTGGTTAACTGAAATTCGTTTCAAATTTTTTCTGTGTAGCTATAATTATGCCAAAGATAGGACAATATTATTTCTATTGGTTTCCGAGATATATCCGAGATATAAGTTACATGTTCTTCGGAAAAAACAAGTTTTATCCTAAATATACATAAGGCCTTAAAATTCGAACAGCAGCTTAATTAGAAAACCTCAAATGGAAGTTTGGTATTTTCGATTAGAGACGGGCACATGAGCAGATTAGAGCGTGATTAACGTGATTCACGCGTGAGTGTGACTAAATTCAATTTTACTTGATTGTGAGCGAGTGTGAGTGGAGAAAAAAGTTGCTTGTGTTAGTGTGCGTGAGTAAGATTTTTGCGTGAGTGAGTGTGCGTGAGCCGATTTTTTTGCGTGAGCTTGCATGATTAATTTCCTCTTCATATTTCCTTTCGTACCAAAAAAAAAGGAACAAAAAAATTGCAAAATTTGTCTTAGCTTAAGATTTCGTCCCGAAAAAAGCAAGAAAAAATTTAAAATTTTGCTGAAAATTTTGAAAGATTTTTGAAATTTTAGTTTTTTAACTTTTTTTGTATAAATAAGAGTTTCGTGAGTGTGAGTCAACGTGAGTGTGAGTGAAGCTTGCGTGATTGCACGTGAGTGTGAGTTGTATGAAATTTACTCACGTGATTGTGAGTGAGTGTGAGTAGAAAAAATATGATCGTGAGTGAGTGTGCGTGATTCAAAAATTCCTGTCGTGAGCGTGAGTGAGTGTGAGTCAAAAATCACTCACGCGCCCATCTATAGTTTCGATAACTACTTCGAGAAATTCCACACTATAGAGTATTTGCACTCGATGACTTCAAAATTATTGCACTGTGTTGTTTAATAACTAAACAAGAAAATACTTCAATCTCCTTTTTTTTTAAAAAATAAATTTTGTTTCAATTTAACAAATTTTTAATTATTAATTTAATTTTTTTTTTACAATTTTACTAATAATTTCTTTGGCCTAATCATCATTTGTACAAATTTCATTGAATAATAATAACCATTATATGAACTCCAATTAATGCCCTCGCCATATAATGCTTTTCCAGTTGTAAACTCCATTTAAATTGCTAAAAATTTAAACAAAAATGTAAGACAAATAGTTTTAAATATAAAACAAAAATTAATATACCTTTTTAAGCATTTATAATACCACCAAGCTCCAGTAAACACTTGAGCACAATGATTCTCATCCGCATCATTATCCTGATCTTTTGTCGAAAATTTATCACCCTTATGATGACTTAGTGAATCTCCAGCATTTCCTGTATAGTTACCAAGTATTTTTAAAGAGTATTTTTCCGTTTCATTAGCTATGGCAAATGCATCGTATTTAGCATATTTTAAAATATCATCAAAATCTCGTAGTTGTATAAGTAATTCCACTGGTTCCAGGCTTGTGGTAAGAGCATGTAATTTATCTAACCCTATGAAAAATTCTCCATCAATATCACCAAATCCTTGTTTATATTCAGACCATTCACGATAGAAATCGACAGAACCGTTAATTCGTCTTTGAATGACTGTCCAACCGCCACCATCTGTTTGTGTATCACAGGAAACCAATAAGGTTGTAGAACCATAGAAACGATTTTGTATGCGACATTTGGTGTTCGAGCAGTAGGTTTCATTAAAATCCAGGCAACTTGTTGGATAGAGTTGTCCAGAGCTGGAAGAAGACATTAATATTATTATTGCTACACTCAAAATAAAAACTCTGTTAAGTTACAGAAAAAGTCTGCTAATTTAACAGAGTGTACCATACTTTTCCAGCTAAAAACATTTCTTGGTTGTTTTACTAAAAAACTCTGTAAAATGATTTTGACAAGAAAACAAGTAAAAAAGTTAAATTCGGCCTTGCCGAATGTAGTAATACCCTCCACAATTCCAAAAAGATTATTGCAAACAACTTTTTTTAAAAGGAAATTACTTTTGAAAAAAAACAAGTAAGAGTGTTAAATTCGGCTGTGCCGAATCTTTTATACCCTCCAACATGCAAATAAATAAAAAAAAAAATGCAGGGGCGTCTTCTTTTTTTTGGGGGGGTGGTAATTGGGGGGCACAATTCCTCTCGAATAAGTGTTAAAAAAAAATAATTCTTATGCTTTTTGCACTAAAGAAATACAAATTTATCATTATATAAAAAAAATTTTTATTCCACGCCCATAAAAGGGGGGGGGGCGGACCGTAAAACGATATTTTCTAATTCTGTGGGTCCAAATGCACCCAGTTGGCAAAATAAAGTCACACCTGACATACTGCTGACTCTCCCTTTATAAAATTGCTGACATATTCATACAATTTTTCAAAATGTCATCAATGACATGTCAGCAGTTGGTCAGCAGTGTCCACCAGTATCGGTGGCCACTTACAATTCGTTTTAACAACCGCTGACCAACTGCTGACATGTCATTGATGACATTTTGAAAAATTGTATGAAGATGTCAGCAATTTTATAAAGGGAGAGTCAGCAGTATGTCAGGTGTGATTTTTTTTGCCGACTGGGCAGGACCTTGAACTTCTTGTAGCATAAAAATGTTGGATTTGTTAAACAAAAACACAAAAAATCATGTAAAAATATGATATTTTTCAGAGGTTGGTTTAGATCTTCAAGGGGGAACTTTTTCCCACCTGGTCCGATTTTGCCCATCTCCGAACTTAACCAGCCTATGAACATAAGACATATATGTGCCAAATTTCAGGAGTCTATCACTATTATTTTGGACTGTATCGTGTCTTCCACAGACGGACGGACGGACAGACGGACGGACGGACGGACAGACGGACGGACAGACGGACGGACAGACGGACGGACAGACGGACGGACAGACGGACATCGCTAGAATGTCTTAGAATCGACCACTGATCAATAATATATATACTTTATGGGGTCCTAGACCGATATTTCGATGCGTTACACACGGAATGACAAAGTGAGTATACCCCCATACTGTAGTTGGACAGTATAAAAAAAAAAAAAAATTTGGAAAAAAAATTTCCGCGGAAAAAATTAGGTAAAAAAAAAATCCACGATTCTTTTTATTTTTTGTCAAAAAATATGTTCGTAATTGTTAAAATACCATTTGGTGTTCAATAATGTCAGCCAGCACCCGAATTAAAGCATTTTGTGTTTTTGAATGTACTAAAATTTTTCAGGTGTCCTTACATTTTCGTTCATAACTTTAGAACCGATTAACCGATATTGTAACATCAAACTTCTCGGGAGAACTTCCAATAAACATGTTAAGTTTCAGTCATTTCCGTGCAATATTTTGACCGTGATCACCATTTCCACAGACAGACAGACGGACATCGCTGGAATGTCTTAAAATTGATCGGGGATCATGAATATATATACTGTATGGGGCCACAGACCGATATTTCGATGAGTTACAAACGAAATGACAAACTTATATATACCCTCTATAACTATGTGGAGGGTATAAAAACTGTGAACTTACAAATTTTATAGTAAAATTGGTTAAATATAAAAGCTTTTTGACAGGGAAAACTCTGTAATTTTACTTTAAAACTCTGTAAAATGACTTGTACAAAGAAGTTGTATGACACATGTAAGATGCCTGGGGAAGTTGTAATAACTTGGCTGATTTTTCAATCCACATCATTATTCTGAAACCACTTTAATTTAAACTTAACTTAAAACAACGAAAAATTGAAAATCAGAAAAAAATTCATATTTTTCCTTGTAATCCATTTTTAAAACTTCAAGACCCATGCGTAACGCGTTACTCATGTCCGATTGTCCTTAATTATTGTGAGACGTATTTTTACCTAAAAATTAATATATTTACGGCAAAAAAATAAAAGATGAAATTTTAAAAATTTGAAAAGAAAACTAGAAAGAATTGTGATCTCGAATTATGGCGTAATTTAAATTAGAATTTTTGGAGTTATAAAAAAAAAATCAAAGGTTCCGGACTTTATCAAAAAGTCGATTTTAATTTTTAAACGTCAAAAAATAAGTAATAGTTACTTCGAATAATATTTTCATATTCTTTTCTAAAACAACATTTAAATACCAACAAAACGTTGTCTAATTTTTTTTAAGATATCTATATTTTTATTGGTCAAAATTAATTAAAAATTTCAATTTTTTAATTTTTTTGAAAAAAAACTCCATTTTGGAAAATTGTTTACTCAACACCAATTTGGTATAAAAGGCTAAAAATTTGAGTGCAAGTTGCATTTAATACGTACTAAAACATTTCCAAAAAAAAAAAAAAACAAGTAGAAAAGTTAAATTCGACTTGGCCGAATCTATGAATACCCTCCATAATGCCCTTTTTAAGTGAAAGTAAGTTTTCTAACGTGAAAAAAATAAAATTTTTGATTAGAAATATTTTATTTTGTGAAAAAAAAAAACTTTTTTTTAACTAATTTTTGAAAAAAAAAAAAAAATAATTGACTAAATTTTTTTTGAGTGTAAAATTTTTTTTTGAGTGTAAAATTTTTTTCCAGTGTATTTTTTAAGTTCAAAAATATTTTTGAGTGTCAAACATAGGTTGTAAAATATTTTTGTGACTTACCAATGTTTTTAAAACAGGTTTAACTGGATTTCAACACGTGAATTTAAGGTGAAACTAATCTAAAATTCACGGTTTTGCTAATAACTTTTGAACCACTTGACCGCTTTGGCTGAAATTCAATACGAACTAGGCTGGAGGAACGACAAATATATGTGCCAAGCTTCAGCATCCTCAGGATTGCTTTTCGAAAGTTATAGTGCTTTTTATCTAGTAAATTCACGAAAAACCCTTGCCAAAATTCAGTCTTTTGCTCATAACTTTTGAACCACTGGACCAATTTCGCTGGATTGCAATACCAACCTGACCAGGTAAATGCCCAATATATATGCAAAACTTCAAGAGCCTCCGTTAAGTCTTTCAAAAGTTAGTGTGTTTCAACAGACAGACGGACGGACGGACATCGCTAGATCGTCTTAAAATCGATCGAGGATCATGAATATATATACTTTATGGGGTCCTAGACCAATATTTCGAGGTGTTACAAACGGAATGACAAACTTATATATACCCTCTATCACTAGAGTGGAGGGTATAAAAAATTAATCGAAGGGGTCGGGTCTAAAAGTGAGTGGTTTGGCCTAGAATGCCCCATATAGTATATTCATGATCCTCGATCGATTTTAAGAGGATCTAGCGATGTCCGTCTGTCTGTATGTCTGTCTGTTGAAAACAAGCTAACTTTTTAAAGACTTTTCGGAGGCTCCTGAAGTTTGGCATATATGTTGCGCATTGACCTGGTCAGGCTGGTATTGCAATCCAGCAAAATCGGTCCAGTGGTTCAAATGAGCAAAAGACTAAATTTCGGCAAGGGTTTTTCGTGAATTTATGAGATAAAAAACATGCTAACTTTCGAAACGCAATTCTGAAGAGGCTGAAGCTTGGCATATATATTTGTTGTTCCCCTGGACTGGTTCGTATTGAATTTCACCCAAATCGGTCAGAAAATTGTTTTTTTTTTTTTCAAAAATTATTAAAAAAAAAGTTGTTTTACACTAAATAAAGTATTTCTAATCAAAAAATTAATTTTTTTCACGTTAGAAAATTTACTATCACTTAAAAAGGACATTGTGGAGGGTATTCATAGATTCGGCCAAGTGAAGTTTAACTTTTCTACTTGTTTATAATTAAAAAATATAAAACTGAAATTACATTTTTTTAATTTTTCTTACATAAAACTACCACGTTTTTGGAATTTTCAAGACTTACCTCACCGATTTCTGCTGATCTTCAGAATGCACACAAACTTGGGATTGTTCTATTGAATAAAACAAAATTTTTTTAAGCCCATATTATAATAAAATTGATAATTTAATTACCTTTTTCATGTATTTTTGTTGTTATATTTTTTATAATTGATAATTGATTTTCAATATTTTTCAAATTCGATTTTAATTCAAAACTTTGCAACAGTTCCTTATCTTCATTAACATTAATACTTTTTTCATCTAGTAGTGGCACTTGTGATTGATAATTTAAATAAATATTGTTATTTGGTTTTTCTATTTTTTGTTTTGTATTTTCACAACGTAATTCCATTAATTCATTATTTTTGTTGTAATTTTCTTGCTTTACTTCGCTAATCGTTTGCTCCAAACTGTTAAATTTTCTTTCCATTTCCGTTAACACTCTTTGATTTGCTCTATCTGCACTTTGTTCCATCAGTTCTAGACGTAATTTTAAGTTTTCAATTGCTATTAGTAATGTATTCATTTGATTACCAATTTTATTTGATAAAGATTTTTCTGGAGAATCTATATACTATAAAATGTTAATTAAATTAAAAAAAAATTCAATTTGTTTGTGTTTGTTAATTTGGTATTAATTACAACTATTTGCGCCTGTGACAAATTCCAGATGTAGATAATTGACAAGAAAAATTGAACACATTTCATTGCGTATTAAAAAAAAATACAATAAACTTTCACTTTTAAAATATAATAAAACAGAATTGTATTATCTTTATGCTTATATAGCAACTTAAAGTATACAAATAATACAATACTAAGAAGGTCATGGGTTATCATCCGAACATGCTTTTTGGGGTTTCCAAACAACCTGAATATAAAGAATAATTTATAAATCTGGCATGGATCCATGAAAAATGTTCGAAAATCTGAAAATTTTTTTAAGGGTATAATGTCTCGGAATATTAGAATTTTCTATCGAAAAAAAAAAATTTTTTCTTTAGAAAAAATATTAAAATATTTCGTAAGAAATAAAAAATATTAAAATTATTCTTTAAGAAATATACGAAAATTTTTCTTTGAGAATTTTTCAATGGGAATAATTTACGAATTTTTCTTTAAATTTTTCTATAGATAAACTCTGAGAACTTTTGTATAGAAAAAATAAAATTTAACAGAAACAATTTTAGAATTTTTTTATAGGAAAATCGGAAAATTTTCTGTATTGAAAATCTGACCAATTCTTCTTGGAAAAATGTCTAATTTTTCCTAATCTTAGAATTTTTGAATCTTAGAATTTTTTTATTATACACTTAAAGAAAAATGCTTCATCATATTGATGATACGGTTTCATCACTTGCTGTCATCAATTTTGGTGACAAATTTCTTCATATTAATGAAGCTTTTCTTCAATATGATGAAACATGTCATAGGTTAGGTTGGTTAGGTTGTAAGTGGCTGCTGACGTTTTACGTCAACACACGTAGACTCTGAGGTCCATTTTGATACCACGGGACCGTAATAGGTTTCCCTACTAGTCCCTGTCGTTAAACCAGTTTGAGCTTCTTATGAAACTCCTTAGATGTTGAATTTTGACATCCGACAAATCAGAAAGATCGTACAGCTCCCTAGATCCCAGTGAAGCAAGTCTCTGACCAGAAAGTGCCGGGCAATGGCAAATAAAGTGTTCGATAGTTTCCAACTCCTCTTCATCCATGCAACTTCGGCAAAAGTCATTCGACGGCACATTTAACCGCTCTGCGTGCTTTCCTATAAGACAGTGTCCGGTAATTATAGAAACCACCGTCGAAATCTCTCCTCTTGGAAGCGATATCAGCTCACTTGGGCGCCCCTGATTAAGAGAAGGCCAAATCAGTCGTGTTGTCTCACACGTCCATCCATTTGCCCACCTTTTATTGGTCTCCGTCGCAGAACAAAGCCGTAGGTTTTGCTTGCAAGTTTCTAGAGGCATACCAACACATTCCAATTCTGTTGGAACCTGTAAGGTAGTTCCTAGTCTTGCAAGCTCATCGGCTTTGCAATTCCCTGGAATGTTTCTATGCCCTGGGACCCATATGAGTCGTATGTTAAACTGCTTGGCCATGTCATTTAAAGACGTGCGGCAGTTAAGGGCATATCTTGTTTTCAGAAACATTGAATCCAGGGACTTTACCGCGGCTTGACTGTCAGTATAGATGTTGACTGCGGTTGTACACTCAAAAAAAAAAAACTGTAATGTTAGCAAAAAAAGCTTGTAAACCTACAAGAAAATTTGCTGATTTTGAACCCACAATTTTTTTGCTAAAGTTAGCAAAAATGTTTTGCCAATAATTAGTTAACTAATTTTTTTTTTTTTGACACATTTGAGGACCCCATTGGGTTCGGACCCGATATATCCAGACCCCGATGGGCCTAGACCTAGTTGGGTTCCTTAAAAATCGTCATAGTTTTTGATCCAAAATTTGTGTCCGTTTCGCTCTACCTTGCTTAGTTTTTGAGATACGTGATTATAAGGGACCACTGGGGTCTTGAGAACTAAAAAACTCGATAACTTCAAAAATATTACTCGGAGAGCTTTTGACTATTTTGCGGTCTGGTTCTACGTATTGAGAGCTACAAAAATGCTTTTGGACTTTTTGTTGTGTCGGCAATATTTACAGAGATATGAGCATTTTAAAATTTTCGGGAATGCTAACTTTTTTGGATCCAAAGTTAGGGCCCATTAGGGTCCACACATGTGAAGAGGACCCGCGAAAGTATGGAGATTCTAAGAACCAAAAATGCCCTCCATTTTGCTCTATCTGGCTTAGTTTCCGAGATAGAGCCATTTTAAGTTTTCTGAAAATAAAAAAAAATTTACCATTTATTTTTGCTAATGTTAGCAAAAAATCTTGTAAAAATGTTGTCAACTCAATTTCAAATCTTAGCAAAAGAAATTAGTTCAACGTTTGTTTAAAATTGCTAATGTGCTAAATGAAGTTTACAAGAATTTTTTGCTAACATGCTAATCTCAACTAAAAATTTGCTAAGAGTTAGCTAACTAGCATTAGCAAAAAAAAATTAGTAAATCTACTAACGGTTTTTTTGAGTGTAGACAAGACATTGCAGTTCAACCAGTCAGCCACTTCCTTTATTGCTACCATCTCTGCCTGGTAAACACTGCAATGATCTGGCAATCATCGAGCCAGGCTCAATCCAGGCTCTTCCGAATAGACTCCAAAGCCCAATTGTTCGTGCAGCCTCGATCCATCTGTGAAAAAATTTATGGTGGCTCCACTACTCGGAATGTCCCCCATCCAAGACTCCCTGGATGGTATCATAGTGGTAAAGTGGCGCTCAAAAAGGCTCAAAGAGGGAGCACAGTCCACATTTTGTGGTATTTTTATCTTCTTCAAGATCGCGCTATGGTCACAATCGCTGCTCCTCCATTGCAGCGTGCTATTAAGTCGAATTGCCGACGCAGCTGCATACTGCCTACCCAATATGTTCAATGGTATCAGGTGAAGGAGGATTTCTAATGCAGCCGTAGGTGTAGTACGAAAAGCACCAGTGATGCACATCGACGCCATTCTCTGTACCTTCGTAATGAAGACACAGTTCGCTTTTGTTTCTAAAGCAGGCCACCAGACAATAATTCCATACAGCAAAATTGGAATAGATCCAATGAACGACTTGAGGGCTAAAACCCCATCGTTTTCCAATGGCTCTTTTACAGGAATATAAAGCAATCATTGCTTGTCTCACCCGTTCATCAATACTACGCCTGAAATTCAACTTCCTATCTAGAAGGTGATTTCAGTGCCGGCCAGAGAAATAGGATCAAAAGCAGGAATCTTATTTTTCCTTGTAAACAAAACAAGTTCTGTTTTACTTGGATTAACTCCTAGACCACAGTCTCTTGCCCATTTAGACAGATCTTTCAGAGAACCCTGAAGAATGTCCCTCAATGTTGGCAGATGCTTCCCCTTTACCGCTATCGCGACATCGTCAGCATATGTGACAACATGACAACCACGTGCTTCTAAAGATTGCAGCATTGAATTCAGTGCCAGGTTCCAAAGAAGCGGCGAAAGAACACCTCCTTGTGGTGTGCCCTTATTGACAAATCGAGATATGACGGACGCTCCAAATTCAGACGTTATACGTCTATTGGCAAGTAGGTTTTCCACCATCAAAACGATCCCACGCTTTACTCCTAGACCAGACAATGCCAAAATTATCGAGTCTGGGATGACATTATTAAAAGCCCCCTCTATATCAAGACAGGCCACCATAGTGTACTCCTTTATCGAAAGCGATCTCTCGATGGTACCAACGAGCTCATGCAAAGCTGTTTCCGTTGATCTACCCTTGCTGTATGCATGTTGCTTTTTCGAAAGCAACCTCGGGTCAATCACTTTACGCAAATATGAGTCTATCATTCGTTCCATTGTCTTTAACAAAAAAGAAGACACTCTAATTGGTCTGAAATCCTTCGGAGCTGTGTGGGAACTTTTCCCAGCCTTCGGGATAAAGACGACTCTGGTATCCCTCCATTTTAAAGGAATATATATTATATCTAATAATATATAATAATAAATTATTATATCTTATTAGATCTAATTTTTTATAATATCAAATTTGATAATATTTACCGTTCCATTTTTGGGATCTAATTATATATAATTATATCAAATTTGATCTTATAAGATATAATCACACATTTTTGGATCCTCCATTTTTGGGATCAAATGATATATGGCGGCGTATTATTTTTTTAGTCGGGTATTGACAATTATGTACTTATATAAAAAACATGGTTTCCAGGCTTTGATTTAATTTATTTCATATTAAAAAAAATTCTTAGAATTTTGTTATTATCACATAAATTCACGTGGTTAACTATGTAATATGATATTTTTTTTTATATATTATAACAGCAATAACAAATAAACCTCATAGTGGTAAACCTGAAAAACCAACATAAATGAAAGGACATACACAAAAAAGGACACACCTATTTTGGCACAATTTTGTCCTTTCAATAAACAATTTTTTTTTTAAATGACAATTTTTCTAAAAAAAAAAAAGAAATCATGAAATCAAAGACAAAGCAATTCAACTACGCCTATTTTCAAAGGACAATTTTAAAATTATGTACATAGTTATTTCATTTTTAAGGTATTTAATTGTATAGAATTTCATTTTTATTAATAGATTCCTGTGTTGTTTTATTTTATAATAGATCTTTTATAAATGACAATGACATGTAAATTTTTGTTTTAAATACCACAATTATTTATTGGATAATAATCTGTTGGAATTAATTTCAATAAACTTTTGTGAAATTTAAGAGGAATATAAAATATTATATATTCAATATATTGCAATTAAGAAGAAATAAATACAATTGACTGAAGGTTTTTTGTATGGCAAAAAATATTTTTTTTTATTTCAAAATCTAGGCAGATTTTATGTGGTACAAATTTGAGGCCTATCGGATAACATTGACCAACATTGAATTTTTCCAAAAAAGGGGAAAGGGGAAATTCCCCTCCCCCCCCCCCCAGACCAAATTTTGAAAAGAAAAAAAAGAAGAAAAAAAGAAGAAAAAAAAAAGAAGAAAAAGAAGAAACAAAGAAAGAAGGAAATTTTCTAAAAAAATTTCCGAAGGAAAAAAATCTCGAAGTCCAAAAATTTTTCATAGAAAAAATTCTGAAAATTTAAATAAGAATCTGAGCCTTTTTTATGTGAAAAAGGTCTCAAAACTTATTTATAGGAAAGAGGTCGCAAAAGAATTTTTCTATGGGAAAAAGTCTCAGAATTTCTGAATTTGAGACTTATTTTAAGGAAAAAGTTCTCAGAATCTGAATCTGTTTTAAGAAGAAAAAAGTCTCAAAGTCTAAGACTTTTAATTGTTGAAAAATAGTCTCAGAAGTTATATACTTATGTCCCCCCGCTATATATGTTTGTTTACAAATTACACTGCGTGACAAAACTTACCACTGTTTTAGAAAACAAGAGGTACGACCATCATTTCAATATATTTCAGACATGCTGAATCGAATGGCGTACTCCGTTTTTCGATGTATGGTACAGTTTTCTTGTAAAATGTCATTAAAGATTGGCTGATTTTCAGCTGCTTTTTTGACAAAAAAAATTCCAAAGCTAATGATTTTTAAATTTTATGGCATGGAAAACAAAGATATAACTTGTAGCAATATTTCTAATATAAATTTGGTTTAAAGCTTTTCATCTTAACCCCTTTAAGTCGCAGATTTCTTAATTTTTTTAAGTTTTCGCGAAATTAACCGCTAAATTGGTCTCTGATAAAAAACTAGCATTTTGTGGATCATAAAGGCGTCCATGACACTACGAATAGTGGACAAAAAACATCTATGTTATATGGACCATCATGAAGAAAATCGCGTAAAACCGTTTTTTTGTATATGGCAGCATCACCTAAGGAGATGATTTGAGGCTTCATCTTTTAGTATATAATGTGGGAACCTTAAACAATGAACTGACCCAAAATTTGTCCAAAAAAGTTTTCATTTGCAAAAGTTATCTTAACAAAAACTGTTATTTCAGTGTTTGCGATACAATAATTATAGTTTTTGTTAAGATAACTTTTGCAAATGAAAACTTTTTTGGACAAATTTTGGGTTAGTTCATTGTTTAAGGTTCTCACATTATATACTAAAAGATGAAGCCTCAAATCATCTCCTAAAGTGATGCTGCCATATACAAAAAAAAGGTTTTTCGCGATTTTCTTCATGATGGTCCATATAACATAGATGTTTTTTGTCCACTGTTCGTACTGTCATGGACGCCTTTATGATCCACGAAATGCAAGTTTTTTATCAGAGACCAATTTAGCGGTTAATTTCGCGAAAACTTAAAAAAATTAAGAAATCCGCGAATTAAAGGGGTTAAGATGAAAAGCTTTAAACCAAATTTATATTAGAAATATTGCTAAAAGTTATATCTTTGTATTCCATGCCATAAAATTTAAAAATCATAAGCTTTGGAATTTTTTTTGTCAAAAAAGCAGCTGAAAATCAGCCAATCTTTAATGACATTTTACAAGAAAACTGTACCATACATCGAAAAACGGAGTACACCATTCGACTCAGCATGTCCGAAATATATAGAAATGATGGTCGTAACTCTTGTTTATTTTTTAGTGTTCCGCAGTGTTATTTGTTTATGATATTAACGCTTAAATAATAAATTTATATCGTTATTTTTAATTAATTTCTATAACCACGCCCCTAAAGGGGGGCTGCATGAAAAAAAATTTAATTTTCTAACCTCCTTGGTCCAAGCGTAGGTCTATGATCATAATATGGCATACAAATGTTATATATCTTGAGCAAAAATTAAAAAAAAATCGTAAAAATAGTAGTGTTCAGGGGTCGTTTTAGTTCTTAAAGGGGGAAATTTTTCCCCCTGGTCCGATTTTTCCCGTATTCGGACTTAACCTTACCAGTAACACAGGAGATATTCTTGCCCAATTTAAGGGCCTAGCTCTTTTGGTTTGGACTGCATCGTTATTTCTACAAACGGATGGACGGACGGAAGGACGGACGGACATCGCTAGAATGTCTTAGATTCTATCATGGTTCAATATTATATATACTTTGTAGGGTCCCCGACCGATATTTCGATGTGTTACACCCGGAATGACAAAGTGAGTATACCCCCATACTGTGGTTGTAGGGTATAAAAATACCAATAATTGGGGATCATCGCTTTAAATTAAAAAAAAAAAAATCCAAAAAAATAGCCTTTCTTGCATGAAATTTTCTAACAAAATATTTAAAAGCAATTTATTAGTTAACTAGAGAAGATAGATAAAAAATAGTTAAAATTAGTGATTATCACTAAAAAAATTCATTTATTAGTTAACTAAAGATGTTATAGCAAAAATGTAAATAGTCTCCAAAAATCCATTTTTACATAAAGTAAAAAAAAAAAATAATTGTTGTAGAGGTGTTTTTTATCAAAAATAGAAAAAATTTGAGATCATTGCAAAAAATTTACAAAAACTTCTAACAATCCATTCTTACATGAATTTTTATTAAAAAACCT
>OY992538.1:223206601-223214101 GCA_963921195.1 Pegoplata infirma
CAGACAGACAGACAGATAGACAGACAGATAGACAGACAGACAGACAGACAGACAGACAGACAGATAGACAGACAGACAGACAGACAGACAGACAGACAGACAGACAGACAGACAGACAGACAGACAGACAGACAGACAGACAGACAGACAGACAGACAGACAGACAGACAGACAGACAGACAGACAGACAGACAGACAGACAGACAGACAGACAGACAGACAGACAGACAGACAGACAGACAGACAGACAGACAGACAGACAGACAGACAGACAGACAGACAGACAGACAGACAGACAGACAGACAGACAGACAGACAGACAGACAGACAGACAGACAGACAGACAGACAGACAGACAGACAGACAGACAGACAGACAGACAGACAGACAGACAGACAGACAGACAGACAGACAGACAGACAGACAGACAGACAGACAGACAGACAGACAGACAGACAGACAGACAGACAGACAGACAGACAGACAGACAGACAGACAGACAGACAGACAGACAGACAGACAGACAGACAGACAGACAGACAGACAGACAGACAGACAGACAGACAGACAGACAGACAGACAGACAGACAGACAGACAGACAGACAGACAGACAGACAGACAGACAGACAGACAGACAGACAGACAGACAGACAGACAGACAGACAGACAGACAGACAGACAGACAGACAGACAGACAGACAGACAGACAGACAGACAGACAGACAGACAGACAGACAGACAGACAGACAGACAGACAGACAGACAGACAGACAGACAGACAGACAGACAGACAGACAGACAGACAGACAGACAGACAGACAGACAGACAGACAGACAGACAGACAGACAGACAGACAGACAGACAGACAGACAGACAGACAGACAGACAGACAGACAGACAGACAGACAGACAGACAGACAGACAGACAGACAGACAGACAGACAGACAGACAGACAGACAGACAGACAGACAGACAGACAGACAGACAGACAGACAGACAGACAGACAGACAGACAGACAGACAGACAGACAGACAGACAGACAGACAGACAGACAGACAGACAGACAGACAGACAGACAGACAGACAGACAGACAGACAGACAGACAGACAGACAGACAGACAGACAGACAGACAGACAGACAGACAGACAGACAGACAGACAGACAGACAGACAGACAGACAGACAGACAGACAGACAGACAGACAGACAGACAGACAGACAGACAGACAGACAGACAGACAGACAGACAGACAGACAGACAGACAGACAGACAGACAGACAGACAGACAGACAGACAGACAGACAGACAGACAGACAGACAGACAGACAGACAGACAGACAGACAGACAGACAGACAGACAGACAGACAGACAGACAGACAGACAGACAGACAGACAGACAGACAGACAGACAGACAGACAGACAGACAGACAGACAGACAGACAGACAGACAGACAGACAGACAGACAGACAGACAGACAGACAGACAGACAGACAGACAGACAGACAGACAGACAGACAGACAGACAGACAGACAGACAGACAGACAGACAGACAGACAGACAGACAGACAGACAGACAGACAGACAGACAGACAGACAGACAGACAGACAGACAGACAGACAGACAGACAGACAGACAGACAGACAGACAGACAGACAGACAGACAGACAGACAGACAGACAGACAGACAGACAGACAGACAGACAGACAGACAGACAGACAGACAGACAGACAGACAGACAGACAGACAGACAGACAGACAGACAGACAGACAGACAGACAGACAGACAGACAGACAGACAGACAGACAGACAGACAGACAGACAGACAGACAGACAGACAGACAGACAGACAGACAGACAGACAGACAGACAGACAGACAGACAGACAGACAGACAGACAGACAGACAGACAGACAGACAGACAGACAGACAGACAGACAGACAGACAGACAGACAGACAGACAGACAGACAGACAGACAGACAGACAGACAGACAGACAGACAGACAGACAGACAGACAGACAGACAGACAGACAGACAGACAGACAGACAGACAGACAGACAGACAGACAGACAGACAGACAGACAGACAGACAGACAGACAGACAGACAGACAGACAGACAGACAGACAGACAGACAGACAGACAGACAGACAGACAGACAGACAGACATACAGACAGACAGACAGACAGACAGACAGACAGACAGACAGACAGACAGACAGACAGACAGACAGACAGACAGACAGACAGACAGACAGACAGACAGACAGACAGACAGACAGACAGACAGACAGACAGACAGACAGACAGACAGACAGACAGACAGACAGACAGACAGACAGACAGACAGACAGACAGACAGACAGACAGACAGACAGACAGACAGACAGACAGACAGACAGACAGACAGACAGACAGACAGACAGACAGACAGACAGACAGACAGACAGACAGACAGACAGACAGACAGACAGACAGACAGACAGACAGACAGACAGACAGACAGACAGACAGACAGACAGACAGACAGACAGACAGACAGACAGACAGACAGACAGACAGACAGACAGACAGACAGACAGACAGACAGACAGACAGACAGACAGACAGACAGACAGACAGACAGACAGACAGACAGACAGACAGACAGACAGACAGACAGACAGACAGACAGACAGACAGACAGACAGACAGACAGACAGACAGACAGACAGACAGACAGACAGACAGACAGACAGACAGACAGACAGACAGACAGACAGACAGACAGACAGACAGACAGACAGACAGACAGACAGACAGACAGACAGACAGACAGACAGACAGACAGACAGACAGACAGACAGACAGACAGACAGACAGACAGACAGACAGACAGACAGACAGACAGACAACAGACAGACAGACAGACAGACAGACAGACAGACAGACAGACAGACAGACAGACAGACAGACAGACCAGACAGACAGACAGACAGACAGACAGACAGACAGACAGACAGACAGACAGACAGACAGACAGACAGACAGACAGACAGACAGACAGACAGACAGACAGACAGACAGACAGACAGACAGACAGACAGACAGACAGACAGACAGACAGACAGACAGACAGACAGACAGACAGACAGACAGACAGACAGACAGACAGACAGACAGACAGACAGACAGACAGACAGACAGACAGACAGACAGACAGACAGACAGACAGACAGACAGACAGACAGACAGACAGACAGACAGACAGACAGACAGACAGACAGACAGACAGACAGACAGACAGACAGACAGACAGACAGACAGACAGACAGACAGACAGACAGACAGACAGACAGACAGACAGACAGACAGACAGACAGACAGACAGACAGACAGACAGACAGACAGACAGACAGACAGACAGACAGACAGACAGACAGACAGACAGACAGACAGACAGACAGACAGACAGACAGACAGACAGACAGACAGACAGACAGACAGACAGACAGACAGACAGACAGACAGACAGACAGACAGACAGACAGACAGACAGACAGACAGACAGACAGACAGACAGACAGACAGACAGACAGACAGACAGACAGACAGACAGACAGACAGACAGACAGACAGACAGACAGACAGACAGACAGACAGACAGACAGACAGACAGACAGACAGACAGACAGACAGACAGACAGACAGACAGACAGACAGACAGACAGACAGACAGACAGACAGACAGACAGACAGACAGACAGACAGACAGACAGACAGACAGACAGACAGACAGACAGACAGACAGACAGACAGACAGACAGACAGACAGACAGACAGACAGACAGACAGACAGACAGACAGACAGACAGACAGACAGACAGACAGACAGACAGACAGACAGACAGACAGACAGACAGACAGACAGACAGACAGACAGACAGACAGACAGACAGACAGACAGACAGACAGACAGACAGACAGACAGACAGACAGACAGACAGACAGACAGACAGACAGACAGACAGACAGACAGACAGACAGACAGACAGACAGACAGACAGACAGACAGACAGACAGACAGACAGACAGACAGACAGACAGACAGACAGACAGACAGACAGACAGACAGACAGACAGACAGACAGACAGACAGACAGACAGACAGACAGACAGACAGACAGACAGACAGACAGACAGACAGACAGACAGACAGACAGACAGACAGACAGACAGACAGACAGACAGACAGACAGACAGACAGACAGACAGACAGACAGACAGACAGACAGACAGACAGACAGACAGACAGACAGACAGACAGACAGACAGACAGACAGACAGACAGACAGACAGACAGACAGACAGACAGACAGACAGACAGACAGACAGACAGACAGACAGACAGACAGACAGACAGACAGACAGACAGACAGACAGACAGACAGACAGACAGACAGACAGACAGACAGACAGACAGACAGACAGACAGACAGACAGACAGACAGACAGACAGACAGACAGACAGACAGACAGACAGACAGACAGACAGACAGACAGACAGACAGACAGACAGACAGACAGACAGACAGACAGACAGACAGACAGACAGACAGACAGACAGACAGACAGACAGACAGACAGACAGACAGACAGACAGACAGACAGACAGACAGACAGACAGACAGACAGACAGACAGACAGACAGACAGACAGACAGACAGACAGACAGACAGACAGACAGACAGACAGACAGACAGACAGACAGACAGACAGACAGACAGACAGACAGACAGACAGACAGACAGACAGACAGACAGACAGACAGACAGACAGACAGACAGACAGACAGACAGACAGACAGACAGACAGACAGACAGACAGACAGACAGACAGACAGACAGACAGACAGACAGACAGACAGACAGACAGACAGACAGACAGACAGACAGACAGACAGACAGACAGACAGACAGACAGACAGACAGACAGACAGACAGACAGACAGACAGACAGACAGACAGACAGACAGACAGACAGACAGACAGACAGACAGACAGACAGACAGACAGACAGACAGACAGACAGACAGACAGACAGACAGACAGACAGACAGACAGACAGACAGACAGACAGACAGACAGACAGACAGACAGACAGACAGACAGACAGACAGACAGACAGACAGACAGGCAGACAGGCAGACAGACAGACAGACAGACAGACAGACAGACAGACAGACAGACAGACAGACAGACAGACAGACAGACAGACAGACAGACAGACAGACAGACAGACAGACAGACAGACAGACAGACAGACAGACAGACAGACAGACAGACAGACAGACAGACAGACAGACAGACAGACAGACAGACAGACAGACAGACAGACAGACAGACAGACAGACAGACAGACAGACAGACAGACAGACAGACAGACAGACAGACAGACAGACAGACAGACAGACAGACAGACAGACAGACAGACAGACAGACAGACAGACAGACAGACAGACAGACAGACAGACAGACAGACAGACAGACAGACAGACAGACAGACAGACAGACAGACAGACAGACAGACAGACAGACAGACAGACAGACAGACAGACAGACAGACAGACAGACAGACAGACAGACAGACAGACAGACAGACAGACAGACAGACAGACAGACAGACAGACAGACAGACAGACAGACAGACAGACAGACAGACAGACAGACAGACAGACAGACAGACAGACAGACAGACAGACAGACAGACAGACAGACAGACAGACAGACAGACAGACAGACAGACAGACAGACAGACAGACAGACAGACAGACAGACAGACAGACAGACAGACAGACAGACAGACAGACAGACAGACAGACAGACAGACAGACAGACAGACAGACAGACAGACAGACAGACAGACAGACAGACAGACAGACAGACAGACAGACAGACAGACAGACAGACAGACAGACAGACAGACAGACAGACAGACAGACAGACAGACAGACAGACAGACAGACAGACAGACAGACAGACAGACAGACAGACAGACAGACAGACAGACAGACAGACAGACAGACAGACAGACAGACAGACAGACAGACAGACAGACAGACAGACAGACAGACAGACAGACAGACAGACAGACAGACAGACAGACAGACAGACAGACAGACAGACAGACAGACAGACAGACAGACAGACAGACAGACAGACAGACAGACAGACAGACAGACAGACAGACAGACAGACAGACAGACAGACAGACAGACAGACAGACAGACAGACAGACAGACAGACAGACAGACAGACAGACAGACAGACAGACAGACAGACAGACAGACAGACAGACAGACAGACAGACAGACAGACAGACAGACAGACAGACAGACAGACAGACAGACAGACAGACAGACAGACAGACAGACAGACAGACAGACAGACAGACAGACAGACAGACAGACAGACAGACAGACAGACAGACAGACAGACAGACAGACAGACAGACAGACAGACAGACAGACAGACAGACAGACAGACAGACAGACAGACAGACAGACAGACAGACAGACAGACAGACAGACAGACAGACAGACAGACAGACAGACAGACAGACAGACAGACAGACAGACAGACAGACAGACAGACAGACAGACAGACAGACAGACAGACAGACAGACAGACAGACAGACAGACAGACAGACAGACAGACAGACAGACAGACAGACAGACAGACAGACAGACAGACAGACAGACAGACAGACAGACAGACAGACAGACAGACAGACAGACAGACAGACAGACAGACAGACAGACAGACAGACAGACAGACAGACAGACAGACAGACAGACAGACAGACAGACAGACAGACAGACAGACAGACAGACAGACAGACAGACAGACAGACAGACAGACAGACAGACAGACAGACAGACAGACAGACAGACAGACAGACAGACAGACAGACAGACAGACAGACAGACAGACAGACAGACAGACAGACAGACAGACAGACAGACAGACAGACAGACAGACAGACAGACAGACAGACAGACAGACAGACAGACAGACAGACAGACAGACAGACAGACAGACAGACAGACAGACAGACAGACAGACAGACAGACAGACAGACAGACAGACAGACAGACAGACAGACAGACAGACAGACAGACAGACAGACAGACAGACAGACAGACAGACAGACAGACAGACAGACAGACAGACAGACAGACAGACAGACAGACAGACAGACAGACAGACAGACAGACAGACAGACAGACAGACAGACAGACAGACAGACAGACAGACAGACAGACAGACAGACAGACAGACAGACAGACAGACAGACAGACAGACAGACAGACAGACAGACAGACAGACAGACAGACAGACAGACAGACAGACAGACAGACAGACAGACAGACAGACAGACAGACAGACAGACAGACAGACAGACAGACAGACAGACAGACAGACAGACAGACAGACAGACAGACAGA